>JAHQIW010006787.1:0-55753 GCA_019055375.1 Parelaphostrongylus tenuis | reverse complement strand
CACCACCCAAGAGCGACCCCGGTCACAAGAGAACTACAAGGAGAGGGTTGCGCGAAGGCGAAAGGAGAGCGCCGCAAAAGAGCAGAATGTAGTTGCATGCCCCCATCCAAAAGGATACGCTACGTGCGTCACACACAGTCACTGAAGACGGGTAGTCTAATTATCCAAGTAAGTACGAAATATGAGCCCTGAAGCAATAAGGTGAAGTCATTATGTCTTATAGCCTTCAATAAATCAGAGAATATCATTGAGGTTATCGAAGAAAACTCTTTTATTATGTAAACGAAGATTCTCAAACTTTTATCACAATAAATAAAATTCAGTACGAGGTGGAATACACGCTCATTTGATCGAGAATGAAGCCAACATTGACTCTTTTGTGACTTCTATAGAGGTCACATCGTCGTATCACTGTTTCGTTATTCGTTTATAAAAGGATAACGGATAAAGCTCTTGGCGTTGATGAATCCCTGAAAGATCTACTCCAATCTCAGCTTTGTAAAGCTGATTCAATTGGTTAATAAAATGACTCTTATTTCCTACCGATTTATCGACTTATTCCTTATATTCTCTTAGATAAATATAATACCACTTTACCAGCCCCAAAGGTTGGAATGTTTGTCGTTGAGCGCGACCTCGAATCGGCGACTAAGTTTGCGTGGCAGGCACTTCTGGACGTTGCGTCACACTCGTCTTTTAACTATTTGTGTGATTTATGGTTGACCGCGTATTTTTCGCATTCTTTAGTTATTCACTACAAGGAGAGAAAACAATATGATATAAATATTGCATGGCGGGTGGGTTATCGTAGTGGCTAGCGGTGTAATGTTCTAGATAGTAATGTGATAAACAAAGCACTGGTTCGAGCCTCTTCGCTAACCTTATACAATAAATCAATTAAAAGGTCAGGAACAGGCTTACTCGGCTACAACGTCTAGCAATCTAGGAAATTCACTAGGAAGACGAAATCCTTAATCATCAGTCGAAACATCGCTCGGAGTATTTAGAGACCCAATGAAGGTGAGTGATGTGCAAAACTTTGACGTCAGGCGGGACGCGAACCCGCTTTTCACCTTTCCGCTGGCGCTTGCATAATCAGTCGTACTACCAATGCCCTGTTCTCGTCACTCTTTCTACACCACAACGCATCAATCTGTCAGCAGCCGGCCGTCAACAGTTTAGCCTGGTAGTCTATATCATAAAACCGATGGCAAAACAGGCGTCGGTAGTGTAACTGGCTAAGCAAGCTTCGCCGGCAAGAGTTAAATAGAAATTCGAGCCCCGCCTCCAAAATATTGCACATACTCAACATCATAGGGTATATTTATAACATCATACCATCGTTAGAAGCGATCAAATAAAAAGAATTCTGTTCAGAGATCTCTGTAGAGATGAATTCTGGGACACGAATCGAGTGTAAGAAGTGTCAGGATACGTGTTAGTAAATTGTGATTACGAGGTTGCATAAACAAAAAACGAGTAGAGATGTAATAATTTTTTCCATCAAGTCTCTTTTATCTCGTGACAGTATTGAAAATGGGTACTTTTTAAGTGGTAAGAAACATTTACCCACGCTCTCTTCTCTACTGAGCAATCCGTTCACTTTAGTGAAAATGACTGCAATTCGTTCGACCTGAGACAGGTCTTGAACCCGAGTGCTAGTACTACATTACCAAATCCGCTGCTTTGCTACTATTCTTCGATTGGAGGTTGGTTATCGACAGCTTCGAAAGTTTACATCGACGAACGAATTGTAGTATAGCGATGAATGTGGTAGTATAGCGATGAAAGTGGAGGTGAAGCGGCGGTACGCACCCTTACATCGCCTGGAGTGATCGCACTTATTATTTATCTGTTCCATGGAAGATCATGTATCAAAGCAATAATTTACTAAATTGCGGAGTAAATACATTATGTTTTCATAGAGTTTTCTACCACGGATCTCCTTCTTTAAGGGATCCCGCCCGATTAATCGCAAGGGTACGTGGCGCGTCCCCAGGTGGTGGATAAGGGAACAGACGCGAACCAAAAGCGACCGAATGCTTTTGAAGACGCTGGTGAATTCAGGGATTAGCTCCCTGCTTCTGCAGCGTCGACTTGACAAAACTACATTCAACGAGTCAAGTCGGTCAAAAGCCTGCAATCAAGCTGCTGGAAAGCACATGTCAGGCGGTTAGGAATCGCCTCCAACAGATAAAGCTCCTACCGCTCCTTCGAGTGCAACTGACAAGCTACTCGTGAGTATCCAACCGCCAGGTTTAGAGCTGGCAAGCTATAAGTTGGGTATTGAAATGTCAGAAACAGTAACAAATATGAGCCTCATTCTCCTGACACCGAAAGAGCTCGTGGTACGGCAGCGCCAGGTAGGACGAGTACGGAGATGCTGCTAATATCTCAGAGGCAAACTAGGCTGCTAAGATCGAAACGAACTAAAATTTCCATCTATACCTACAGTGCAAAAGCCCTTGCTCACGAATCCGCCGTTGAAGATCTATCGATTCGTGCAAAAAGTATAAGGTTCGACGGCACTGGCCTAGCTGAGACGAGATGCCGCCATCCATATCACGTTGCTTATGATATCGAAGAAAACACTGCTCCTTGGAAAATCCAATAGCAGAAGTGTTGGCGGCGATCGGCGTTGTCGTTAAATCGAATTTGACCGTGGACATGGATTCACCTTAATAACTAACGACTCGTATTGAGCGATTACGGATGAAACGATGTGGTTCAATGCCGGCTTTGACGACATCTCCATTGCTTATGCACCAACATCAAGCTGTGACGAAGAATGTTCCAAGGAGCAGTGTTTTCTTCGATATCATAAGCAACGTGATATGGATGGCGGCATCTCGTCTCAGCTAGGCCAGTGCCGTCGAACCTTATACTTTTTGCACGAATCGATAGATCTTCAACGGCGGATTCGTGAGCAAGGGCTTTTGCACTGTAGGTATAGATGGAAATTTTAGTTCGTTTCGATCTTAGCAGCCTAGTTTGCCTCTGAGATATTAGCAGCATCTCCGTACTCGTCCTACCTGGCGCTGCCGTACCACGAGCTCTTTCGGTGTCAGGAGAATGAGGCTCATATTTGTTACTGTTTCTGACATTTCAATACCCAACTTATAGCTTGCCAGCTCTAAACCTGGCGGTTGGATACTCACGAGTAGCTTGTCAGTTGCACTCGAAGGAGCGGTAGGAGTTTATCTGTTGGAGGCGATTCCTAACCGCCTGACATGTGCTTTCCAGCAGCTTGATTGCAGGCTTTTGACCGACTTGACTCGTTGAATGTAGTTTTGTCAAGTCGACGCTGCAGAAGCAGGGAGCTAATCCCTGAATTCACCAGCGTCTTCAAAAGCATTCGGTCGCTTTTGGTTCGCGTCTGTTCCCTTATCCACCACCTGGGGACGCGCCACGTACCCTTGCGATTAATCGGGCGGGATCCCTTAAAGAAGGAGATCCGTGGTAGAAAACTCTATGAAAACATAATGTATTTACTCCGCAATTTAGTAAATTATTGCTTTGATACATGATCTTCCATGGAACAGATAAATAATAAGTGCGATCACTCCAGGCGATGTAAGGGTGCGTACCGCCGCTTCACCTCCACTTTCATCGCTATACTACCACATTCATCGCTATACTACAATTCGTTCGTCGATGTAAACTTTCGAAGCTGTCGATAACCAACCTCCAATCGAAGAATAGTAGCAAAGCAGCGGATTTGGTAATGTAGTACTAGCACTCGGGTTCAAGACCTGTCTCAGGTCGAACGAATTGCAGTCATTTTCACTAAAGTGAACGGATTGCTCAGTAGAGAAGAGAGCGTGGGTAAATGTTTCTTACCACTTAAAAAGTACCCATTTTCAATACTGTCACGAGATAAAAGAGACTTGATGGAAAAAATTATTACATCTCTACTCGTTTTTTGTTTATGCAACCTCGTAATCACAATTTACTAACACGTATCCTGACACTTCTTACACTCGATTCGTGTCCCAGAATTCATCTCTACAGAGATCTCTGAACAGAATTCTTTTTATTTGATCGCTTCTAACGATGGTATGATGTTATAAATATACCCTATGATGTTGAGTATGTGCAATATTTTGGAGGCGGGGCTCGAATTTCTATTTAACTCTTGCCGGCGAAGCTTGCTTAGCCAGTTACACTACCGACGCCTGTTTTGCCATCGGTTTTATGATATAGACTACCAGGCTAAACTGTTGACGGCCGGCTGCTGACAGATTGATGCGTTGTGGTGTAGAAAGAGTGACGAGAACAGGGCATTGGTAGTACGACTGATTATGCAAGCGCCAGCGGAAAGGTGAAAAGCGGGTTCGCGTCCCGCCTGACGTCAAAGTTTTGCACATCACTCACCTTCATTGGGTCTCTAAATACTCCGAGCGATGTTTCGACTGATGATTAAGGATTTCGTCTTCCTAGTGAATTTCCTAGATTGCTAGACGTTGTAGCCGAGTAAGCCTGTTCCTGACCTTTTAATTGATTTATTGTATAAGGTTAGCGAAGAGGCTCGAACCAGTGCTTTGTTTATCACATTACTATCTAGAACATTACACCGCTAGCCACTACGATAACCCACCCGCCATGCAATATTTATATCATATTGTTTTCTCTCCTTGTAGTGAATAACTAAAGAATGCGAAAAATACGCGGTCAACCATAAATCACACAAATAGTTAAAAGACGAGTGTGACGCAACGTCCAGAAGTGCCTGCCACGCAAACTTAGTCGCCGATTCGAGGTCGCGCTCAACGACAAACATTCCAACCTTTGGGGCTGGTAAAGTGGTATTATATTTATCTAAGAGAATATAAGGAATAAGTCGATAAATCGGTAGGAAATAAGAGTCATTTTATTAACCAATTGAATCAGCTTTACAAAGCTGAGATTGGAGTAGATCTTTCAGGGATTCATCAACGCCAAGAGCTTTATCCGTTATCCTTTTATAAACGAATAACGAAACAGTGATACGACGATGTGACCTCTATAGAAGTCACAAAAGAGTCAATGTTGGCTTCATTCTCGATCAAATGAGCGTGTATTCCACCTCGTACTGAATTTTATTTATTGTGATAAAAGTTTGAGAATCTTCGTTTACATAATAAAAGAGTTTTCTTCGATAACCTCAATGATATTCTCTGATTTATTGAAGGCTATAAGACATAATGACTTCACCTTATTGCTTCAGGGCTCATATTTCGTACTTACTTGGATAATTAGACTACCCGTCTTCAGTGACTGTGTGAACGCTTCCAAAGTGAAGCTGCTTAGATGTGTTGGTTTAGCTGTTTTCTTCCTTAGAATTCTACGGTAAGCCTAACTGAGGCATCCTAAGATCTCCAAAACATTGAAGCACTCGCCGGCTTGAAGCACTCGCCGGCTCTTGTGGATCAGAGGGAGAT
The DNA here is from genome assembly GCA_019055375.1 of Parelaphostrongylus tenuis. Classification (NCBI taxonomy): domain Eukaryota; kingdom Metazoa; phylum Nematoda; class Chromadorea; order Rhabditida; family Metastrongylidae; genus Parelaphostrongylus; species Parelaphostrongylus tenuis. The sequence continues at coordinate 50,333 of JAHQIW010006787.1, read as the reverse complement.
TGCCATTACGACTAGTAGTTTCCAAGACGATGGTTATTCGTGGGCAAACTTTTCTCGTAGCCGGAATTTCCGAGTAGAGACTCCCAGCCACGATGAGGCTGTGAATCATTTAGAGGATAATTCGAACACAAAAGTAAATAAACATTCGGGATTTCCACTGATTAGAGGACGACATAATGCCCTCCAATATAATAATTCGTTTGCAGATGATGCCGTTTTTACGTGACAAATTTAAGGAAACTGAATGGAATTTTCTCAATTCTTTTGATTTCGAATAGTTGCTGGCCGAATCGATACCTTACATCGCAGCAAGCGGGATAGCAAACAGAGGGCTCCGGTAGTGCGGTGGCTAGCAGTCATTTCAGAAATGACGAGATACGTGGTTCAGTTCACGCTAGAGGTACAAAGCTTTGCGTGTCACTCAGCATCACTGAATTTCTTAAACATCTTAATTCTTAACGTATCAAAAGAAATAAATCTTCATCCCGGTGGCCACGTTCATTCGGCCGTTTATCAATCCATTTTGATTTATTAATAGTAAGTCAATGACGTGGTGGCTATAGATTTGTTAACTAACGTCCTCCGACTTCTTTTGAGACAAACAACAGCAACGAAGCTGGTGTACGCGACTCACCATATCACTGAAGGAATTCGTTGGAAAAAGTGAATTATCTTTGAGGATTACTGATTATTTATTAGTAGACTTTTCCTTTATGCTCAGTTTTTCTTTGTTACTACTTCTTACTACATTAACTACTTACTTTTTAAGAGCGACATTGTGAAAACAAAGGAGAAACTCACAGTCGTAAGTCGTTAACGCTATCGGGTCCGTGGACCCACTTCTTTTGCATCTCTAACCGCCTGCTTGGAAACGCCTTAATATTGTTATCGTATTAATTCAACTGCATTATTGTTGTTATTTTCCTATGTTATATTAGCAATTATATTGTGTTATTATAAGTGAAAATTTAACAACCATAATACAAATGGAAATAACACAATAATCATTCAGTGCTTCCCACGCTGAAGATTAATGATGCAGAGTAGGTGGAGCAAATCTTCCGGCGTTGTGAGCGGTCGGTTAATTTTTTATTTTAGTTCTGCTTTCGGTTCTGACTTAACATTATTTTCGAATCAACAAGTAGGAAGCGCGACTAAGGATCCATCGTCGAAACTCGTTCCTTGGAAACTACATTGTGAGACCTGAAAACGCCCTTGGAAGATTGCGTCAGGAAACCAAGGAATATCATATGCACGATCAGCAATATACCATTTAGATTATGTGCTGAGATCCGCACAGCTAGTGAATACGGACCATCTTAGTGTTTAAATAGGTATTATTCACGAAACAATTTGCCACTGGACGCTGTTCTGGAGGGTTTTCGTAAATTATTAGAGCTTTTGAAGGAGGTGAAACGTTTGTTGAAGAAACCCGAAAAGAAAGATGAAATGCTTTGATTGCACATCGGCTGTCAGTGTGAATGCAATCGTCCTGCTGTAAGATGCACAACATAATGGAAGATCGATCATTATGGGTACTTTTTCACTCTCCGATCATTGTCTCAACCCTTTAAGAGCAAAGCCTTTTCCTATTCTCTTCAGACATTCAGTTTATCATTGGACAGCCTGAATTTTGATTATTCTAATATTGACCTTGTTTTCTGGAATGGCCTTCTCAGTCTGATGTAATATGGAAACTAAAATTCAGTTTCACACTCAGCGCGCTATATGCTCACATGTTTTCGTTATTTATTCATAACTTTTTGTCTACCTTGTTAAAATTTCTACGTTTTTCGTATCAAAGTGCTATAAGATCTTTGCTCGATCGTTTTATGGGTTGAGGCTTCTTTTCTCATTTTCCTTGCCAGATACACCCGCTACTAGGCTTAAGCAGTCTAAGAGTAGGAGTGTGGAACGTAGTCTTCTTTTTACCTTTCTCTCGCTCTATAAAAGCCTTTCAGGAACCAAACTTAGCACAAAATTTGTCCAAGTCTATGCTATTAAATGACCACCAAAAGTTTATTGAAAGACCATTAACAAACTCCAGCGACCTCGGTGCCTTGTGTTGCGAATGTGGCATATTCTATCCAGAGTGCCATCACATGCCCTGTCCGAGCAAAAATTGTGCTCCCTAAGAAATAGCTTCATTTATGCTTCTACAACTCAATAGAGAGGTATTTCTTGGGAAAGAAAGGCCTAGTACTGAAATTGTTGAGAATTAAGCTCCATCAAAACTCTGATAGAAGCGGAGAATTCTTTGGCCTTATAGGTCTAAAATTAATAGAAGCTACGGAATTATAATTAGTTTTATGATTATTTAAGTGATAGGACGACAATAGTTTCCAGTGGGCTGGTTGTCATAGATATATTCTTTTTTTTCGGCTTCTCCAGATGGCATGACAATTATGGAAGATTTGAGCAAACGAAGAGAGCAGCTTCCTAATCTAGTGAGACTGTCTATCTTATAACCGCGATAGAGAAGAATTCATTTCTTCTAGATTCTCAAATTCTCTCAAATTTTGGATAAATCGCTTGATTGCCGATTAAACAGGAGGTTGCAAACAATACAAGTGTGCCCACGTCTTCTTCACGGAGGCCTGTGTTGGTACGTTGTTTTTGGAAATGTCTCATAACACCACTGCCCGACGTTTCAAGACGTTGAATGAGGAAAACACTGCCTTCACTCCATGAAAAATTCATGCGGATTTGAGACGCATTAAAAAATAATCAGAGATTAAATAAGCGTGGGGAACAGTGGTTAGAAGTGCTCTGTGACATACACGTGATCATTCAAGTCAACCGGCGATTCGATGCAGGGCCTGCAAGAGTGTCAAAGTCTTTATTCTCCCTGGATCCATGATATGCTACCAGACTTGTTTGAAAATAGCAGTTTTAACCTGATACATCGGCAGCATATTGCAAGTCCTTGTATAGTCCAAATATGTGTTCAGTCACCATACGAGACCTCGATGAGAGCAAGTGCATAGCGCATCTCTAGGAATCTATCAGCGTTGGGAGCGTTATCGTTTCACAGCTTTACTAAAAATTACATTTCTATTTTTATTTTTTATTTTACACAAAATCCGCTAACACCACCTATTGTGCTGATCCCAGCTTTTTCTGCTTTAATTCGCATCGTCGCCTTGATCCTTTAGAAAAGACTTCAAACAATTTACATGTTGCTTCGGCTGCTGTGTAAGGAGTTCGACTTCTTCATAAATATCGTAGAATACTGGTCGAGATCGTTCTTCTTGCGACATCATAGGTAAACGAACCTAAACGCGTTTCCTGATGCGTTCAAAAAATGACTTCGCTGAGCTGCTCTTGAATACGATAGCGAGAAGCAGAAATATCCGAATGTTCCACTATTTCGCATTTTTTCAAAAAAGAAATTAGAAGTTGAGAGATGGTTGCTTGCATTCCGTAATCAAACTTAGGATGCCATCTCTAATGTCATAAAATAACAATGAAATTATTTCAAGCGCTGGTAATCACTAGCTCGCGTTTTATGCAAGCCGACCAGGGCAACATGGTTCAGTGAGTGTGATACCCGTTGCGACATGTGTAGGTCCTCCATCCCCCCTCTCCCCCTTATCAACTCTCTCCGGTAGACAACTACAACTCCTTATGGAATGCAACAGCCAGGCTATCGTCGTCGGGATTGCAAATTAGTCGCTCAACCAGTATTCTATGATTTTCAAGAGGGAGACCATAAAACCGCTTGAATTCTGGAAATACTTGCATCAGCACAGTGGAAAAAAAAACACTAAATACGGATCAATAAAATGTCCAAGTATATGCAATCAATTCTAAACTCCTAGCCGCCCAAGTGAAATAGAGAATAAACGACAAGTCTCTTATCTTTAATCGATGCATTCGACTTTATGCAGCATCCTTTGAGGTGACTGAATGCATATCTGGACTCCAGAATAATTCGTGGAGTACTTTTGATGCGTCAGGTCAGCACTACTATCCTCTGACACGAGTCTAGCACCAGATAATTATTATTTGAGCCAATATGTCATATGGGCTGTTATGTCCACTTGTCCAATTTGATATTCGTGTTTCAACCTTGGCAGTCTCGTCAGTCGGGCAGGCTCTTCGTCTTTAGCCAATCTTCTCGGTGGGAGCCCATGTTCCTCTACATAGAGTAGGCGATGACCTACAATTTAAACGTGCCCTCATGTATCATAAATCATTAGATCAACAATGCTGTACACTCGATTGCTCTTCATTCGTACTTCTACAATATTGTACCGTGCGTTTGAGTGTTTTCTTGAGACCACATTAATTTCCAATATATCTGATAATTATGATTTGAGCCAACATGTCATATGGTCCGTTACGGGAGCTTGTACATCCCGATACACGTGCTTCGACATTGGCAGCCTTGTCACTCTAGTAGAAGTTCACCGATATCCCAGAGGACAGATGATTTAATGATTCATAGGCGCAGAAGTGAGCCATCGAGCATTGAGACAGATCAGTCATGCCGCGCATCAACACCTTTCACCACTGTGCCACACGCTGTCGATGTGAAAACGAGAGATGGACTTCGCAAAACCTCGTATTCCGTAAGTTCACTTTGAGCACTGAATCTCACAACTTAGTGTATTATTGCAATTATTTAGCAACATTCTTCACGATCACTGGACGAAGGACAGCCATGCGAAAAAGCAGGGTTCCGAAAAGGATTTAGTACCATGGACCACATCCACACGATTACAAGACTCATCGAAGTTTCACGAGAGTACAAACAGTCACTCTGTCTCACTTTCATCGATCTAAAGAAAGCCTTTGATTTAGTGGAAACAGAAGCGGTTATAGAGGCTTTGGATAACCAGGGCGTCCCTACTCGGTACATAATGATCCTACGTGAGCTTTACAAAAATTTCACGACCAAAATATCTCCATTCTACAACAATATCACCATTGACGTAAGAAGAGGGGTTTGACAAGGCGATACAATTTCGCCAAAACTATTCACTGCCACCCTACAAAGCGCCATGCGAACATTAGAATGGGACGAAATGGGAGTGAAAATTGACGGTCGACAATTAAACCATCTTCGCTTTGCAGACGATATCGTTCTCATAGCACCAAACATCAGCCAAGCGGAACGAATGTTGACCGATTTCGATAACGCCTGTAGAAAGATTGGTCTTCGACTGAATCTAAAGAAAACAATGTTCATGAGGAACGGATGGGTTTCTAACGCCCCATTCACGCTCAACGGAACGACAATCTCCGAATGCTCCAGTTACGTCTATCTAGGTCGTGAAATCAACACGTTGAACGACCTAGCTCCAGAGTTGAGTAGGAGGAAACGAGCGGCTTGGGGAACATTTAAGAGCATCGAAGATGCAGTGAAGAGGACAAAGAACATCCGACTTCGTGCAGACCTTTTCGACTCGACAATTATCCCTGCCCTGACGTATGCAGCAGAAACGTGGTCGCTACGTAAGCAGGATGAAAGATCACTTGCCGTTATCGAACGCTCAGTCGAAACGTCGATGCTAGGAGTATCCCGTATCTCTCAAATGAAGGAAAGGATCCAAAGTTCCGACTTACGTCAACGATCGAAAATCAGAGACGCCGTTCTACGCGCCAGGATATCGAAAATAAGGTGGGCCGGACACGTGATGCGCTTCAACGACAACCGATGGACGAGAGCCGTTACCGACTGGATTCCTCGGGACGTCAAGCGCTCTAAAGGAAGACCACTGACCCGTTGGTCCGATTTCTTCACGAAAGCGATAGAAGAAAGATATGTTGCTCAGCGAATCCCTAGAGCGAGGAGGACCCACTGGGCTACTCTAGCACGCGATAGGGAAAAATGGAAGAGTTGCTGGTACCCGCTCGAGTCACTCGACGATCAACGGGACGACACGTGATACAGGTGATAGAGCACATATAGCGTGGTGATTAAAAGCGCTCTGCTTTGTACAATAGGTCCATGGATCGATCTCGATCTTCTGGTAAGCGTATGTCACAAAATGAAGATTACGTTTCGTACCAGAGTGAATGGTAGTTTGATAGAAAAAAATGCTCTAGATAACGTACGTAAGCTGCACTATCACGACCAAAAGTGAAGTACAATAGTTTGATAAGTTATAAATCAACAGAAACAATTAGATAAGCAATGAAGTAAACATCATTTATCGTGTTAAACTTCAGAGAATCTCTGTCTTGCATAAAAGTAAGACAGAATCATAGGAAAAAATATAACATTAATGCCCCATCTACGATGAAGCAAAACATAGAACTCAATGAAAACAATGTGAAACGTGGTGAGACTATGATATTTCTTTCCTGTTTGGAAGTAAGGCAAAATGATATGGAAAATGACATCATTAGTGCAATATCTACGATGAAACAAAACATATGAACTCAATGAAAGCAATGTGAAACGTGGTGAGACTATGATATTTCTTTCCTGTTTAGAAGTAAGACAAAATGATATGGAAAATGACATCATTAGTGCAATATCTACGATGAAACAAAACATATGAACTCAGTGAAAGCAATCTGAAACGTGGTGAGACTATGAAATTTCTTACTGTATAAAGTAAGACAGAATGATATGACATTAGCACCCCTTCAACGATGAATCAAAACATATGTACTCAATGAAAACTATCTCAAACGTGGTGAGAGTATGCTTTGCGTTCGGTGGGATCCGAATGGCCGCTGACAGGTGGACGCGGTTGTAGCGTGGAAAAGAGTAGTGTTACTAACAGGCGTCGGCAGTGCAACGGTTCAGCACGCGCCTGCGAACAGGGTGAATTATGGGTTTGGATCCCAGTTGACGCAAACGTTTTTTCACATCACTCTTTATCCTTGAGTATATTATGACACCTTATACCGCTAAAAGCATCAAATAAGAGAATTCTGTTATGCGTTCATTCGACGATTTTGCAATTTAATGCTCCAATGCGCAAGTCTTTTCGTCATTGCCTCCTCAGAGTCAGTTGTGAAATGCGAATAATTTCCTCTTTCGTTATCCAAGATGAAACCATGCCAATTGCTAAAATGTACCAACGAATCAAGAAAACACTTGAACTTCCAAAGCAAAATCACAACTTCGATACAAGGTCCAATTAATTAAAGAAGTAACTAGCACGAAAGTAAAGAAAGCATTCTTTTAACCCATTCACGAGCTCGTAAAGTTTTACATGCACACGAGACTGCTCGCTTCGGATGGTGTGCATAATTTTATCTGCAATCGTCTCAAAGTTAGAGCCCTCTCGGGTGATTGCGAAAAAAGCAGCACATTTACTTCTTTCTGAAGTGCATTACTAACCATTCGGCCATCCTACCCCTCCCTGTCAGAAGGTAGACTAACGAGAACTATAATTTGCCGTAACCGCGCTCTACTTAGAACGTATATTGTTTATTAGAAAACTAGAGCAAATATATGTTTTTATCAAGTCATCAATGTGAAAACATCCTCCTGTCTTCTGAAGACGGGAAGGAATCAAATTTACAACCTAATACACGCGAAACCCGAAATTTCTAATTAGATCATCAGGTAAAAAGGTGATATCCCCTCTTTGAAGTGCTTATGAACAATAAAAAAGTGGTGAGAAACGCACATAAAACGCAAGAATTCAAGCCATACTTGTATGCATTCTAGATATTTTTTTCTCGCTTTGTCCATTCATCAGCTTGATGAGCAGTTTCGGGCAGTGAAATGGGAAAATCGGATATCTGGAAACTTTTCATTCTGAGATTCACACAACCTTCAATTCTAAATACTAACGACGAGAGAAAGTTACCTTTTCAAGCCTGATAATGAAATCTTTATGCTAATATCAGTGACTGCACTTCGTTCATTGACATATCATTTTCGTCGACAATGGCTTGGTATGCTGTCGACTTTGCGGTACCCTGAAATAGATTGACTATTGAGAAAGAACGTAAAAAAAGCAAAAAGCTGAGGTAGCGTCAATAAGAAACTGTACAAAAAACAACTCCCATCACTATTATATAGTTAATAAGCCACGAAATCTGCCTTGTATCTTGCCATTGCTAGTAAATAAATCTGTAATCTATACTAATATATAAAAGATTCCAATTATTCTAAAAACGAAATAGCGCACTGAATGACGCCCGACGTAGTTATAGATTAGTACACCAGCGTATAATGGATACAAAAAACAATGCACTTGATCTGACTTGGTGAATACCAAATTAGAAACTGAAGAGAAATTAACCTACTTCTAACGGTTTGTCACGTTACACATCAAATTATGTTGAACACCGGCTGCTCACTCTAATTACTACTTCGATGGAAATACGAAAAGCACATGCACGTGCGGACGTAATCTCGTAGCTACAGAGTGATACTTTTGATTTACAGTTTCTTCAAAGCAAAAAAAAAAAGATTCGTAAACAAACAACAACATGCGATTCGCCAAGAATGATCGCGGCAGCCCACCTCACCTCACCGCCCACCCTGCTGCCTGAGATATGGCTAAAACGACATGTCCGCGCGCGTGAATCTGCCTTATTGCTCCTGCTTTACTGTAGAGAAACGATCTTTCTATAAAATAAGCACTTCATTTAAATCGTTAAATTTTACGCTATCTTCTTATTTTCTTCGTCGAGACTTAATTCAACCCGTTGACAAAGGCGTGAGCTGTTCTTAGGTGACTCCTCATGCCGCGAGTGCAGCGGCGAGGCGCGGCGGAAAGCCTTTATTATCACGCGTTGCAAAAGAAACATGGGAATTTATTGGGTAACTTGAAGCGCCAAGTGGATATCATCGTGATTAAATAATGAAATATGAAAGAAGAGGTCCCCATAAAAAGATATACAGTTAAGAGAACGTATAAGTAGCGACAAGCTCTCCATGTTTTAGCGAGAAAAGCACATTGCTATGAAAACGAACATTTTTGCAGCTGTTACATAACTTCGCTTGTTCTTCTTCATCCATGTTTTTATTCATTCGATAACTTGAGAGATGCCGATTTTTCCACTGAGTTGGCTTTGTGAAATAAGTTCTACTAACGAAAAAAGCTAACGTTTGCAAGCAGAGTTCATTTCCCATCTTCACGACAGGCTTTTTTTTTTTGCTTTTTATAGTAACATTCTGATTTTTGGGGAACTTTGCCGTTATACAGTACTCGAGATTAGAAATGGAGTTTTTTTTTGTACTGGGCTTGGTTTATAGAAAAACCTTCTTCTTTCGCTGTAATATGTGAAAAGAGGTCTACGTTTCGCTCCTAGACTAGATGGTCCGTTGTTGAAACTTCACACTGGCGTTTTCAGTCTTAATACAATTCAATTTTAAGTTTTAAACAAATGTTACGAAAGGATGGACTACTGATTGGAGAAAAGTGTTTTTGGCATGGGGTATCTCCAGCTGTTACAAAAATCATCACATTTTGATTTGAAAGGTACATCCTTAGAAAAACCATACTTTTAGCCCATATTGAACACTTCGATCGCTTATTTCATGAGAAATTAATTCGAACTCATTTTTCAATGTGAGACCAGTACAACGAACATATACGAACATATATTGGGAAAGTTTCAAAATTCAGCCAAAGCAAGCACCGACAGAATTCGCATTGAACACATTTAGGTGCACTTCCTCACAAAGTACACTTACACTATCCTCCTGCTTTTCAGAAGACTATTAGCAGTCATTAGATTGCTAAATAAATAGATATCCAGTACAAGGCTTAATTCATAAAAAGGCTTTTCATTGTGTAGTACTAATGAGAAAAAAAATACGTCTCGTCTTTGAGGTGGTCAGCTCATTGTTTCAACTTTACCGATGATTCTGTTGGTAGTTAAATAGTGAATTTAGATGCGCGCAACACTTCATTGTCACAAGCGAGCGGTATTACACCAAGAAAGGTTTTATCTTCAATACTTGTAACTTCACTCGGCCACTTCTACTACTAGAGCTACAAAAAAAATTCACTTCGAGTTCTTACTACGCATTTGTGTCGTATATCTTGTAAGAGTGAGACTGTCTTCTTCAACTCATTGTACCTCTCGTCGCCACAGATATTTGTCTGTTCCACAATTAAGTTCAAAGCATGGGAATGAGCAATTTGCGGAAGTTGATTAGTTTCCTGTACCTGAGCATTACTCCGCATGAACACCTCTCGTTGCCATGAAAGAATAGGTAAAGATTCTGATTGATGACACGTTCTTTGAAACTCACCAATTACCTCTTCAACAGTTCCTTCTTGATGTGATTAGATGCAACACAATACAACACTGATTATAGATTCGGAGACTTCTAATTTGTCGGAACGTGGAAATATCAAAACGACTTTCATTCTGCTCAGTCGTTCACATTCGAAGGCGGAACTCCAAAGATAGTAAATAGCGAGTGATTCAATAGTGAGCAGTGTGAAATAGGTCTTCGAGGATAGTGTACAATCACTTTACATTTTCCTGGTAATTTGAACCTCCCGTTGGAAATATTCATTTGGGCGCAGTTCGCTTTCCCCCTCAGTGATGTTCCGTAGCGTAAAAGTATCCGACTCTTCTTCGCATCCGTAAACTCTGATTAACTCGTAAAAATTATCATCTTTATGTGCGAGAAAAAGAATAATTTCATCAATATCTAACGAAAAAGTAGGAGATTCAAACTTTTGCTTGAACGTGTTAGGTGGAAGCTGCATTTCTCCCACTGATCAAAACCCTCCCCATTGGAAGCACTTAAACAATAAAGAGGTCTTATTAAGCTGTTGGACGTCCAAACCACCTGGATGTGATCACATTGGAGTTTCTAGGAGAGACAGCAATCTTATCGGGAGCACTAAGTCGGCTTGAGAGCAATCAAATAGAAGAAATAAGTAGTGAGCGTAAACGGTGCGAATGTCCAGTGCCAAAATTACTACAATATAATGTGGTATTAGTACAGAATAAACGTGACCAATAAAAAATAAAATTAACAAAACGATACAACAAATCCTTTTGTAATTCAAATATATTCTAATCCAGGGCTTCACTGATGATAGAGAAATAATTGAGAGTCACTGATGAAATGGCGTCGCATGCAGTATGCAGCAACATTTATGACAAACAGTTGCTCAATTATTCATTTTCAATCGCTATCTTAATTTTGAGGCATTTTATGAAATAAAGAAGTCTCGAAATTAGAAGATTTTTATCGCAATTTTTGAATGCACAAGAAGGAAGTGATAAAGTGATTGATTATTTGATAAATACAATGATTTGCGACATGCTCTGTATCGCACACAAGGTCAATGGTTCAATCTCGCGCTCATAGCCCACCAAACCATCTATTCCTCCAAGGTGGTAAATTGGTGTCAGGCTGGTCTCAGACTTGCTTGGAAGGGTGAGCAGCAGTAAGTCGTTACAGCGGGAGGCCACAACCACTCCTTGTAAAGGCCAGATATGCATTCAATCACCTCAAACGAAGTTAAAAATTGAAGACAAATGCACCGAGCATCCGGGGAAGATTGATGGACGCCGAGACTTAGTTCAATTACTGGTGATAAAATTTTCTTTAGTGGCGACAAAAAGCCAAAATTCATTGGAAAGCCACCACATCGTCTTCGTACCCGCCGCGCTCGGCGCGCAATCACGTCTCGTGCCGCGCAGGATTTTAACGTCGTTGTTAACCGGTGTAAAACACGTACATAAAAAAGCTGAACTTCATTTCCTTCTTATATACAATAGAAGATGATGCTCTATAAAATATTGCTAAAGCTCAAAGTCAGCGCATTTTGAATTTCAGAGTTCTGTTGCAAAATTGTAGCTTCATGCATTTGGGAAATGAGTTGATACTTTGTAAAAAATTACATACTATGAAAAAGTGCATACCTTTGGGGCGACACTCCTAACATTCGTGTACAATTTTGAAAATTACGTGTGTAGTAAGACGACTCTCCTTTAAATTTGTGTAGTTCACAACTGTTTGATGACCCTGTTTACCGTGAAATCCCCTCAGCTTAATGGTGCGGATAAACGTGTTATTTCAACGATGTGCACCATGAATCTACTGAGGTTCAAAACTTCGCAAAAGATTTGTCTAGAAGGACCAAAATACTGGTTTAACACATCGATATGCAGCCTGGAGTTATTGTAAAGGTTAGTCATACATTATATCATTCCTATAATGCCATATATAGAGTCTGATACACAGGAACTTCCTAATGAATTTATCAATGCCAGCACTTTTCCCCTTATAAATGGCTCAGTGATTACTTTCAGTTGCTTTGACAAAAGTAGTAACACAATACGATCAACGTGTTTGCGATATGATACGATTATTAGACCATATAGTACTTATCAATAAAAAAGAAACGTTTCTTCACTACATCTTTCAAGTGGCATTTAATGATCTGCCTATTTAAGTCTGCACATATTTCATCTGATCAGAACATTTCCATCTGAACGACCAAAAACGCCACCCATCCCTGGCCACGATTCTGCTAATTTTTGATAGCGCTTTTCGCAACACAGATCGAGGTCATTTCACAATCTACTATAATCCACAGAATTCTATCTACTTAATCCCTTCAAAACTCGAAATGCATGCTCTGACTCATGGAAAAAGGTGAAGAATTAAGCTTTGTAGGCATTAAAAAAAATGAATTTCGTCATATAATGAACTTAGCCTTAGCAAAAGCCATGCAAGCGATCCCTTCAGCTCATTTACTTTTCTTAGTAGTCGATTGTTCCTATCTAGGAGGCTTAATCAACGAGTTTATGGACGTCCAATTTTCCACCATGTGATCTTCCCACTCGACTTCGATGAGGGTCTGTTTTCTGCAAGACCTATCAAAACATAAATATTGCTTGAAAACGTCCAAAAGCCACAAAAAAAAACTATCAGAATATGAAGATACCTGTACTCGTTGCAGATAAAGTTGAATGGATCTTGCTAGCCGTCAAGTAGAGCCAGTGCGACGTCACAGGTTTGACATGCTGAATCACATTAATCACGATCCATAGAGAGAAACTTTTCCTATTTATTTCATATTATGAAACGAACTTTTTCGACCCCTTCTAGACATAAAGTGGTGTAAATAGGATAAAACATGTATAAATATAGTTTTTAACCTCAAACAAGTCGAAAAAAATAGCATTGTGAAATAATGGAATAATTTATCAAGTGTTCTTGTTCCTTTTCACGTAGTCAGCTAATTGAGACTACCATGTAAAAGTAATGTAAAGATGAGAAAGATCATCAAATGATTACTGAAAGACTGAAGAAAATGCAAACGTCGTTTCATTCCCAAAGGGTTGAAAAACGAAAATTGTAGTTGAAGACTCTACTGAACTCCAGGAAAGAAGTAACCACCACAGAAAATTTTGAGAGAAGAAACGCGTTCTACGTCAACGTCACTACTTTTGATCGGACTTGAATGCTTATGTGCTTCGAAATCAGCGAACATAATTTTTTGAATCTGTGCTAAGATTTCAAGAAAATTTTTTTTTTGTTTTGACAATTTCATCATCGTTCCTCCAAAGAAGGACGAGGAAGCTGAATTTTCTCCAGCTCACGTATTTGTTGTACGCGGTTATTGCACTAATTCGATAATGCAGACAGCTCTGTGAGGCTCGCTTGGGACCAAATCTCTGTCAACCTTGGCTTCTCTCCGTCATAATGATCAAAAAAAGATGGTTTTGTCCGTTACACCGATTCGTCCTTCCGAAATGCGACACGCTATTCTGCCGGTGAGAAGCAGAAAAACACTTGGTCGTCTAATGGAAAAGATCAGAAAATTGACGAAGCTATCTCCTGATGTCATTAAAAACCTGCTTAGCGGCTGTTCACTCGGTACAGCCTAAAATGCGGTTCTCAGTCAACGAAACCAAGCAAGAATGTGTTGCTCTTCAGATGGGAGATCCTTACGACATATGAAATCATCGCCCAGTTTGCTTGCTGCCCGTCATTTGTAAAATCTTTGCTCAACTTATCCTGAACAGGACTTACACGACACTGGACGAAGGACAGCCATGCGAAGAAGCAGCGTTTCGAAAAAAATTTAGTACCATAGACCACATCTGTATAATCAGAAGGGTAACTGAAGTTTCACGAGAGTACAAAAAAATCGTTCTGCCTCACACTCATCGTTTTGAAGAGAGCTTTGATTCAGCCGGAGCAGACGCGGTCTTAGCCCTGGACAGCCATGGTGTGATTACTCGATAGATATGGATTCTTCGTGAACTATATGAAGATTTCACAGCCAAAATATCGCTTAATAACGATATTACTTTTGATAGAAAGAGGTGTTTGACAAGGCATTACAGTCTCGCCCAAATTATTCACTGCCACCTTCCAAAGCATCATATGAACATTGGAATGGAGCGATATGGGGGAAACATAGACGGTCGGCATTTAAATCAATGCCGCTTTACTGACCACATAGTCCTCATAACATCAAGCATCAGCTAGGCGAAGCAAATGTTTCCAACTTTGACAACACCTGCAAAAATATTGATTTCCGACTAGATCTAAAGAAAACTATATTCATCAAAATCGGTTGGGTTTTGATTGTCCCATTTACACTCAACGAAATAAACGTCTTTAAATGCTTCAGTTAGGTCCAGTCCGTGAAGCTAACATGACCAGCGACTTAGCTCCAGAGTTGAACAGGAAGAAGCGAACGGCTTGGGGAGTGTTTAAGAGTATAGGGGATGTAGTGAAGAGGACGAAAAACATTTGACTGTGTACCCAATTTTTCGACACAACGGCCGCCTCTACTTTAACGTATCCAGCAGAAACATGGTCGCTACGTAAAGAGAATGAAAGATCATTCGGTGTTAATGAATGTGATGTCGAAATGTCTATATTAGTCGTACTGTTAGTGATATAAAATATTTTGAGCCATTAAGGACTAAGGGTTAGACAAGCGCTTGTTTTGCCCTACCTGGACTCCTCAGTAGTGCAATCCCTAGACTAAGTCAACCGCTTGAGGCTATACTCCTCTATGAAGGAATCGACGCCGAGTGGTAAATCACGCGAAGTCAGCTGATAGAATCCCCTGACACTGCGTAGACTAGCACCCGAGCTTGTGGCTGTTGAAATGATTCATATCTCTTCATTCGACCGCTCTTTTATAGACCCCGCTCAAAACAATGGTACTTTGATATTTTATAACATGTCTTAAGCTGTTAACGTCTGACTGCTAGACAGGCGCCTATTTCGCTCTTTCTGGACTCCACAGAAGCACAGTCGATTCGTTCTGAGCGAGGTTTATGAAAAAACGGTCAAATGGAGAGGTATGAACGATTTTAACAGCCACAAGCTCGGCTGCTAATTGTCAGGAGATTCTACCACCTGACCTGCGGTGATTTATTACTTGGCGTCAATTCCTTCATAGAGGAGCATAGCCTAAAGGGGTTGGCTGAATCGAGGCACTGTGCTATTAAAGAGTCCAGGTAGGACGAAACAGGCGCCTGTCTAGCATTTAGACTTTAACGGCTTGAAGCATGTTATATCAATATCAGAATCTTATCGTTTCGAGGAGGGCCAATAATAAAGCAGGTGAATATAGAGAAAAAAGTACTGCGTGCCTTGGAAATCAAAGAAAGTATGCAAACTTTTGATCTAAAGTAAAAAGTGATCAGCAGTTAAATAAGACACCGCGATTAGTAGTTGCCTCCATTTAGCAGACCTCATGTTTGGTGCAGGAGAGATGGTCGAGCTACAAGTGAACAGCTGAATCCCGTCTGAGCTTTGCAAACTATCCAAGAGCACTTTTTGCCAAAAAACAGTTGATATGTATAAAGGAAACGAAAGATGTTTTTGTTTTACGAGCAGAGCCCAATGTATAGCTCCTACCGTGAGTGCTGATTGGAGTTATTACGCAGTGCATGAACTACTTTATACCTAACGGGTAAGTCATGTTGAAACGGCATACGTGCAATCATTCAGAGCCATATCAAAACGAGTCAGGATCACACATATTTCAATAAGCCTGTTGTAGTCCTTCCTCTAAGTCTGATGTTTATGCCGTATTCTTTGTGAGAACTGCACTTTACTTTGACTTGAATGTGCACCTTTGAAATCAGGGCACATACTTGCAGACTACAATCTGTCAAAGTAACAAAGTGTTGCTTTTCCGTGCTCACTATAGTAAATCGAAGTTTTTTTTTAACATGTAACTAAGTATTACGATGGCAATCAAATGTTGTTTTTGAAGTAAAACAAGTTCTTCGTTTAGGTTAGTTTACGCCAACTTACTGTGCGATCGTACTGAAGAAGAACAAAATTATGACTCAATTCCAAGTTCTTATCTTCTCCTTAGACATCGTACAATATGGTGATAACTCTAGAATCATATATCAATCAAAATAAATAAAAAACTTTGTCTCATTGCAAAGTAATTGAGGCGCTCTGTCACTATATGAAGATCACTAGACGATAGATTTGTATATAATTGACAATTATTTTCCAACCATGTGTGTGGCCCGTTGTGGGCACTTATACAGCGCACCACACGTGTTTCCGTCTTGAAGCCTCGTCAGCTGCACGGTGCCTTTCGTTTGAGCTAATCCCTCTTAAGGAACACTTGTATTAGACTGTATAAGCGCCCACAACAGACCACATGCATGGCTCAAAAATAAGTACCAGGCATATCAGAATTTGAGCATGGTCTTAAGAAAACACTTGAAACGCTCGCTATGATCCATTTCCATACATTTCTACATAGAACTCTTGAAACTCTCGCTGTTATATAATATTGAAACTTAAGAACCTGTCAACGCAACTAATGATGGGTCTTGTCTTGAACTTTGAAGGATGAGTTGACACCAAATCTTCAGTGGAAACTAAATTGTGAGTTTTTTTATGAGCAGATATAGATCGAGACAAGATGATAGGTCAATTTTGAGCTGCATAATATTGGATAGTCTCAAGCCTACTGTTCTTGTCATATGAACTCATTCTGTATTTGATATTCGGCACTGACTTCGAAATTCCTTCTTATTCGATTAGCAATAAAAGGAACGGTATTGACCGTTTGACGTCCTAAAAATGGCCGCTCTCTATACTGCCCTTTGTTCTGTGAAGAAATTGCGGAGCTAATACCGAAAATTGAATGCGGAATGGGTCCAAGTGGCAAGAGCAGCAGGCTTAAGACCATCTCTTATTATAAAGTTCAAAATTTTTCAATCATCATATCACGACCTACATTCTCTCATGAAAAGACTCACAAGCTGGTTTCCACTGATGATTCGGTGTCTATCGATCTTTTAAAGTTCAAGACAAGACCGATTATCAGTTGGTGAACGGAACAACAGAAAGAATAGCCTAGTTTATAAACCTAATACTAGCCCAGTTATTGAGACACATCCCGGCCCACCTCACCATCACCCAAATGTTTCTAGATCGTCTACGTAATACGCTCCCCCAACAACGCGTACGTATGATTTCATTCGACGTAGCTTATCTTTAAATAAAGTATTCAAATGATTTCGCAATATAAACCACCTACGAGCTCATTACACATCATGAAAAAGCAATAAATATCAATGGTTTCTCCACTCAAAAGAATATGAGTCTCTTGAAGAAGTGCCTAAAATGATCAATCTTCAGATGGAAAACACTGCAGACAACTCAAGAGAATTGGCCATAGACAACGACTAGCACCAACTCTTCCCCTTGTATTTATTTATGTCCAAAAAGGCCCTGTAGTCAATCTCGGGCCACCACTCTATCGCAGATATATTGACGACTGCTATGTCATTTGTTCAACACAAGAGAACATGGACAAATGCTTTCAATCACTCAACACAGAATCACAGTACATATTGTTCACCCGTGAAAAGCCCCGAAGAGATTGGCTTCCAGTCCTCTACGCTCGAATTAACCTCTCCGAAAATGGCTACACCACAATGTAATACGATAGCCAAGTAATAAAATCATATCTGTTCACTACATCTCCTCTCACCCCTTCGCACACTAAACGATCGCTTATGAACGATATGTGCTGCACAGCCACTGGCATGTGGACGGTAAGACAGCAGAAGGAAGAATCATTAAACTTGGCACGCAAAATAGTCGTCGCTAATGGCTACGAATGTGTAGCACATAAGGATAGGTTGAGAAGGAAAATTAAACGCTCAAACGGCAGAAGCAATAACAATAAGACCCCGTTCATCCTACCCATCATTTTAGACGAAATAACTACAGCTAAAAAGCGATGTTTAAAAAGGACAGGTCTAGAGGAAGAGGTAGTCGTGATCGATACCATCGATGAGTCTTAAACGCCAGTTAAGCCGTTATTGTCTATACGATCGCCTCTGCTCCACAAAAAAGTTGCATAGTATGTCCAAACAGTAAAGGCGGAGATTGTATGAGTTCAGGTATAGTTTACCTGATCTCTTGCGAAACGTGCGGATACGAGTATATTGGAATAACGAGAAGAGCACTTTACATCCGCGTAGAAGAACACCTAACCAGATTACGTAATACTGAATTGAAAACTCCGTTAGCGAAGCTTCAAATACGGATACACAACAAGAATGGTTTTAGAGTCAAAGTCACTAACCTCGCACGGGAATAACGCGAAAAACACTTGAAGCGCCTTGAATTCGGGCCACAAACGCCAAGATGAGCCGAAATGACAAGCGCCTTGGCATAACACATGACATAGCGCCATTTCTCAGATCGATTTTTTGATCTCGACCACGTGACCTCGCCTCATATTAACATCTCGCAGACCACGAAACCACAACAAAAAGGTTCCTAAGTTGTTCTGCTTTGGTTATGAGAGTGCTTGGCTGAGTATGTTGCATGTCAATTTGACTCTTCCAGACTCTGAAGAAGGTGATAAAGCCGAAACATCAGCCATCATAATCAAGTTTATTGCACTGCTCATTTGTAACGAATGAATCGGCAACTCGACAACTTCCTATTTGCTAAATAAAATTAATGAATAATATAAGTACCAAAAAAGCCACTGTAAAGTTCAGACAATGAGTTATTCAGTCCAAAACAAAGCGCAGTCCTCTTTCCACTTATTACAACTTAAAAGGACGGTGTTTTCTTAACAAACCATGAGCAATACAAAAACTTCATTGCTCAAGCTATTGATTGATTACTAACACTCGAGTGAAATTACTGTTCCGGGTAAAAAAAGCAGGAGCAGGAGCGCATTTCACGAAAGATAACTGCAGTTCGCACAAATCGCACTAAAAGGTTAAAATATTCCAACAACAAGAAGTCTTTTTATTAGAAACAAGTTTATGGAAATTTTTCAGTAACACTCAATGCTTTATAGCTACAAAAATTCCTTAAGTCAAGAATCCCATTATACAAAGCTAAAAAATCCCCTCTGAAGTCGAAAAAAACGAATTCAATTGAAAGATGTTATCTTTCTTTTATCTAATAGAACGTAATATCGAAGTTCTTTCACAAAGCAAATTTAGTATAAAAATCGATATTTCTTAAGCTATTGAGTGACTACAAATCGCATATGAAGAAGGAAGAAACGAATGTGATATAACATTTGAAATAATTCCAAAAAAAGAATGTCTAAAGCGCAAACGAGATGGTTACGCCACGGCCATACACCGGTGTTTCGGAGGTTTCGGCCTCTTCGTCAGTGAACTACACCCCACATTCAGTCATTTGACACACAAAAACAGTCGATCTTAAAGGTCAATTTTGATCTAACAGCCGAAATCTATCGACTGAAAAGTGGTGATGAACCAGTGTCATTGTACGCAGTGCCGTCACCACATACGTCTCCCTCGCTACAGTACAAGGATTAATGAGGGACGTGGGTCACTGACGAGGAGGGCGATACCTCCGAAACACCGGTGTATGGCCCTGGCGTACCAACTTCGTTAAGGCTTTAGACATTCTTTTTTTCTGATTATTTTGATTGCTTATTGCGAGGTTTAAAAACACTCGATCTAAAGGGTCAATTGTGATATAACAGCTGGAAATATCTCCCTTTTCACGACAATGTGGTTTTCTTGCTGAAACATAGAATCTTTTTCAAAGCAATGGGTTCTCTTACCTATAAAAGTCTTCAAAGAACTCTCTTTTGTAATATTTCCTCAGAATCAAAGTTTCTCAGGATCGAAACCCACGATGTTATCCCAAAAATTTGCTGAAAAGCTGGAAGAGCCTACTCCGAAAGCAAAACGCAGTTCTTCTTTCAGTTATCACTTCGTTACTTCCAAAAAGGAAGACTATTGCTAGAATCTTCAGTTCTCAGGCCACCTGATGATTACTGATAGTCTTATGAAAAAGCTCATTTTAGAAAACGAATTGAATACAAGGACTTCTCACATAAATTTGATCGCATGTACGCAGCATCTGATAAAAAGTAAGGGCTTTAAAGACTAACTAAAAGTTCTTACTACTATAGTCTAAATTTTTATAGCTAAAAGGTTCTGAGCATTGAAATTCTACTATGTAATGCCAAGAAATCCGTTGTGGAACTCGAACAACGTACTTTGAAAGCAGAACGCTGTCCTTTCTTTTTCGTTCGTTGCATTCAATACAGAAGTAGTTCGACAAATTAATCTTAGTTTAAGAACTGGCGCCTATCAGGCTATCAATAGAGTACAAAAGCGAGCTCAAGAAGAAAGAAAAAGTGTCATGTGACAATTGAGAATGAGTATTCTTTTCAAAAGATGTGGTTTTTTCGTTGAATCATAGAATGCTTTCCGGCAGATGGACCTTTTCTTTGCCTAAAAACCCTCTATGAAAGTCTTTGTTGTATTCGTTCATCACTTAGTGCTGATAATACACCCTCCAAAATCTAATCAACAAATAAATTTCTATTCCCATGAGAGCGAGTGATGATACGAACCCGCTGCGAGAGCTGCGCACGATATGTACCGAAAAACGATACATGTGGTCGTAAAGGGTTATGAGCACTTATACAGCGCTATACATGTGTTTCGGCCTTGAAGCCTAGTTGTTTTCATATTGCCAATTTATTAGTACTTAGTGAATAAACAACAGAGGATTCCACAAAGAGAGATGTTCAGAAATATATTCAATGAAGAATACTCAGCGTTTACACTATTTCAGATTTAGAACTTTGTTCTTCCCAAAAATTTTCCACATAATAGTTTTTTTTTTTATTTGAACCTGAGTTGCGAATTTGGACTGATTCAACTGCTCTAAAGACAAAAATCTTTCTAGCGAACACTTAGTATGTGTTCATCAATACATAGGACCATCAGCATAAGGTGCATCAGAAGCCATTTTCAAAGACTTGAAAAATTGCGCGAAAACTCTGCATTGGTTACTAGGTAAAGCCTCTTTGTTTTAGAAACAAAAAACGAGGCCATTTCAAGGGCTTAAGTGGTTACGTATCTCGGCAATGAATGCTTCATTATTTCCACAAGCAATTCCCATCACAGAGTTTGCTTTAAGCTTTTACTGTGCAACAAAATGACCGATTTCTTTAGGGCATCGTGATATGTGATGGAAAAAGATTTTCGACTACTAGTGACAACTAGCGCAGTATATGAGATAAGGTGAAGCTCCTAAACATTTTAGCCAATCGTCGGCAAAAACTTATTATGAGCTGGCAGTGTTCTAAAATGAAAATAATATATCATAAAACCTTCAATCACGGCAAAATAAGCAGGCTATAGAGGCATGCTTATTAAATTGACAAAATCCACGTATAAATAAAATCTTTGCGAACGATGTTAAACAACGAACTTATTGACAAGCAGTTAACACTAAAGCTTGACATATTGGGATTTCAAAAATCTGCTCCATGAAAGTAGCTATAGAAACCCTTGTTAGCCTAATACTAATTTTTGACACAGCTCTACTCTTGAAATGTGAAAATAGGTTAAGTGACGGAACCACCACAATGACTTACGAAATTTCTCGATTCTTGTGCCTCAAACTCAGTCCTATTAAGTTAAAAAAAACTTGGATGAGGTTACGCAGCGTATAAGATGAATTGTAACATCGCAGTTATATCCAAATATATTTATATATGTATGTATATATAAATACACATATGTAAACGTGTGCATACATATATGTATCCATTTACACATATACGATATCATTGACAAAGAGAGTCAATAAATTCAATCCCCCACAATTGCTTGGTGATACCCCTGACGATTTGTAAGCAGAACACAATGTGCCCGGATATCGCTGACACGTACTACAAATGGAGATTAAATGGTCCCCTCCGTCTGGAAATGTACGACTTCGGATTTGCAAAACAGATCTTTGTCGCTGAGTTCGCACATGCCCACAGATTTGACAAATCACGTAATCTCGGACTACGGCGCTTGGTTAGGAAACCCGAACGTCTTGCGATGAGAATTGTTCGTTCAAACCGTATTAAAGAACACATGACACTGAAGAAGAAAAATCTCTGGCTCTATTTGGAGTCTTGGAGGGTTCCTCATGTGGTCGATACTGTATTGAATTGGTCACAAATGAACAATATTCTTCCAAATTTGGTTAAGTATTGAAATTATAACTCACACTGTGCCAGCAAAGTACATTTGCTCTTTTCTTCTCGGAAGAACTGATAGAATTACATACGATTCAAGTAAATTGCGGCATTTTCTTTTCTTTGCAACATAATTATGCTTTATTTATACAAATGCTAGCGCGTGAACTAAAAAAACTCTTGAAAAATTTTTCCTTGATTGTACGTCAAATACGCCTATTCATGAAAAACGAATGTGTAACCGACGTTTCAATCACACACAACGAGCTGCATATTCTAAATGTTCTAGTATGTGTCTTGATCGACAACCATAATGCTCATGACTTAACTTTAAAGCTGCGCGTAAAAACGACCTGCTTTAGGACTCCATTAATATCGAGGATCAAACGAGAATAAGAAATCCATCCACAGTTTCAACTTTAGTTTCGTTCAGTCCCAATGTATCCGTAGGAAATCTAGACTCTACTCAAACAGGAATAAGGTATACTGATACCTAGGAATCATGTAATCGAGAGATCAAGGTTAGCAAGGCAATTCCTCGTGCAATAATTCAATCTGCATCAAAGACCAAAAATCACATACACTTCTATACATTTTACTATCCGCTGAGCTGCTCTTACAGAAAAATGAAGATTTCATTATACTAAGCTGTGGTCACTTGGCGACTGAAGTAGAACTCACAGCCCACTGTGTAGCTTAAGTGTGCATTCCGTCACCTCAGAAACACTTAACGGAGCCAAATTAACAGTATGTCTTTGATGGACAAATCAGAACCGCACGTCTTACCACCACTTTGCTATCCTACATTATTTCTTGCATGAATAATTACATAGAAACCCATGAACAATTAAAATTGGCTCAATTCTCATACGGGACGACATCTCAATCGTTCACGGATTTGTCTTAAAACATCTTGATTATTATAGTAATTATTTCCCTAATAGTTCCTATTTCTATACTGTTGGGCGTTTATCCTATCTCAGTTGAATGTTCTTATACATCCATATTTAAGCTCTCCTTTAAAGTTACACTGTAACCTAATATTACATACGATTAATTTCGCTGCCAGCTAAACGTGGTACAAGCTTCTTAGTTGCACTTCCATCGAATAGTCGCTTTTGCAGCCTTTCATGATTGCAACCGTTTATTGTTTATTAGTAATTTTTTGTGCTCAAACTTGTTATATACGATACGGCTTGTACTTTCTCTCGGAAAATGCCCTCACTGGTCCATATATAAGTAAGTGAAGGATTCAGAAAAGAAATGTGTGTCTGTGCAATGATCAGCCGATTCCGTGCCATTCAGTGTTTCATTTAACCGCACAAATTGGTATCTACTCGCTCAACTACATATCACCAGCTTGCTTATACTGTATTGTCTCTATTACTGTAAAATGTTATAACCTGGGCGTGAGTTGTTCTTCATAAAAGTCTCGCATGACAAAAGTCGTGAGAAATCCAGCATTTTTTTTTTCAAGTTAGCAACTTTCGATGCTAAAGACTAACACAGAACTCTCTATTGAACAGCCAATACAATCCTAGTGTGTAGTCACTGATTGTCAATCACTGGACTTTGTGGGGAAAAACTACTCAATCAATTTCTTAAACTGAGCGTACGTCTCTATGATGTGAATTGGTTTGACACTAAAGTAGAAATTTCCTGAAAACAAGGAAGCAACCGTTCCCTACTGCAATGCATGTTTTTGAGGACTCACAGTTTTCTGTTTGGTAAATAGCTATCAACTGTACGGCGCGATGACTAAAATTTCATGACGATAAATGAGGATGGAGTAGTAAAACCTTTATACTTGGCAATGCACAGTTTCCAAATATAGCATAGATTTTCCCTACCTAGAATGCTCAGTACTTGAAAAGTTTTCACACATTACGAAAACATTCTGCTCCGAAAATGTTCTTTGAACTAGCTACATATACTGACCCAAGCGGAACTTTCACAACAGATCTATAGTCAATATTTTTTGTCGATTTCAAGAACCGAGTGCGTGTGACGTCAGTATTTAGAGGTGCTCGGCAACACCCAAGCGAACGATGGTTTCACCTGGCATTTAAGACTTATCAAACCTCCCGTTTTATGCAGATTCGGTTAAATGGTACCAGACTTGCCTCGAAGAGTAGCAGCGCACTAACTTGATATTATGAGCAATCCGCTGCGTTGTACGGCTTGCTAGCAGTTCGTGAGTCAAATGGGCTGTTGATATTGCGAGTTGTCGGCGCTGTTTTACGACTCCCAAAATCAGAGGCCGCCATAACGTTTGCATCAATCTTAGAGTTTGAATGCCCCAAAATAGTGCATTCCAATCAATTTATATGTTCAGATAGGGAATGTTGTTGCATATATGCGTGGCTCTCTGAAAAGTGTACTGCTATGTTTACTCCGGAGCACGTCATAGCCACATTTCGCGGAAGCTATAGAGATTTTCTTTCTATACTTCAGGCCCTTCATCTGACGATGTATCCGATTTGTGTTCCGTTTTCTAATATTGCTCGACTATTTCATACATATATATACATATATGAGTCCGCAGACATAAGTGAGTAATAACTTTTCTATTTCACTTTTTGAACCAGATTTACGTTTGCATAATATTTGTCCGAATTTGTTATAGCTGCATTACCTGATGAAATTTTTTGCTGAAAACCTTATGTGATCTTTGAATACAGCATAAGAGCAATGGTATTGAAAAAATAAACAAATTTGCGTATCGACATTCAATCAATTGCCTGCTTAAAAAATTCTGAGCAGCGTTAATTCCATGGTAATATTGGCTATCACGTTTTCTGTAGTTTGACCTAGGAATTTTTTATTATCTCTCAACTTGACATCATACATCTGTTTCCATATTTATTTCAGGAGTCACTCACAAAATTGAGTATGCCGAGCTTGTTGCTTCATGCGATGGAAACGAACAAGTTCAAGAGGTTCTCCAACTTCATCAAACAGAAAGACATCTTGTTCGAATTGTTGAGTCACCAACGGTTGCACAAGGGGCGAATTCTCCAAACATTGGAAATGTTAACCAAAAGGATGCGGATACAGAACCCTTGGAAATGTGCTCACAACCAGAAGTTACTTCTAGCAGAGTTCATTATAAGATATATCAAGAGGGTACAGAGGAAAAGACGGGTTAATGTGCTACAAATGGTTTAGTCGATGATAAGGAAGACTCTTTCCATGACCAAGTGCAGCTTCATGTGTGATGCTGCAATCGCTATCGCTACCGAAGATGATGTTCCGGCCTTGGTCAATACCTAGTCATCTATATAGCGATGTCGAAGCTGGCACAATCCATGAGAATAGTTGGTGAACGAGCAGCAGAATTCAGAAGGCGAATATAACTTATAGGAAGACTGAATTATTACATCTAAGATAGTACTTTTAAATAAGCATTTTGTAAATTGATTGAATCGAGCCCACTCATCAGTTTATTTGTTTAGTTAATAAAGAGGGTACTTGTGGTTCTGTGAGTTTTATCCAATGTAGCTGTCTAATAATTGTGTTATTTATCAATAAGGTTTATTTTCAAGCTGATCATCTTGTGGCTAGCCGGTGTTGAAGATAGGACATTCAACGTTGATCATTCCTTGGTGATGCGTCACGTAATCTGATCTTACGTCGTCGAGGAGGTTTGTGTGTATTGCCCTAGAAAAACTTATATGCTATGCTATAAGCTACATGCTTTATATGCCATAAGCACTTACACAGAGCAAGACACCGACCTTCCAGCCACGTCAATCGGATAGTACTTTTCATTCAGTCACTTCGTCGAGGATCTCCCTTCACTAAATGGCTGTGTTGTAAACTCGATTGCTATTGGCAGGTATTCATGAAATATTCTGGTTTGAGTTTCAAGTTTTCACATCACTTGCATTACTGAAGTTCATTGAATGCTCAAAAATAATTTCCGGGCTTCACGGTGATTGTTTCACCATACGCTGGCTTTACAAGGTTCGTCATCGACTGTTCTATGTAAAAGGTAGATTTTCGAGGAAGTGACTGAGCGCAGAGTCACCATTCAATCAACGAGGCTGGAGGGTCGATGCCTTGCTCTGTGTAAGGGCTTATAGCAGACCTCTTGAAAGGCTCTAAATGCATTTTTAGATCATACTTACATTTTTTTGCAGAAAAGGTGAAAAAACACAGAAAAAAATTAGACCTCATATTTGCACGTAGACTTGTGAATGTACTAAATATTCGTATATCACTAAGAACGGAAACACAAATCGGATATATCGCTCATTGAAGGGCCCAAAATACGACTGAAAAACTATATAGATGACTAGGTATCGACAAGGCCGGAACATCATCTTCGGTATCGATAGCGATTGCAGCATCACACATGAAGCTGCACTTGGTCATGGTAAGAGTCTTCCTTATCATCGACTAAACCATTTGTAGCACATTAACCCGTCTTTTCCTTTGTACCTCCTTGAAATATCTTATAATGAACTCCGCTAGAAGTGGCTTCTGGTTGTGAACACATTTTCTGATGTTCTGTATCCGCATTCTTTTGGTTAACATTTCCAACATGTTTGGGAGAATTCCCCAATTGTGCAACCGTTGGTGACTCAACAATTCGAACAAGATGTCTTTCTGTTTGATGAAGTTGGAGAACCTCTTGAACTTGTTCGTTTCCATCGCATGAAGCAACAAGCTCGGCATACTCAATTTTGTGAGTGACTCCTGAAATAAATATGGAAACAGATGTATGATGTCAAGTTGAGAGATAATAAAAAATTCCTAGGTCAAACTACAGAAAACGTGATAGCCAATATTACCATGGAATTAACGCTGCTCAGAATTTTTTAAGCAGGCAATTGATTGAATGTCGATACGCAAATTTGTTTATTTTTTCAATACCATTGCTCTTATGCTGTATTCAAAGATCACATAAGGTTTTCAGCAAAAAATTTCATCAGGTAATGCAGTATAACAAATTCGGACAAATATTATGCAAACGTAAATCTGTTCAAAAAGTGAAATAGAAAAGTTATTACTCACTTATGTCTGCGGACTCATATATGTATATATATGTATGACATAGTCGAGCAATATTAGAAAACGGAACACAAATCGGATACATCGTCAGATGAAGGGCCTGAAGTATAGAAAGAAAATCTCTATAGCTTCCGCGAAATGTGGCAATGACGTGCTCCGGAGTAAACATAGCAGTACACTTTTCAGAGAGCCACGCATATATGCAACAACATTCCCTATCTGAACATATAAATTGATTGGAATGCACTATTTTGGGGCATTCAAACTCTAAGATTGATGCAAACGTTATGGCGGCCTCTGATTTTGGGAGTCGTAAAACAGCGCCGACAACTCGCAATATCAACAGCCCATTTGACTCACGAACTGCTAGCAAGCCGTACAACGCAGCGGATTGCTCATAATATCAAGTTAGTGCGCTGCTACTCTTCGAGGCAAGTCTGGTACCATTTAACCGAATCTGCATAAAACGGGAGGTTTGATAAGTCTTAAATGCCAGGTGAAACCATCGTTCGCTTGGGTGTTGCCGAGCACCTCTAAATACTGACGTCACACGCACTCGGTTCTTGAAATCGACAAAAAATATTGACTATAGATCTGTTGTGAAAGTTCCACTTGGGTCAGTATATGTAGCTAGTTCAAAGAACATTTTCGGAGCAGAATGTTTTCGTAATGTGTGAAAACTTTTCAAGTACTGAGCATTCTAGGTAGGGAAAATCTATGCTATATTTGGAAACTGTGCATTGCCAAGTATAAAGGTTTTACTACTCCATCCTCATTTATCGTCATGAAATTTTAGTCATCGCGCCGTACAGTTGATAGCTATTTACCAAACAGAAAACTATGAGTCCTCAAAAACATGCATTGCAGTAGGGAACGGTTGCTTCCTTGTTTTCAGGAAATTTCTACTTTAGTGTCAAACCAATTCACATCATAGAGAAGAACGCTCAGTTTAAGAAATTGATTGGGTAGTTTTTCCCCACAAAGTCCAGTGATTGACAATCAGTGACTACACACTAGGATTGTATTGGCTGTTCAAGAGAGAGTTCTGTGTTAGTCTTTAGCATCGAAAGTTGTTAACTTGAAAAAAAATGGTGGATTTCTTACGACTTTTGTCACGCGAGACTTTTACGAAGGACAACTCACGCCTTGGCTATATTATTTTAGAGTGATAGAGACAATTCAGTAAAAGCAAGCTGGTGATATGTAGTTGAGCGAGTAAATATCAATTTGTATGGTTAAATGAAACACTGGATGGCACGGAATTGGCTGACCATTGCACAGACACACATTCCTTTTCCGTATCCTTGACTTACTTATATATGGACCAATGACAAGGGCATGTTCCGAGAGAAAGCACAAGATGTATCGTATATAACAGGTGTGAGCACAAAGAATTACTAATAAACAATCAACGGTTGCAATCATGAAAGGCTGCAAAAGCGACTATTCGATGGAAGTGCAACTAAGGAGCTTGTACCACGTTTAGCTGGCAGCGAAATTAATCGTATGTAATATTAGGTTACAGTGTAACTTTAAGTGAGAGCTTAAATCTGGATGTATAAGAACATTTAATTGAGATAGGATAAACGCCCAACAGTATAGAAATAGGAACTATTAGGGAAATAATTACTATAATAATCAAGATGTTTTAAGACAAATCCGTGAACGATTGAGATGTCGTCCCGTATGAGAATTGAGCCAATTTTGATTGTTCATGGGTTTCTATGTAATTATTCATGCAAGAAATAATGTAGGATAGCAAAGTGGGGGTAAGACGTGCGGTTCTGATCTGTCCATCAAATACACATTGTTGATTTATCTCCGTTTAGTGTTTGTGAGGTGAAAGAATGCACACTCAAGCTACACAGTGGGCTGTGAGTTCTACTTCTGTCGCCAAGTGACTACAGCTTAGTACAATGAAGTATTCATTTTTCTATAAGACCAGCTCAGCGGATAGTAAAGTGTATGGAAGTGCCTGTGATGTTTGGTCCTTGATGTAGATTGAATTATTGCATGTGGAATTGTCTTGCTAACTTTGATCTTTCAATTATATGATTCTTAGGTATTAGTATACCTTATTCCTGTTTGAGTAGCGTCTAGATTTCCTACGGATACATTGGGACTGCACGAAACACAAAGTTGAAGTAGTGGATGGTTTTTTTTCTCGTTTAATCCTCGATAATAATGGAGTCCTGAAGCAAGTCGTTTTTACGTGCAGCTCCAAAGTTAATTCATGAGCTTTATGGTTGTCGATCAAGACACATACTGAAACATTCAAAATATGCACCCCGTTGTGTGTGATTGAAACGTCGGTTACACATTCGTTTTTCATGAATAGCGCGTGTTTGACGTAGAATCAGAAGAAAATTTTTTTAAGAGTTTCTTTTAGTTAGCGGACTAGCATTTGTATAAATAAAACATAATTATGTTGCAAGGAAAAGAAAATGCCGCAATTCACTTGAATTGTGTGTAATTCTATGAGCACTTGTGGGTGGAAAAGAGTGAATGTCTGATGTCTGTATGTAATTCTGTGAGCTCTTGTGAGTGGGTAAGACTAAATGTACTTTGCTGGCACAACGTGAGTTATAATTTCAATACTCAACCAAATTAGGAAGTATATTGTTTATTTGTGATCAATTCAATACAGTGTTTACCACATCAGGAACCCTCCAATACTTCAGATCGAGTCAGAGATTTCTCTTCTTCAGTGTTACATGGTCTTTGATACGATTTGAACGAACAGTTCCACTTTTCTAGATAGATATTTGTCATAATACAGTAAGGCATCGTAACACGTTCTAGGTTTCTTAACAAAGCTCCGTATTCCGAGATTACGTGGTTTGTCAAATCTGTGGGCATGTGCGAACTCAGCGACAAAGATCTGTGCTGCAAATTCAAAGTCGTATATTTGCGGACGGAGAGGACCATTAATCTCCATTATTACTTCGTGTTAGCGATATCCGGGCACATTGTGTCCTGATTACAAATCGTCAGAGGGATCACCAAGGAATTCTGGAGGATTGAATCTATTGACTTTCTTTGTCAATGACATCGTATATGTGTAAATGGATACAAATATGTATGCACACGTATATATATATATATATATATATATATATATATATATATTAGGATATAACTGCGATGTTACAATTCATCTTATGCACTGCGTGACTGCATCCAATTTTTTTAATCTTAATAGGACTGAGTTTGAGGCACAAGAATCGAGAAATTTCGTAAGTCATTGTGGTGGTTCCGTCACTTAACCTAATTTCACATTTCAAGAGTAGAGCTGTGTCAAAAATTAGTATTAGGCTAGCAAGGGTTTCTATAGCTACTTTCATGGAGCAGATTTTTGAAATCCCAATTTGTCAAGCTTTAGTGTTAACTGCTTGTCAATAAGTTCGTTGTTTAACATCGTTCGCAAAGATTTTATTCATTCGTGGATTTTGTCAATTTTCTGAGTATGCCTCTTTAGCCTGCTGAGTGTACTGTGATTGAAAGTTTCATGATATATTATTTTATATGAGAACACTGCCAGCTCATAACAAGTTTTGCCGACGATTGGCTAAGATGTTTAGGAGCATCACCTTATCTGATATACTGCGCTGGTTGTCACTGGTAGTAAAGAATCTTGTTCCGTCACATATCATGATGCCCTGAAGGAGTCGGTCATTTTGTTGCACAGTAAAAGCCTAAAACAGAGTCTGTGATGGAAATAGCTTGTGGAAATGAAGAAGCACTCATTGCCAAGCTACTTAAACATTTGAGCCTTTGAAATGGCCTCTTTTTTCCTAAGATAAAGAGGCTAACCCTAGTAACCAATGCAGAGTTTTCGCGCAATTTTTCAAGTCTTCGAAAATGGCTTCCGCTGCACCTTATGCTGATGGTCCTATGCATTGATGAACACATACTACCTGTTCGCCAGGAAGATTTTTGTTTTGAGGAAGTCATATCAACGGAAATTCGCAACCCAGGTCTACATAAAAAAACTGTTTCGTGCAAAATTTCCGGGGAGGAACAAAGTTCTAAATCTGGAATTGTGTAAACGCTGAGCATTCTTCATTGAATAAATTTCTGAGCATCTCTCTTTGTAGAATCTTCTTTTGTTTTTTCACCGAATACTAGTAAATTGGTAATATAAATATAACTAGGCTTCAATGCCGAAGCACATGTACTGCGCTGTATAAGTACCCATAACCCTTTACGACCACATGTATCGTTTTTCGGTACATATCGTGCGCAGCTCTCGCAGCGGATTCGTATCATCACTCGCTCCGATGGGAATAGGAATTTATTTGTTGATTAGATTTCTGAGGGCGTATTATCAGCACTAAGTAATGAACGAACACAACAAAGACATTCATAGAGGGTTTTAGGTAGAGAAAATGTCCATCTATCGGAAAGCTTTCTATGATACAACGAAAGAACCACATCTTTTGAAAAGAATACTCATTATCAATTGTCACATGACACTTTTTCTTTCTTCTTGGGCTTGCTTTTGTACTCTGATGATAGCCTGATGGACGCCAGTTTTCAGACTGAGATTAATTTGTCCAACTTTTTTTGTATTGAATTCTGCGAACGAAAAAGAAAAGACAGCGTTCTGCTTTCAAAGTACGTTGTTCCAGTTCCACAACGGATTTCTTGGCATTACATGGTAGAATTTCAATGCTCAGAACCTTTTCGCTCTAAAAAATTAGACTATAGTAGAAAGAACATTCAGTTAGTCTTTAAAGCCTTAACTTTTCATCAGAAACTGTGTACATACGATCAAATTGATGTGAAAAGTCCTCGTATTCAACTCGTTTCCTAAAATGAGCTTTATCATGAGACTATTAGTAATCATTCGGAAGCTTGAGAACTCAAGATTTCAGCAACAGTCTTCCTTTTTGGAAGTAACGAAGCGATAAGTGAAAGGAGAATTGCGTTTTGCTTTCGGAGCAAGCTCTTTCAGCTTTTCAGCTAATTTTTGGGATAGCATCGTGGGTTTCGATCCAGAGAAACTTTAATTCTGGGGAAATATTGCTGAAGAAAGTTCTCTGAAGAGTTTTATAGTAAATAGAACCCTTTGCTCCAAAAGTAATTTTTATATTTTAGCACGAAAGCCACATTGCCGTGAAAGGGGAGATATTTCCAGCTGATGTGTCACAATTGACTCTTGAGATCGACTGTTTTCAAAACCTCGCAATAAAGATTCAAAATAATTCCAAAAAAAATGTCTAAAGCCTGAACGAGATTGGTGCGCCAAGGCCATACACCGGTGTTTCGAAGGTACCGCCCTCCTCGTCAGTGGCCCACGTCCCTCATTAATCCCTGCACTGTAGCGAGGAGGGAGGCGTATGTGGTGAAGGGACTGTGTACAATGACACTGGTTCATCACCACTTTTCAGTCTATAGATTTCGGCTGTTAGATCAAAACTGACCCTTAAGATCGAATGTTTGTGTGTCAAATGACTGAATGTGGGGCGTGGGTCACTAACGAAGAGGCCGATATATCCGAAACACCGGTGTGTGGCCCTGGCGTACCTTCGCTTAGGCTTTAGACATTCTTTTTTTTTTCGGAATTATTTTGAATGTTATATCACATTCGTTTCTTCCTTCTTCGTATACGATTTGTAGTCATTTGATAGTTTGAGAATTATCGATTTTCATACTGAGTTTGTTTTGTGAAAGAACTTTGATGGTACGTTCTACTGAATAAGAGAAAGATGACGTCTTGCAATTGAAGTTCGGTTTTTCGATTTCAGAGGTGATTCTTAAGCTTTGCATAGGGATTCTTGACTTAAAGGACTTCTCGTCGCTATAAAGCATTGAGTCTCACTGAAAAAATTTCCATAAACTTGTTTTCAATAAAAAAACTTTTTGTTGTTGGAAATATTTGAACCTTTTACTGCGAATTGTGCGAACTGCAGTTATCTTCTGTGAAATGCGCTTCTGCTCCTGCTTTTTTTACCCGGAACAGTAATTTCACTCGACTGTTAGTAATCAATCAATAGCTTGAGCAATGAAGTTTTTGTATTGCTCATGGTTTGCTAAGAAAACACCGTCCTTTTAAGTTGTAATAAGTGGAAAGAGGACTGCGCTTTGTTTTGGACTGAATAACTCATTGTCTGAACTTTACAGTGGCTTTTTTGGTACTTATATTATTCATTAATTTTATTTAGCAAATAGGAAGTTGTCGAGTTGCCGATTCATTCGTTACAAATGAGCAGTGCAATAAACTTGATTATGATGGCTGATGTTTCGGCTTTATCACCTTCTTCTGAGTGTGAAAGTGTCAAACTGATATGCTACATGCTCAGCCAAGCACTCTCATAACCAAAGCAGAACAGCTCAAGAACCTTTTTGCTACGGTTTCGTGGTCTGCGAGATGTTATGTAGATCAAAACTCACAGTCTTGCATGAACGAGGGATGTGTGTATGGGGCGGGGTCACATGGCCGAGATCAAAAAATCGATCTGAGAAATGGCGCTATGTCATGTGTCATGCCAAGCCACTTGTCTTTTCGACTCATCTTGGCGTTTGTGGTCTGAACTCAAGGCGCTTCAAGTGTTTTTCGCGTTGTTCTCGTGGGAGGTTAGTGACTTCGACTTCAAAACCATTCTTGTTGTGTATCCGTATTTGATCGCCCCTAACGGAGTTTTCAAGTCATTATTACGCAGTCTGGTTAGGTGTTCTTCTACGCGGATGTAAAGCGGTCTTCTCCTTATTCCAATATCCTCGCATCCGCACGTTTCCTAGGAGATTAGGTGAACTATACCTGAACTCATGCAATCTCCACCTTTATCGTTTGGACATGCTATGCAATTTTTTGTGGAACAGAGGCGATCGTATTGACGATAACGTACTTGGTGGCGTTTAAGGGTCATCGATGGTATCGATCACAACTACCTATTCCTCTAAACCTGTCCTTTTTAAACATGGCTTTTTAGCTGTAATTATCTAGTCTGAAATGATGGGTAAGATAAACTGGATCTTATTGTTATTGCTTCTACCGTTTGGGTTTTCAATTTTTCTTCTCAACCTATCCTTATGTGCTATACATTTGTAGCCACCAGAGACGACTATTTTGCGTGCCAAGTTCAATGATTCTTCCTTCTGTCTCTTCCCGTGCGCACACCAGTTGTTGTGCAGAACATTTTTATAAGCGATCTTTTAGTGTGAGAAGGGGTGAGAGGAGAGGTGGGGAACAAAGATGTTTTTATTACTTGACTTTAAATACCGTATTGTGGTGTAGCCATTTTTGGGAAGGTTAACTTGAACGTTGAGGATTGGAAGCCAATCTCTTTGGGGCTTTTCACTTGTAAACATTGTGTAGTGCAGTTAATGTTAAGTAATTCAAAGCATTTGTTCATGTTCTCCTGTGTTGAACAAATGACATAGCAGTCGTCAATATATCTGCGATAAAGTGGTGGCTCGAGATTGTGTACAGGGCCTTCAGTTTTGGACATAGATACAAGGGCAAGGGTTGGTGCTAGTCGTTGTCTATAGCCAATCCTCTGAGTTGTTCGTAGCATTTGCCATCTGAAGATTGAGCACTCTAGACACTTCTTCAAGAGACTCATATCCTTCTGAGTGGAGTAGCCACACATATTTGTTGCTCTTTCATAACGTGCAAGGAGCTCGTAGGTGGTTTATATTGCAAAATCGTTTAAAACATTTGTTCAAAGGGAAGCTACGCCGGATGAATTCATAACGTACGCGTTATAGGGGAGCGTATTACGCAGGCGATTCAGAAACGTTTGGGTGATGGTGAGGTGGGCCGGGATGTGTCTCGATAAACTGGGCTAGTATTCAGTTTATGAACGAGGCTATTCTTTCCGTTTTCACGCAATTATTGATGGGTCTTGTCTTGAACTTTTAAAGACCAGTAGACCACAAATCGTCAGTGGAAACCAACTTGTGAGTCTTTTCATGAGTCTTTATGGGTCGTGACACGATGATTGACCAATTTTTAGCTGGAAAATAGTAGATGGTTTTGAGCTTGCCGCTCTTGCCACTTGGACCCATTCCGCATTGAATTTTCGGTATTGACTTCGAAATTCCTTCACAGGCGAAGGGCAGTATAGAAAACGGTTCTTTTTAGGACGTCAAACGGTCAAGACCGTTCCTTATATTGCTCATCGATTGGTAAGGATTTTCGAGGGCAGTACCGATTATCAAATACAGAATGAGTTCATTTGGCAAGATTAGAAGGCTTAAAACTCCCTATTATTATACAGCTCAAAATTGAGCAATCATCGTGTCATGACCTATATCTACTCATAAAAAGACTCATAAACTAGTTTCCACTGAAGATGCGGTGTCTACCGATTCCTAAGTTTCAATATGATAACAGCGAGAATTTAAAGAGATCTGTATGAAAATGAATGGAAATGGACCTTACTATGCGTTTCAAGTATTTTCTCAAGACCATGCTCAAATTCTGATAGGCCTAGTAATTATTTTTGAGCCATGATTGTGGTCTGTTTAAGGCGCTTATACAGTCTGATACAATTGCTCCTCAAGCGGGATTAGCTCAAACGAAAGACACCGTGCAGCTGACGAGTCAAGACGGAAGCACGTGTAATGTGCTGTATAAGTGCCCACAACGGGCCACACACATGATTTGAAAACAATTGTCAATTTTATAAAAATCTATCATCTAGTGATCTCCATATAGTGATAGAGCGCCCTAATTATTTTGCAATGAGAAATCGTTTTTTAAGCATTCTGATTAATATATGATTCTAGGGTTATAGCTATATAGTGCGATGTCTAAAAAGAAAATAATCCCAGCATTGACTAATAATTTTGTTCTCCTTCAGTACGGTCTCACAGTAAATCGAGGGTAAGCTAACCTAAGAGAAAAACTTGTTTTACTTTGAAAAACATGTGATTGTCACCGTAATACTTACTTACATGTTATGAGATCTTCGATTCATTATAGCGAGCACGAAAAAGCAGCACTTTATTACTTTGACAGATTATAATCTGCAAGTACGTGTCCTGATTTCGTTTTCAAAAGATGTACATCAAGTGAAAGTAAAGTGCAGTTCTCACAAAGAATATGGCGAAAACTTCAGACCTAGAGGAGGAGCTACAACAGGCTTATTAATATATGTGTGATTCTAACTCGTTTTGATATAGCTCTAAATGATTGCACTTTTGCCGTTTCCCATGATTTACCCGTTAGGTATAAAGTAGTTCATCCACTCCGTAATATCTCCAATCAGCACTCGCGGTAGGAGCAATATATTGGGGCCTGCTCTGTGGAAAAAACATCTTTTGTTTCCTTTTCTCATGTCAACTGCTTTTTGGCAGAAAAGTGCTCTTAAATAGTTTGCAAAGCTCAGACGGAATTCAGCTGATTACTTGTAGCTCGACCATTTGTCCTGCACCAAACATAGGGTCTGTTCACTGGAGGCAACTACGAATCGCGGTGTCCTAACTTAACTGCTGGTCGCTTCTTACTTCAGGTCAAAAGTTTGCATACTTTTGTTTTCTAAGGCACGCAGTACTTTTTCCTCTTCATTCAAATGCTTTTTTTCTAACACTCCTCAAAACGTTAAGCTCTGACATTGATATAACATGCTTCAAGCCGTTAAAGTCTAAATGCTTGACAGGCGCCTGTTTCGTCCTACTTGGACTCTTTAATAGCACAGTGCCTCGATTTAGCCAACCCCTTGAGGCTATGCTCCTCTATGAAGGAATTGACGCCAAGTAATAAATCACCGCAGGTCAGGTGGTAGAATCCCCTGACAATTAGCAGCCGAGCTTGTGGCTGTTAAAACGATTCATACCTCTCCATTTGACCGTTTTTTCATAGACGTCGCTCAGGACGAATCGACTGTGCTTCTGAGGAGTCCAGAAAAAACGAAATAGGCGCCTGTCTAGCAGTCAGACGTTAACAGCTTAAGAAATGTTATAAAATATCAAAGTACCATCCTTTTGAGCGGGGTCTATAAAAGAGCGGTCGAATGAAGAGATATGAATCATTTCAACAGCCACATGCTCGGGTGCTAGTCTCCGCAGTGTCAGGAAATTCTGTCACCTGCCTTCGTGTGATTTACTACTCGGCGTCGATTCCTTCATAGAGGAGTATAGCCTCAAGCGATCAACTGAGTCTAGAGGCTGCGCTACTGAGGAGTAAGGTAGGACTAAGCAAGTGCTCGTCCAGCACTTAGTCCTTAACAGCTCAGAATATTTTATATCACTAACAGTACAACTAGTATAGACAATTCGACATCACATTCATTAACACCGAATGATCTTTCATTTTCTTACGTAACGACCATGTTACTGCTGGATACATTAGGGTAGAGACAGCCGTTGTGTCGAAAAAGTGGGTGCGGAGTCGAATGTTTTTCGTCCTCTTCACTACATCCCCTATACTCTTAGACGCTCTCCAAGCCGTTCGCTTCCTTCTGCTCTACTCTGGAGCTTGCTCGCTCGTCATGTTAGCTTAACGAACTGGACTCAACTGAAGCATTTAGAGACGTTGGTTTTGTTAAGCGTGAATGTGGCATTCAAAACCCATCCAATTTTCGTGAAATCATTTTCTTTAGATTTAGTCGGAAACTAATCTTTTCGCAGGTGTTGCGGAAGTTGGACAACATTTGCTCCGCGTAGCTGATGCTTGATGTTATGAGGATTATGTGATCAGTAAAGTAGCAGTATTTAAATGTTGACCGTCGATGTTTGCCCCCATATCGCTCCATTCTAATGTTCGTGTGACGTTTTGGAAAATGGCAGTGAATAATTTTGGCGAGATTGTAATGCATTGTCGAACACCTCTCCTTATCGTAAGTAATATCGTTGATGGGCGATAGTTTGGCTGTGAGATTTTCATACAGCTCACGAAGAATCCATATCTATCGAGTAATTGCACCATGGCTGTCCAGAGGATCTAAGTCCGCGTCTGCTCCAACTGAATCAAAGCTCTCTTTGATTTGATGAGTGTGAGTCATAACGATTTTTTGTACTCTCGTAAAACTTCAGTTACCTTTCTGATTATACGGATGTATTCCATGGTACTGCATTTTTTCGAAACGCTGC
Source organism: Parelaphostrongylus tenuis (assembly GCA_019055375.1). Classification (NCBI taxonomy): domain Eukaryota; kingdom Metazoa; phylum Nematoda; class Chromadorea; order Rhabditida; family Metastrongylidae; genus Parelaphostrongylus; species Parelaphostrongylus tenuis. Next base: position 11,880 of record JAHQIW010006787.1, on the reverse strand, counting down.
TTCTTCGCATGCTGTCCTTCCTTCAGTGTCGTGTCACTCCTGTTTAGGATAACTTGAGCAAAGAATTTACAGATGACGGGAAGAAAGCAGACTAGGCGATGATTTTGTTTGTCGTAAAGATCTCCTATTTGAACAGCAAGACACTCTTGCTTGGTGTCGTTGACTAGGAACCGCATTCTAAGCGGTACCGAGTGAACAGCCGATACCCAGGTTTTTAATGACATCAGGAGGTAGCTTCGTCATTTTTCTGATCTTCTTCATTAGAGGACCAAGTGTTTTCTGCTTCTCACCGGCAAATTTTTTTCGTTAGCATGACGGAGAAAAGCCAAGGTTGACAGAGATTTGGTCCCAAGCGAGCCTCACAGAGCTGTCTGCATTATCGAATTAGTGCAATAACCGCGTACAACGAATATGTGAGCTAGAGAAGATTCAGCTTCTTCGTCCTTCTTTGGAGGAACGATGATGAAATTGTCAAAACAAAAAAGAATTCTCTTGACATCTTAGCATAGATTTAAAAAATTATGTTTGTTGATTTCGAAGCACATAAGCATTCAAGACCGATCAAAAGTAGTGACGTTGACGTAGGACGCATTTCTTCTTTCAAAATTTTCTGTGGTGGTTACTTCTTTCCTGGAGTTTAGTAGAGTCTTCAGCTACAATTTTCATTTTTCAGCCCTTTGGAAATGAAGCGGTATTTGCATTTTCCTCAGTCTTTCAGTAATCATTCAATAATCTTTCTCATCTTTACACTACATTTACATGGTAGTTTCAATTAGCTGACTACGTGAAAAGGAGCAAGAATACATCACTATTCCACAGTGCTAATCTTTTCGATTTATTTGAGGCTAAAAAACTATATTTATATATGTTTTATCCTGTTTACACTACTTTATATCCACAAGGGGTCGAAAAAGTTTATTTCATAATATGAAACAAATAGAAAAAGTTTCTCTCTGTGAATCGTGATTAGTGTGATTCAGCGTATCAAACCTGTGACGTCGCACTGGCTCTTCTTGACGGCTAGCAAGATCCAGTCAACTTTATTTGAAACGAGTACAATTATCTTCATATTCTGATATTGTCTTCGTGGCTGTTGGACATTCTCATGCAATATCTATATTGTGATAGGTCTTGCAGAAAACAGAACCTCACCGAAGTCCAGTGGGAAGATCATATGGTGGACAATTGGGCGTCCATAAACTCATCGATTAAGCCCTCCTAGATAAGAACATGCGACTATTAGGAGAAGTGAGTGAGGCTGAAGGGATTGACTGGATGGTTTTTGAATTAAAATTTACTTGTTTTAAGACTGAAAAAGCCAGTGTGATGTTTTGACAACGGGCCATCTAGTCTAAGAGCAGAACGCAGTCCTATTTTCACATATCGCAGTGAAAGAAGAAGGCTTTTATAAAAACCAAGCCCAGTACAAAAACTCCATTCCTAAACCTGAGTACTTTCAAACGGCAAAGTTCCCTGAAAATCAAAATGCTACTATAAAAAGCAAAAAAAAGTTCCTTCTGAAGACAGGAAATAAACTCTGCTTGCAAACGTTATCTTTTTTCGTTAGTAGAGCTTATTTCACGAAGCAAACTTAGTGGAAGAATCGGCATCTCTCAAGTTATCGAATGACTACAAAAACATGGATGAAGAAGAACAAGCGAAATATGTAACAACTGCAAAAATGTTCCTTTCCAGAGCAATGTGCTTTTCTCGTTAAAACATAGAGGGCTTTTCGTTATTTGTACGTTCTCCTAACTGTAGATCTTTTTATGGAAACATCTTCTGCCATATTCATTATTCAGTCACGATAATATCCACTTGACGCCTCAAATAACCGAATAAATTCCCATATTTCTTTTGCAACGCGTGATAATAAAGGCTTTCTTCCACGCCTCGAGGCTGCACGCACGGCGTGAGGAGTCAGATAAAAACAGCTCACGCATTTGTCGACGGATTGAATTAAGTCTCGGCAAAGAAAATAAGAAAATTCGATAGCGTAAGATCCAACGATCTCAACGCTATACCTATTTTGCGGAAAGATCGTTTCCTTACAATAAAGCAGGAGCAATAAGAAAGATTCACGCCGCGGACATGTCGCTTTAGCCACATCACAGGCTGCAGGGTGGGCGGTGAGGCAAGGTGATCTGCCGAGATCATTCCTGGCAAATTATATGTGCTGTGCGATCTTTGTTTTTTGTTCACGAGTTTTTTTTTTCGCTTTGAAAAAACTGTAAATCAAACGTATTACTCTGTTGCTACGAGATTACCTCTGCATGTGCATATGCTTTTCGTATTTCCATCCAAGTAGTAATTAGAGTGCGCAACCGGTATTCAACATAATTTCATGTGTAACTTAACAAACCGTTAGAAGTGAGTTAATTTCTCTTCAGTTTCTAATTTGATATTTACCAAGTCAGATCACCCGCATTGCTTTTTGTATCTGTTCGACTGGTCAAATTCTAATAAATTTCTCATACGCTGGTGTACTAATCTATAACTACGTCGGGCGTCATTCAGTGCGCTATTTCGTTCTTAGAATAATCAGAATCTTATATACATCAGTATAGAGTACACATTTAGTTACGAGACAGTGGCAAGAGACAAGGCAGATTTCGTGGCTTATTTACTATATAATAGTGATGGGAGTTGTTTTTTGTACAATTTCTTATTGATGCTATCTCAGCTTTTTGTGTTTCCACGTTCTTTCTTAATAGTCAATCTATTTTGAGGTACCGCATACCAAGTTACTGTCGACGAAAATGATATGTTTATGGATGAAGTGCAGTCACTAATTTTAGCATAAACATTTCATCATCAGGTTTGAAAAGGTAACTTTCTCTCGTCGATTTCAGTATTTAGAACTGAAGGCTGTGTAATCCTTAATTGATATTCTTTCTTTGATTTTTGGTATATTGACTTTGTAAAATTATAACTTAATAAATTGAGATGGAAAGTTTACAGGTATCCGATTTTCCCATTTCACTGTCCGAACCTGCTCATCAAGCTGATGAATGGGCAAGGAGGGAAAAAAATATTTAGAATGCATACAAGTATGGCTTGAATTCTTGCGTTTTATGTGTTTTCATTACTAATTTTCCATTGTTTATAAGCACTTCGAAGAGGGTTACCGACTTTTTACTTGATGATCTGTTTGGAAATGCTGGGTTTCGCGTGTGTTAGGTTGTAAATTTGATTCCTTCCCGTCTCCATAAGATAGGAGGATGATTTCACATCGATGAATTCATCGAAACATATATTTGCTCTATTTTTCTTATAAACAATGTGCGTTTTAAGTAAAGCGCGGATACGGCGAGTAATAGTTCTCGTTAATTTACCTTCTGCCAGGATGGGGAAGGATGGCCGAATAATTGATAATGCACTTTATTAAGAAGTAATGTGCTTGTTTTTTCGCAGTCACCCAAGAGGGCTTTAGCTTTGAAACGATTGCAAGGATAGAAAATTATGCACACCATCCGAAGCGAGCAGTCTCGTGTGCATGCAAACCTTTACGAGTTCGTGAATGGGTTAGAAGAATGCCTTCCTTACTCCCGTGCCAGTTCCTTTTCCAATTAATTTGATCTTGTATCAGAGATGCAGTTCTGTTTTGAAAGTTCAAGTATTTTTTGATTCGTTTGTGCATTTTAGCAGTTGTCAGTCATTTTAGCAGTTTCATCTTGGATAAGAATCGAGGAAATTATTCTGATTTCACAACACACTGAGGAGGCAATGATGAGAAGACTTGCGCTTTGGAGCATCAAATAGCAAAATCGTCGAATGAACGCATAACAGAATTCTCTTATTTGAAGCCTCTAGCCGTGTAAGGTGTCAGAATATAACCAGTGGTGATGAATGATATGCCAAAACGTTTGCGTCAGCTGGGATCCGAACCCATATTTTACCCTATATGCAGGCGCGTGCTAAACCGTTGCACTGTCGGCGCCCGTTTGTAACACTACCTTTTTCACAACGCATCCACTTGTCAGCGGCCATTCGTATTCCACCGAACGCAAGGCAAATTCTCACCACGTTTCAGATTGTTTTCATTGAGTATATATGTTTTGTTTCATTGCCGATGGGGCATTAATGCTGCCATCTTCTATATTTTGTCTTACTTCTATTCAGTAGGAGTTTTCATAGTCTCATCACGCTTCAGATTGCTTCCACTGAGTTCATATGCTTTGTTTCATCGTAGATGGGACACTAATAATGTCATTTTCCATATCATTTTGTCTTACTTCTGTTCAGTAAGAGTTTCCATAGTCTCCCCCCGTTTCAGATTGCTTTCACCGAGTTCATATGTTTTGTTTCATCGTAGATGGGGCATTTATGTTATATTTTTTCCTATGATTCTGTCTTACTTTTATACAGGAAAAAAATTTTCTGGAGGTTAAAACGATAAATGATGTTTAATTCATTGCGCATCTAATTGTTTCTGTTGATCTGCAACTTACCAAACTATTGTACTTCACTTTTTCTCGTAGTAACGCAGCTTACGCACTTTATCCAGAGCATTTTTTTAATCAAACTACCATACACTTTGGTACAAAACATAAACTTCATTTTGTGACTGTAATATGTTTGCCAGAAGAACAAGATCGATCCATGGACCTACTCTGCAAAGCAGAGCGCTTCTATCACTGCGCTATATGTGCTCTTAACTGGAGAAAAAAGCAGGAAAACGTACACAAATTGGAATGGTGCAGAATGTAGCTGAATAATTGCAATAATACACTGAGCTGTAAGATTCGGTGCTCAAAGTGAACTAACGGAATACAAGCTATTGCAAAGTCTATCTCTTATTCTCACATCGACAGCGTGTGGCACAGTGGTTAAAGGTGATAATGCGCGGCATGAGTGATCTGTCTCAATGCTCGATGGTTCGCTTTTGCGCTCAAGGGTCACCAGATCTGTCCTCTGCGGTATCGGTGAACTTTTACCAGACTGACCCGGCTGCCAAGATTGAAGCACGTATCGGGCTGTACAAGCTCCCACAACGGACCACATGACATGTTGCCTCATATCATGATTATCAGATATATTGGAAAATTGAGTGTGGTCTCAAGAAAACACTCCAAACGCACGGTACAATATCTTAAAAGTGCGAATCAAGAGCAACCGAATGTACAGCACGGTTAATCCAATGACTTATTTGACATGAGGCGCTTGTAAATTGTACGTCATTGCCTACTCTATGTAGGGGAACATGGGCTTCCACCGAGAGGATTGGCTAATGACGAAGAGCCTGCCCGACTGACGAGACTGCCAAGGTTGAAACACGAATATCGAATTGGACAAGTGGACATAACAGACCATATGACATATTGGCTCAAATGGTAATTATCTGGTGCCAGACTCGTGTCAGAGGATAGCAGTGCTGACCTGACTCATCAAGAGGGCTCCACGAGTCAATCTGAAGTCCAGATATGCATTTAGTCACCTCAAAGGATGCTGCATAAAGTCGAATGCATCGATCAAAGATGAGAGCCTTGTCGTTTATCCTCTATTTCACTTGGGCGACTAGGAGTTCGGAATTAATTGCATATACTTTGAAATTTTATTGATCCGTCTTAAGTGTTTTTTTCCACTGTGCTGATCCAAGTACTTCCAGAATTTAAGCTGTTTTATGGTCTTCCCTCTGAAAATCATAGAATATTGGTTGATCGACTCATTTGCAATCTCGACGATAGTTTGGGTTGTGACATTCCTTAAGGAGTTGTAGTTGTCTACCGGAGAGAGTTGACAGAGGGGAGGGGTTGAGGGCTCTATACATGCCGCGTAGGGTATCACACTCATTGGACCACGTTGCCCTGGCCTGCTTGCACAAAATGTGAGCGAGTGACTACCAGCGCTTGAAATAATTTCATTGTTATTATGACATTAGAGATGGCGTCCTAAGTTCAGTTACGGAATGCAAGCAACCATCTCTCAACTTGTAATTTCCTGTTTGAAAAATGCCAGCCGATGCAACATGTAAATTGTTTGAAGACTTTTCTAAAGGATAAAGACGACGATACGAGTTAAAGCAGAACAAGATGGGATCAGCACAGTAGGTGGTGGTAGCTGATTTTGTGTAAAATACAGAATAAAAATAGAAATGTAATTTTTAGTAAAGCTGGAAAACGATAACGCTTTCAACGTTGATAGATCTCTGGAGATACGCCATGCATTCAGAATTCTCATGAGGTGCCTGAATACATATTTGGCTATATAAGGACTCGCGATGGGCTGTCGATGTATCAGGCTGGAACTGCTATTTTCAAACAAGTTTGGTAGCATATCATGGACCGAGAGAGAATAAAGACTCTGACACTCTTGCAGGCGCTGCATCGAATCGCCGGTGTACTTGAGTGATCACGTGAATATCACAGAGCACTTCTAACCACTGCGCCATAGGTTCTCCGCCGCGCCTCTGATAATTTTTTGATGTGTCTCAAATCCACGTGACTTTTCTATTCAGTAAATGCAGTGCTGATCTTTTTCGATGTCTCAATATGGGTAGTGGTGTTACAAGACAATTCCAAGTGCAACGTGCTAACACAGACCTTCGTGAAAAAGACGTGGGCACCCTTGTGCTGTTTGCAGCCTCTGATTGATCGGCAATCAAGCAATCTATCCATAAATTAAGAAAATTCGTGAATCTAGGAGAAATGAAATCTTCATTATCGGAGTTATACGATAGACAGTCTGCAGATTAGCAAGCGGCTCTCTTCCTTTGCCCAAATCTTCCATGTTTGTTATGCCATTTGTAAAATCCAAAAAAAGGAGATATCTATGATCCATCAGCCCACTGGAAACTATCCTCGTCTTACCACTGAAATAATCATAAAATTAAGTATAATTCTGTAGCTTCTAATGATTTTAGACTTATTAAGGCCAAGGAACTCTGTTCTTTTTGCAGAATTTCAAAGGAGAATAAGTGTTAGCAATTCTAGTACGCTTTTTTTCTAATGAGCACTTCTTTATTCATCCATGGAAGCCTAAATAACACTATGTTTTACAACCGGAGCACAATTTTTGCTCAAACAGGGCATGTGATGACACTCTGGTTAGAATTTGCCACATGCGCAATACAAGGCATTGAGGTCGCTAGAGTTTGTTGATGGTCTTTTAACAAACTTTTGGTAATCATTTCATAGCATAAACCTAGACAAATTTAGAGCCAAGTTTGGTCTCTGAAAGGCATATACAGAGCGAGACAAAGGTGAAAAGAAGATTACGATCCACAATCCTACTCCTAGACTGCTTAAGCTTAGTAGCTGCTGGATCTGGCAAGAAAAATGAGAAAAGAAGCCTCAACCCATAAAACGATAGAGCAAAGGTTTTATGACACTTTGATACGAAAAGCGCAGAATTTTCTACAAGGCAGAGAAAAAGTTATAAATAAAGAACAAAAACATGTGAAAATATAGCGCGCTTAGTGTGAAACTGAATTTCAGTCTCCATTACATCAGACTGAAAAGGCCTTTTCGGAAAACAAGGTCATTATTAGAATAACCGAGATTTAGGTTGTCCAATGATAATCTGAATGTCTGGGAAAAATTGCAAAGGCTTTGTTATCAGAGGGTTGAGAGAATGATTGGAGACTGAGAAAGTACTTAAAATGATCGATCTTCCATAATGTTGTGCATCTTATTGCAGGACGATTGCATTCGCACTGACAGCCAATGTGCAGTCAAAGGGTTCCATCTTCTTCTTCGGGTTTCTTCAACAAACGTTTCACCTAATTCAGAAGCTCTAATAAATTACGAAAACACTCCAGAACAGCGTCCAGTGGCAGATTGTTTCGTAAATAATACTTACTTACTCAGACACTTAGATGGTCCGTCTTCACTAGCTGTGCGGACCCCAGTACATAATCTAAATGCTATGTTGCTGGTCGTGTCCTGACGTGAACTTACAAAGGCGTTTTCAGGTCTTCACAATGCAGTTTCCAAGGAATGAATTTCGACGATGGATCCTTGGCTGGGCTTCCTACTTGTTGATTCAGAGAAAATGTTAAGTCAGAATTGAAAGCAGAACTGGGATAAAAAATCAACAGACCGATCATGGATGATGCAAAATCCGTAATCCTTTGTAAATAGTACTTCAAGGGAAAGCAGAAGAAAAGAAAAAAGGGGGGAGTGGGAGGGCAGCTAAGGAGCGGAGAGGACACCGGTCACTTGATATTTGTTATGACTGACGAATCCCTGATTCGCCTTTAAATAACTCAACCGAATACGGATCTCAATCAATACAACCCATATTCTATTTGCACAACCGAGTTCTACATATTCAGAACCATCCGAAGAACAGGATTAACAATTGGAACAGTTGCTCCGATTCGTCTTAACCTTTTTGAGGCAGGGCCTGCATTCTCTGCATCTCTAACCCTAGCGTAACAACGCCGGGAGATTTGTTCCACCTTCTCTGCATTATTAATCTCCAGCTTGGGAAGCAAAGAATGTATTATTGTGTTATTTCAATTGTATTATGGTCGTTAATTATCTCCTGATAATAGCATATTATATTTGCTATCTTAACACAGGAAAATAACAATAATAATGCCGTTGAAATTATACAATAACAATGTCAAGGCGTTTCCATGCAGGCGGTTAGAGGTGCAAAAGAGGTGAGTCCACGGTCCCGGAAGGGTTGACAACTTTCGACTGTGAGTTTTTTCTTTCTTTTCACAATGTCGCTGTTACTACGAAAGTAAACAATGTAGTAAGAAGAAGTAGCAAAGAAAATCTGAGGATAAAGGAAAAGTCTACTAGTAAATAACCAGTAATCCTCAAAGATAATGCACTGTTTTCAACGATTTCCTTACGTGATGTGGTGGGTCGCGCACTCCAGCTGCGATGCTGTTGTTTGACTCAAAAGAAGTCGGAGGACGTTACTTCACAAATCTGTAGCCACCACGTTATTGATTTACTATCAAGAAATCAAAAACCGGATCGATAAGCGACCGAATGAATGTGGCCACAGGGAAGAAGATTTTTTTCTATTGATACGTTAATAATCAGGATGCTTAGGAAATTCAGTAATGCAGAGTGACACGCAAAGATATGTGCCTCCAGCGTGAACTAAACCACGTGTCTCGTCCTTTCTGAAACGACTTCTAGCCACAGCACTACCCGGGCCTACTGTCTTCTATCATTCTTGCTGCGATATAAAGTATAGATCTGCCAGCAACCAACTATTCGAAACCAAAAAAATGAAAAAATTCCTGTCAGTTTCCATAAATTTGTCGCTTAAAAAACGGCAGCATCTGCAAGCGAATTATATTAAAGGGCTATGTCGTCTTCTAATTGGTAGAAAATCTGAGTGATCATTTACTTTCGTGTTCGAAATATCCTCCTAAATGATTTACAGCCTCTTCGTGACTGGTAGTTTCTACTCGAACATCCCGGCTAGGAAAAAAGTTTGCCACGATTAACCACCGTCTTGGTAGCTACAACTCGCAATGGCAATCTCCCTCTGATCTACAAGAGCCGGCGGGTGCTCTGTTTTGGAGATCTGAGGAAGCCCTAATAGGCTTGTCTTAGAATTCTAAGAAACAAAACAGCTAAACCAGCGCACCTAAGCAGCTTCACTTTGGAAGGGCTCACGCAATCACTGAAGGCGGGTAGTACAATTATCCAAGTAGTACGAAATATGAGCCCTGAAGCACTAAGGTAAAATCATTATGCCCTATATCCTTCAGAATATCAGAGAATATCATTGAAGTCATCACAGAAAACCCTTTTGTTATGTAGACCAAGATCGTCATTTCTATTACAATAAATGAAATTCGGTACGAGGTGAAATACACGCTGATTTGATCGAAAATGAAGCCAACATTGGCTCTTCCTGTAATTACAAAAGGTCACATCGCCGTACCACTGCTTCGTTCTTCGTTTAGAAAAGGATAAAGAATAAAGCTCTTGGCGTTGATAAATCCCTGAAGGATCTACTCCATTTTCAGCTTTGTAAAGCTAATTCGATTGGTCTGCAAAATAACTCTTATTTCCTACCAATTTATCGACTAGTTTTCATGTGAAAAACACAGCACTGGTTCGATCCGCTTCGCTAACACTCTGCTGTAAATCAACTAAAAGGTCAGGAACGAGCCTACTCGGCTAGAACGTCTAGCAGTCTACGAAATTCACTATAAAGACAAAATCTTCAAACATCAGCCGAAACATCGCCCGGAACGTTTGGAGACCCAATGATGGTGAGTGACGTGCAAAACCTTAACGTCAGGCAAGACGCGAACCCGCTTTTCACCATTCCGGAGGCGCTTGCTTAACCAGTTGTACAACCACCGCCCTGCTTTCACCACTCTTTCTACGCCACAATGCATCAATCTGTCAGCAGCCGGCCGTCAACAGTTTGACCCGGCAGTCTGTATCGTAAGACCGATGGCAAAACAGGCGTCGCTAGTGTAATTGGAAATAGGAATTCGAGCTCCGACTCCAAAGTTTTGCACATTACTCAACATCAAATGGTATGATTATAGCATCATACCACCGCTAAAAGCGATCAAATGTAAAGAAGTTTGTTCAGAACCTCCGTAGAGATGAATTGTGGGAAACGAATCGAATGTAAGAAGTGCCAGGATACGTTTTTGTAAATTGTGATTACGAGGTTGCGTGAACCAAAAGAAGCAGAGATGTAATAATTTCTTCCACCAAGCCTTTTTTTCGTGACAGTATTGAAAATGGGTACTTTTTAAGTGATAGGGAACATTGCAATCCGTTTACATTAGTGAAAATGACTGTAATCCATTCGAACTGAGACAGATGTTAAACACGAGTACCTGTACTACATTACCAAATCCACTGCTATGTTACTATTCCTCGATTGGAAGTTGATTACCGACGTCTTCGAAAGTTTAACTTGACGAACTGGTGGTAATATAGCGATGAAAGTGGAGGTGAAACGGTGGGACGAACCTTACTTCGCCTGGAGTGCTCGCAGTTATTATTTATCCGCTCCTTGGAAGATCATGCATTAAGATCAATAATTAACTGGATTACGAAGTAGATACATTGTTTTCATAGAGCTTCCTACCACGATTCTCCCTTTTTGAGAGATCTCGCCTGATCAGTCGCGAGGTCACGTGGCGCGTCCACAGGTGATGGACAGGGAAATAAACGCGAACCAAAAGCTAGCGTGTGCTTCCAGAGACGCAAATGGATTCAGGGAATGAGCTTCCTTCTTCTACAGCGCCGACTTGACAAAACTCCACTTCAACGAGTCAAGCCGGTCAAAAGCCTGCAATCAAGCTGCTGGAAACCACATGTCGGGCTGTTAGGAGTGGCCTCCAACTAAGAAGCTCCTCTCGCTCCTTCGAGAGCAACTGAGACGCTACTCCTAAGTACCCAGCCGACAGGTTTAGAGCTGGCAAGCTATACGTTGGGTATTGAAATGTCGAAACAGTAACAAATATGAGCCTCATTCTCCTGACACCGAAAGAGCTCCTAGTACGGCAGCGCCAGGTAGGACGAGTACGGAGATGCTGCTAATATCTCAGGGCCAAACTGGGCTGCTAAGATCGAAACGGAATAAAATTTTCATCTATACCTACAGTGCAAAAGCCCTTGCTTACGAATCCGCCGTTGAAGATCTATCGATTCGTGCAAGAAGTATAAGGTTTGACGGCATTGGCCTAGCTGAGAGGAGATGACGCCATCGATATCACGTTGCTTATGATATCGAAGAAAAACTGCTCCTTGGAACATGCAATAGCAGACGTGTTGGCGGCTTCGGCGTCCTCGTTAAATCGAATTTGGCCGTGGACATGGATTCACTTTAATAACTAACGACCCGTATTGGGCGATTACGGATGAAACGATGTGGTTCAATGCCGGCTTTGACCATCTCCGTTACGTACGCATCAACATCTAGCTATGACGAAGC
>JAHQIW010006786.1:0-254405 GCA_019055375.1 Parelaphostrongylus tenuis | reverse complement strand
CCCTCACCACCCCCCCCCCCCCCCCCCCCTGTTACCCGACCGCCGCCTTGCAGCGCTGCGCCCCTGTTTCACGCAACGGCCAGTTTTTTTTTTCGGGGAGGTTAGCATTTCCTAAGATGTCGTGGAATGCTGGTCGAGACATTTCTTGCAGCCCTGGCCAAATCGAGTTGAAGCGTTTCCAGGCATGCTCTTGAATGTTTACAAGAGAGTGTCGGAGCAGGGGATCGAACAAGTGCATCGTCGCATATCACCGCGCTTCGTTATGCACTGCATCACTAACCACTGCGCTATCTCGACCCTTAATCTCGCAGTTCTTTCCAACGAATCCGTAATAATTGGCTAGTAGCCTCAGTCGAACCGGAATGTGTCGACAGGAACTGCCTGACTCCGGAACGAAGATGGGCATATGCAAGCAATGGAACGAATATTGCGATTACTGTCACAGTCTAAATGACGTGATTGCGGACAATGTTTATATCATCGCGTAGAGAAAAAGAAGAGCGTAGCACAGTTTTGTGAGCCTGAGCTTACGGTTTCTTCGAGAGCTTGTTAGCTTTGTGGATCAATTCTCAGCCTGTTCTTTATAATCCCGTCATCGATTTCTGCGATCGATTATCGATTGATTTCGGCGTAGATCAAGTAATTCACGAATGTGTTGAATAGCCAATCACGAGATTGTTATCTAGTTAGCTTCTCTAGTAGGAGACAGTACAACAATAATATCTATTGAGTTCTTTTCGGTAATCTGCGAAAGCAAATGAATATTCAACCTCATTCACTGGACAAGACCTCTTCATAGGAGTGTTAGTGCTTATTCGAAAGCTTAAATGTCTGGCTAGCTCCTATTTGGCTGTTTTTCGAAAAAGCCTTTTCATAACGCTGTAAAATCCGAAATAAAATTATGTCTCACACAGTCATGCGTTTTTCTTCTTATCCCTCTTGTAGTTCTCTGGACAAACTCCTTCCTAAGAGTGCTAGTACTCTTTTAATAGAACAAATCTCGAGGAACTCAGAGATATGTTTACTTTCTGGAAAGGCTCCTTTGGTAGCACTGTAGGAGGGAAAAAAGATTTGCACTTTGGAATTCGCCAGGCAGAGCTTTTTCTTCAGACTACAATTAATCGTTCGATAGCGTAAATCCTGATGATTTCAAGGCTGCGCTTACTTTTCTGGAAAAACCTTTTCACTGCAGTGTAGGACGGAAAATAAGATCGAGTTTCACATATCAGGCGCACTGGCTACCGACCAATCTACGGGCTAGGGGCGGGGCGATCGATCAGTGCCCTGGCGCGGTAAACATGTAGGATGCGACTTGTTATTCAGATAGGGAATTTTTTTCTCCGCTTTTCAAAAAACTCCGGATAAAACGTGATTGACTCAGATACTTCGAGATTTTCTCTACACGTTCATAATACTTTTCGTGCTTTCAGCGCATCATACGTGTGGTTAAAATGAAGGCGCGGCAGGTGTGAAATATAGTTTTATTTTCTATGCTACAACGTTATAAAAGGTATTTTCGAAAAACGGCCACGTAGCGCTGTAGCCAGAGATTTAGCCTTTCGAATGAGTACTAACACTCTTCCATTGAAAATTCTTGTACAGCGGGTAAGGTCGAGTATTCATTTGTCGTCGGATAACCGAAAAGAATCGTTTATTATCCATTGGTCTATTGATGTAAGATGATATTCGCTGATTTTCTGAAATGTGTAATTTGTCTTCCAAAACGTTTTTCTTTCCGACCGTCGAAGATTATCTATCTCTTTAGTCATTGTGTCCATTTATATCACTTCTATGATGATGGACTATGAGGCTCAACAGCAGCAAGAAATCGAAGCATTACAAGCAATCTATCAGGAAGACGAACTGGAATTGATCTCGGCGCAGTACCCAGAAATCTCACTGCGGATCAAACTCAATTCAGGGCAGGTACACCTCATCAAGTGACGTCATAATAATGATATGTGAAGAAGCAAGCTATTAGTCAATAACTTTGTTCTGCAGAAGAATTTACACATTTAGTCCCTTTTAGGAAGGAGCCCTCGGCCTAGTGGCTACGGATTCTCGGCCCAGCTCGACGCGAAATTGATCCCCACGTTCCCTCAATCTTCTCCGCAATCAGTACAACGCCTTCAGAACGCCCCAGCCTGGCTATCCTCGAGATTGCAAGGAGGCATGGTCGACCTCGTTTTCTTCATGAAATTCATAGGGTGCTGGTGGGGGCGATTCGCGCCGTAGTGGAGGTTGTCGTGCTAAAGGGTTTCTCACGGAGTTTATCGATTGCTTTTAAGGAGTGTTTGGATAGGGGAATGAACCAGTACCTAGCTTATCTCCTTGATTCCTCGAGTACACCGCATCACTAACCACTGCGCTGGGCTGTCCACTCAACCCCTCCCCCACTTCTCTCTTGTGAAGTATTTATGGCATGGAAAACTTGGAAGACCGAGATAAGATTTGTCCAAGTGCCTACTTGATTTGTATTGTTTCAGGATGGAGAAGAACTTGACAATGACTTTCGAGTCGCTCTTCTCATAGAGTTACCGTCGAATTATCCGGACGTTATACCACGGATTTCACTGGAGGGTATCGACGATATCTTCAGCACAGAACGAATACAAAAAGCTGTCAAGGTTAATTTAGCATTCTGTCTGTTCACAGGGTTTATCTATCTTTTCATTTCACTTGATTTGACTTCTTTTTCGACCTCGTATGTCTCATTAGCATCTATCATACTTGACGTTTCATCGCCAATCGATTGTTTTCCAGAAACTGGAGGATGAAGCAAGCATCAATCTCGGAATGGTGATGGTTTTCTCTATCGTCAGTGCATTACAAGTAAATATCGAGCTATCGAAAATACTTTTATTTGCACTATAGACTTATACCTAAGAGAATTGAGTGGTGAGCAAATATGTGGCCTCAGGCGGGAATCGAACCCGCGTTTCATCCTATCCGGGGACGCGTGCTGTACCACTACACCACTGAGGCACGTTTGCACGACCACTCATTCTTCAACATCTCACTGTTAGCTATCAGCACACCAAAAATGATGTGGTCGTGCAAACTTGCCTCGGTGGTGTAGTGGTAGAGCACGCGTCCCATGATAGGATGAAACGTGGGTTCGATTCCCGCGTGAGGCCCGCGTTTTTGCTCACCACTCAATTCTCTTAGGTATATAGAAAACATCATAACAATGCGAAATGCATTAAAATACTATAAATTCCGACTATCGACTTAATTAGTGACCTGAAAACCACAGAGATTATAAATTCGATCGTGCATCAGCAAACTCATTCGTTTCTGTCGGATGATGAAAATTGCTTCGCTTCCGTAATCGATATGGAGAGCATCTCATATTCACTAATCAGATACTTCAAGTTTACTGTTTGCAGTGAGAAGTTAACCATCGGTAGCTTGTCAAGCTCTATTGTAATGTAAAGGAATTCATATCAAACGTGCTTGCACAATATGTGTAGGAGCTGGAAACGAATTGTTACCAACTTTTTGATACAAGAGTTCTTTAATTTATTGCCATAGTAGCAGTACATTATGTTATAATTACATATATTCAAGAATGTTAAGTGATATGCAAAATATGAACCTATAGCGAGGACTGAACCTGCGTCTCGTGCCTTCCGAGAGCGTGTGCTAAACATTGCACTACCGTGGCCTGTTTGATCTCTCGTTAGAGCTTCAGACTTTTGCATATCACTTGCATTCTTGGATATATCTTTTGACACAGTCCTCTGTCTCACAGATATCTCCATATGACATTGAACGTTCTCCACAATGCGGTTTTCGATATTGACAGATAATCCATCAACAATCTAACCAACTCAGCTTGCCCGAATCTCACTTTGATTTCAGATATATTCAAAAATCCTTTTGAAAAATCTTAAGTTTTGCGGCTTTCTTTTGAAAATTATGCAAGTACAGTATCTGCAAACTCGACGATTCTAAATCATCATCACGTCGTTTGGCCGAAACCTTCCTATTCAACGATGCTGAATGACATGCAGATCTTTACAAACCCATGCTGGATTCGAACCCGCCTTCCACGTGTAACGGAGGTGCGTGCTACCAATACACCACCCAGGCCATCGCTGTGCTGTGAAATCTTCAAGTCGCGGCAGATGTCCTCCATTTTGCTTATATGCATAGATTATCCGTCCCTACGTAATCCGAGCTTCTCAGAAGACATTCGTGTCTTTGCTATTCCCATTGGTCATCCCTCATTGACTTGTCGAATGATGCTTGTGCCTAGCGTTCCCCCAGGATGCCCGAGATAGCTCAGAGTTTTCCGAAGTCTTTACAATGACAGTTTGCCGTCCTGGATGGATCAGAACGTCTTCATTCACGACCGTGATTCTTCCAGAATGACAACAATTGATGCGGTGACCACGATTGTGCAATTAGTCAAACTATAGCTGGAGGAGCATGTAACAAACTGAAGCATACGTCTTCAGGAAGTCAACAAATCTGTTTATTGGCAACGATATGGAAATTCTCGGTGGTTTTGTGTTCAAATAAACAAAATATCTTTTGAGGGCGGCGCAGGCGAGTGGTTGTGATGCTCGTCACTGCGCTCGTGGAGCTGAGCTCACCCCACATCTCCCTCCGCAGTCAAACAACGACGCTCTATGGAACGCCACAGTAAGGTTATTGTCGAGATTGCAAGGAGACATGCTCGACCAGTATTCTACGTCATTTAAACGGAAATGAAAAGCCAAAAAACGAGTCGAATGCTGGAAGTACTGGGATCCGCCCAGTAAAAACTGTGATGACGGGTCATGTAAATAAATATAATGTTTTAAAAATCACGTCCTTTCATCATTATTCGAGCCAACATGTCATGTGCTCTGGTAGGGGCTCTTGTTCAGCCTGAGACACGTGTTTCGTCCTTACAGGCTCATCAGCCGGGCAGAACCCGTCGGTCTGTCGATCTTTCATAGTCAGTTCTCTCGGGAGCCTAACACTCCTTATATATAGTTGTCGACGACGTACGCTTTACACTCTATGTCAGGTGGAACACTCACCTAACAAAGAGTGTTTTCGCACTCGTTGCTAGTTGGCTGGTATGTTTATCATATATATACCTTTATCTCGAGTGCTTTGTTTAGACCACGCTCAAATTTCAATATATCCTTTCATCATTATTTGAGCCAACATGTCATGTGGTCTAGTAAGGGCCCCTGTACAGCCGAGACACGTGTTCGTCCTTACAGACTCATCAGCCGGCAGAACCCGTCGTCTGTCGATCTTTTTGAAGTCAGTTCTCTCGGGAGCCTTGCCCTTACCAGACCACATGACATGTTGGCTCAAATAATGATGAAAGGATATATTGAAATTTGAGCGTGGTCTAAACAAAGCACTCGAGATAAAGGTATAAAAAATACACTTTGAATCAAGAGGTGTTTATTTTGAAGCCGAATGGAAATTTCATCTTGAGCAATATCTCAGTGGTTTAGTGCTGTTATTAATGCGACTGTGTTGATTAATGTCACTAATGGAAACGAGGCAGATGTGAATACAGTTTAAGGGCACGTGCAGCGCAATGCTTTAAGATGCTCGGTGACCCATGATCAATCAACAGATGGCCAATGGTTTGATCTCGAGCTCAAGACTCACCTAACTTTCAGTCTCTTAGGGGTTGGCAAATTACTGTAGCTGTCTGGGAGGGTAGTAGTGTTGTTTCGTTATATCGGAAGGCCACCGCGAGTCGTTGTAAAGGCCAGATATGCATTCAATCATATCGAGCGATGCTTGATGAAGTCGAAAGCATGGCGCATCTGTTATGGATTAATCAAGGCCGTGAGCTTTGCCGTGATCTGTTGTGGGCACTGAGTAGTTTGTATAAGTTTTGATGATAGTGTATATTCTTAATAGTACTGCTGCAATATATATATATATATTGATATATATACATAATACTTCCAGGATGAAATTGGGATTTTGCTAGAGGAGAAAAAGAAGGAAATGGAAATGAAAGCTGAGAAGGAGAAGGAGAAAGCCGAGGCAATAGAGAGGCGGAAATTTTGAAGGTGCCTGTTTCTTGGTTTTTTTCTATCTTCGAAACTCAGAACTGCAGCTAGAACTTTTTTGTCGCCTACTTCTTTTTTACTCCTATCATATATCTTCTTTTTGATTCTGTTCTTATCTATAATTGAGTAGAGATATCTTTAAGATTCCATGTATCTGGAGTTGTTGTATAATTGGTAATAGCCTGTGCTAACGTTCTTCTAAATGACCTGTCTTCATATTTGCTGTACGGATTCCAACATTTTTTGCATTCAGTTAGTCTCCTCTCATCCAGTATCCATGAAGGTGCTCCAACTTTTTCATAAGGATTCGCTCGGTATTTGATAACATTGTTTTCTCTACGCATATTGGTAATACTGGTTCAGTGGTCACTGAAATCCTGGTGTAGCCAAGCCGCTATGTCATTTTGATTGAACGGAGTAGAGTGCTTATAGACAAGTGTATTACCAATTTTTCGACCGATGAGAACTGAATGTTCCCATCTGGACTGGGGTTTTGACTCTTCGCAGACAAGTCCTGCACCATATCTTCGATATAGGGTGGACGAGAGTCTTGGTAAGCTCGATGCGAGACCGAAATAGTATCGTACTTGTAACGAACGGCGTTACTACCACTGCGCTACCTGTCCCTCGTAATGGTTAATGATGGAAAAATGATCTTGAGATTC
This sequence comes from Parelaphostrongylus tenuis, assembly GCA_019055375.1. Classification (NCBI taxonomy): domain Eukaryota; kingdom Metazoa; phylum Nematoda; class Chromadorea; order Rhabditida; family Metastrongylidae; genus Parelaphostrongylus; species Parelaphostrongylus tenuis. Next base: position 247,702 of record JAHQIW010006786.1, on the reverse strand, counting down.
ACTATTGAACACTTTTTCATCACTTCCTGTCGTAAGTCACGATAAGACTAATCTTTTTTTTTGTCTTAGTAAAATTCCTTTTTTCAGTGAAATCCATTATTTTCCGCTAGAAAGCGCGTCTTTAGATTTACAAGCTCTTCTATCTGGGAAAAATAAGCCACCTGGAAATTGTGAATGATTACCTGTGCAGTGTCGTAGCATGATGCTTGCTGTTTATTTGTTCTTATCACAATAGACGAGGCGGATCCGAGTCGTTTCCCACGTTTTTCCTCCAGGATAGCCGTCGAAATTTTATACTTGTTTCGGCTGCTGCATGAGGATTTCTTCTTTCTAATGAACGTCGTGTGATGCAACTCGAGACGATTCCCCGTTCAATCTTGGATGTAGCTGAACTAAAGCGATTTCTGAGCGTTCTTTATAGATTATAATAGAAGCTGCGAGAGGATCGAACCAGCGCCATCCTTATCACCTTCTGATTCGTTGCATCGTCAAGCACTGCGCTACCGCGCCCCCAATAGTGTTTGTGGTTTCGTGTTTTTTCCCAATCAATTTCTCTGTCCATGTATCCTTCGTACAGTGTTTCCCTCTGGTGTATATTACGTACGTAAGTCCTAGAGGGTCGCTGATCGCCTTTGCATATGTATTAGTCAGTTTGACATCAACGGCGCGCGGTAGCGACCTTGGTTGATCAATTGTACCCGTCGTCTGCCACACTATCTGATGCGATCATTCAGGTTCTCATGTCACAGCCATTTATTATTCACTCGTTATATCTCTTCTTTATTTCTTAAATTCAGTTCTTTCTCATTTATTTACGCAATCTTCGTCATCACATTCTTATTGTGCGGATCCCAACACGTCTGTCCTCGATTTCTTTCCTCAAATGAACTCTCCGCCAAGGTCTTCGAACACTTGACGAGTAGTTTCGACTGGTGCTTGAGGAGTTCGTCTTTGTAAATGTCGTATCAAGCTGGCCGATACAATTCTCCTTGCCATCTCAGAGGTCGCCGAGCTTAGACGCTCCCTAAGGCGTTCGTTGACTGATTGCAGGAGACCGTTGCGGGAGGGGTCCGAACTAGCACGTTTTTTCTCATGTACAACATCAATCAGCTACTCCACCCTCAGATTTCAATTATATCATTCAACTATTCTACTGAATTCCTGCAAATACTTGGAAAATTGGTAGACTTCGACTTAAATGCGCGATTGTAATGGTTGTCCTTCCTTCCGCCTGCGATTTGCGTAACAGCCGAAAAACGCTGTCTGAATGTAGGACATATCGCTAAGAGATTCGCCTCTTTGTAATGTATTCGTATGTAAATTCACTTCTGCCTGCGTTTAATGAAAATATGTTCTTTCGTAATTTTCTCGAGAAAACTAGGGACATCCATACTGACGGTTTGATATCTGAGGCTCTTCTTGTCTTAGGTACCATTGTTACTCCCGAGTCGTTCCGGATATGGAAAGAGAAATTCGATAAGGAACGAAAAGCGTTAATGGAAAAGAAAGAGAAGGTAAACGTTTTTCCGTTGTGCTTGTATTCTATTTTTCCTTCTTCAAGTGTTATTGTGTTCTTTTTCATACAAGACGAGATGTTTCATAGAAGTAGGCGATGATTCAATGCATCATCGTATACGAACAATTAATAAGTTTCGATTTTGTTTCTTTGATGATTCCTACTAGTATTTTTGTTGAAATTTTTCGACTTTCACCCATTATCTCTACAATTTGAATCAAATTTTCGACTCCAAATAAATTTCGTTCATGTATTCAAGGATTGTCTTTATACGACGTGTAGAATACGTGTACAAAACTCACTTGAATTTATCAGTTTAAATGTTGGGAATAATGATTGAAATCTCAATGAATTCGATCGAAATAGAAGTCGAAATAATCGAAATGGAAGACAAAGATCGAAATTTTTTTCATTGTCCCCACACGACAATGCATTAAATGTATTTAATCTTGTAGATTTTACAGATTTATTTGGACAAGGCAGATCGTTATATAAGTTTTGGAACTAGAGCAATAAACACAATTTACTAACCAGATGTAATTAAATTTGCATGGTCTTGGTATCGCTCAACTGCGCATTTTGGTATCTAACTTGCCTATACTTGCTCTAAGGTGGAGATCTCTTGGGAACAAATTGACTTGCTACTCATGCACGAATGTTGCATAAGAAAATTGTTAGTGAAGCGGCGATTGATGGAGCTTCCTGTGAAAGGCCCAGTGATCCTCCAGACTATTCTCTCCAGCTGCGAATCACTTTCTAACCTTGCTTTTTGCAATCGTATCATCGCCCCATGCTCCATTAACCTAGTGCGCTACTTCACTAGTATTTTACCCTACGCTTCAATCGTATATGAGTACCAAGCAAATTTGTTCCCTACAACAGTTCCATCTCAGAGCAAGTATATTCAATTTGTATACCAAATTGTTCATAGTAAATTCGTAGTCGAACAATACCAAAATCATGCAATTTTAAATACTTCTGGTTGATAAATCTGGTGTTTATTGCTCAATTACGTAATTTATGGAATGGCCTAGAAGAATAAGTGGCCTTTTTACCGCATCCTTTCCATCATAGTGGTGTGCTATCCTACATTTCAAAGCGCTCTATTTCTTGTAATTTTCCAGTACTTTTCGTTTCTCGGAATGATTTTTGTCAAAAATCTGAACATTCCATAACTATCCATCTCTGATATCGCTTTTGCTCGGAATTGTAACCCGGTTATCTGCTACGGAAAACATTTCTAATTGAGCAGGCATAAAAACATTTTTACGCATGACATCAGTGATTTTGCTTTGGAAATATTTTGTTGTATGCGTCCTCTCTTCATTCAATATTATCAGATTTCTTAACCTAATAGAGCGTCCGAAAATACTGTTTAACCCGTTCGGAACGGCAATTGATCGATCGCATAGGGCGATGCGAGCGACGTGCGAGTTTCTCTTCAATTAAAAGTTTGTCATCCGTTTTGAAGAAAATACTCACTTATTTTTGGTAAACTTCTCATACTCTATGATTTTCTACACCATTATAAGCTTTTCGTGCATATATAATTCGTAAAAAGAAAGAGAACTCCGATGAGGAAACATAATCATCGTTTTGCTTTTACAGCGCTCTGTATAAACCTTACCGAAAAACCAAACCTAGTTTCATAACCAAGTGGAATTTTGCTGTCGAATGAATACTAGATCCCAAGGGAAAGTGTCCACAGATCTTAACTATGCGAACGTAGCTCTTTAAGTGTCTTTAACATGTCTTTATTATCGCTGTTGCAGTGCACCAGAAGGCCTTTACAGAAATCAAGCACTTATTTCAAATTGCCGAGAGTTAAACTTTCGGATGATTACTTAAAATCTGAAAAGAAATTCTCTGTCCACTGAAAGCGTCTCTAGATAATCATGTACCAAGGCAGGTACACGTCCTCCGAACAGTTATAAGCAACGTAAATTAGTGGGTACTTGTGTTTTTTTAATCTCCATTATATTATCAGCAAACATCATAGAGGCTCATTAATGGAGAATGATGAGTTTTAGCGTTCATGTTATCCTTGCGGGCGCCATGATACTCAGCTTTGAGGGTCATCTAAAGTATACCCAATAATGTGGAGTGCTGTGCAAAACATTTGTGTTAGCCGGGATTCGAACCCAAATCTCACTCTTTCCGGGAATTTTAACCGTTGCACCACCGATACTGTACGTTCTTAACACTGTGCGTCGGTGGTGCAGCGGTTAGCATACGATTCCGGAAAGAGTGACATCTGGGTTCGAATCCCGGCTGCCACAAATGTTTTGCACAGCACTCCACATTATTGGGTGTATTACAGGATCATACCACCGTAACAAACTGTCAAGTAAAGCATTCCGCTTGGTCATCTAAAGTTTTGTCAGTCATCAAACTATACATTGTGCAAGACGTAGACGGAAATTGAACCCTCATTCCACCCTCTCTGGGATCGGATACTAACCACTTCACTACGGGGGCTCCTATTCTACGATTACAGGTTGTTGAGAGATTTTGTATTCGAAAGACAAAACAAATAACGAAGTGCGGGAAAGCAGTATGATAGGTCAAAATGTAAAGGTCTAGGCGTTATTTAATTCCTGAGAGATACAGCAAACATTCGATTTCATCAAGTGTTGTTAGAGGTGATCGAATGCATGTCCAGCCTTCACAATGAGTTGCAGTAGAAGTGTACTGGGGTATGAAATCGTTGCTGCTTTCCCCGGAAATAAAACTGCTGTTGCCCGAAGTAATTTTTCATTTTTACTTCTTTTAACATTGTTATGGTGTTCTGAATACACATCCAAAAATGTTGAGTGTCATGCTAAACATTCAATCCTTAGCGGAAGTTAAACCCTTGCCCCCACCCATATCAGTAGCGCGTGCTGAAACTTCGCCATCGGGGCCTTCGCTTTGCTACTGCCCTCTCTTCGGTACAAAGAATATCTTGTATACCACTCAGCATCCTTAGACTGATCTCAGTTTGCCGATCAAAAAGGAGAGGGAGTTGCGGTGACTTTAGGATGCGAGATCCAACCCACGATCAAGTTTGTATCACTGAGGTTCTGTGACCATGCGGTACAAACGCCAAACTAGTATTATAACTATTGGAATATCCGAAAGGATTGTCGTTTTTTTCCCAATGGTGATTCATCACAGTGTATAATGCACTCTTATCGTCATTATCACGTGCTTATTGTTCGCTTTATTTCCGGTCTATCATTCTTGAATGGCAGAGAAAATCCACCAGCTTTCTACATCTTTACTTTTTACAGTTTATTTTCCAGTTTAGAATCAGAGCTAGATGAGGATTGTGCTTGTAATGAGCTGAGCCAATACTACCACGCTGCTCAGTTGTCCTTTTTTTTTACATCCTTTTCTTGAAGTTGTGTAGTCATTATTGTTATTCCTGACCATTATCTGCAGTGCTAGTATCAGACCTACGGGTTATCTTTGTTATTACCACCAGGTTTCAATTTATGCTTCCCTAGGGTTCTTATCATAGGATTATTGATTAACTGATTTCCGTTTGAGATTGGTCCTTTTTTTCCTGTCTTCTTGATCCTCTCGTCGCTTCAAATCCAGCCCAGAAAAGGGCGTTTTTAGATAGAGTTCGATGCGAGCAATCAGAATAGTCATAGATCATTTCGACATAGTTGTTTGCGAAATCATGGAATGAAAATCTCCATTCTCTCATTTACAGCTGCTATTCACGATTTTCATGCATAAGTCGGAAGGAATATGTTGTCAGGAAGATGTGTTATAAAAACAATCCTTTTTTATTTGTATCACATAAAAGAGTGATAGCAGAACATGGATCTCGGTAGTACAGCTGGTTAGCACGCGCTCCTGGAAAGGATGAAAGCGGGGTTAAGTTCTCGTCTAAGTTCAAGTTTTGCATATCACTCAAATTATCAGATATTCCTTTTGAGTCAGTTACTAAATGAGGCAACATGTCGTGTGGTCTGGTAATGGGATCTTGTACAGCCCAATACACGTGTTTCGACTTTACTGTCTCGTCAGTCAGCCAAAACCCGTCGTTTTTTAGTCTTTTTAGCCAATCCCCTCGGGAGCTATACTCTCCCTATAAAGAGGTAGCGAAGACGAACAATTTACACTGTAAGTTTAGTGAAAATATCACTGAATATACAGTGTTGCACACTCGATTGCTCTCGATTACCAGACCACATGGCATGTTGTCTCAAATAGTAATTACGAGATAGATTCAATTGAGCGTTGTCGTAATAAAACACTCGAAATAAAGGTATACTAAATGAGGTTATTTGCAAGCAGAAAACGTCTGTGTAATCATAAACTACGGAGCTTTTATTGTTCATAAACTGCTTTATCGCTCGCTTTCACTCTCTCCTGTTGTTTGTTTTCATCATATGATTCATGCTAAGTGCTTGGTTCTCTTATTCATAAGCTATTATTCATTTTTGACCCTTTGGAAGTGTGTGAGATTTCTGAATAATCTTATCAAAACTAGATTTTTGATTTATTTTTATTTCGTTCTACTTTGGTTTTTATCCGTTTTTTCTAATAACTTACTAATTTTATAACAACTTTCTGTATTCCGCATTGTTCAAGAAGATATTGATTGTACTTTGACCAGGATTTCTATTTCAATGCTTCTTCAGCAATGATATGATGATATAGTTACATTCCCAATAATGTTGAGTGATATGCAAAAAAGTGGATTCACCTCAAAGAAAATCGAACCCGAATTACACCCTTCTGAGGGCCCATGCTAGTCATTCCATTGTTGGGGTTCCTGTTCCGCTACCACTGTTTCTGCGATACATGTTAACGATTCTGTCAGCGTAGCCGTCAGCGGTAAGCCTGGTAAGCAAATATTGGCCCTGAACCCGAATAACCTGGCAGATATTGGATTGCTCTCAAAAAAAAAGTAGAACGTTGATTCAGCTCTTACCCGAGCTTCAACGTTTTGCGGTTCTTTTCTGTTTCTGGCAACAAACGAAGAAACAACTTCTTTTGTTGGACAAGAACCTTTCATACGAGTGTTTGTCATCATTCGAAAGCTCAAGACTTTGGCTACTAAGCTACATGCTCTTTTTTCTCTAAAAAAGGCCCTTTTACAAACCTTAGTATTCGAAATAAAGTTGTTTTACACCGACTGCGCATCTTCATTGTTACTTCGCTATAAGCGCGAAAAAACATGATCACGTAGAGGAATTCTTGTATCACAGTCATACGTTATGTTTGGATTATCTTTCAAAGCGAGAAAAATCTTGGATCAAATAACAAATATTGCATTTCACATGTGTAACCCGTCCACGCGATTTATGGATTGCCGTGTGGAATCGACGTTCAGCAGCCCCTAATCCTCTCCCTCCTGCCTATGCCCAGCCCACACTCTAACCGAAAATCAACGCGCACATATGAGAAGCTCAATCTCATTTACCCTGCTACATTATAATGAAGCGTTCTTTCGAGAAAACAAGCACAGCTTTGGAAGCAGTGAAACTTAGGCCATCGAACGGTTGCTTATAAGTTCAGGAAAGAGCTCTGTCCTGCGAGAAATCTGCGTGTGTGGAACACAAATTTCTCCTCTTTGTTAAGACGTTGTAAAAATCTTTCTCAGAAAAAACCGGCCACTTAACGCAGTAGCCAGAGATCTAAGCTTTCGAATAATTACTAAAAGTACAGTTGAAAATCTTTGTCCAGTGAAAGTAATAGTTTCTTCATTTGCTGCCTGATAACAGAAAAACCTTTTTGCATAGAAATCGTTGGATTCTCTAATCGCTATCTATAGCATTGATGAGACTTAACTTCAATTATTAGAAAGATTATTGATTTCAGGAACGTGAAGCGTCATTAGCTGGTAAACTAACGGGTAGGCAGCTTTTCCTTAGGGATGCCACTTTGAATCTATCTGATGTGGCTTTGATCGAACAGGGAGTGGAAATAGACGAGTCGTTGTTCATTGAGGTGGGTTTCGTCAAGTGTAATTTGAAGTCTTTAAGTTTAAGATAGATTTCGGCTGATTTATCAATTCTACCTTAGTCAAGTTTCATGTAATCTCATATCAAGTAATTTCTCAAAAAAAAAAATTGTATTTCAAGGAAATCGACGGTTTGGATCTTGACATCGAGGAAGATTAAACTATCTAGCTATCTTGCTCCTCGCCGTCTTGTTTTGTTTTGTTTTTATATGATATTTATTTTCATGAAGAACTGCAACGTTGTCGGGTATTTCCTTTTCAAAATCGTCTATGAACGTAGGATTGTTGAAGACTATATACTTGTTATGGATTTGATAAATCTATTTATCTCGATGTTTTCGTTCAGTTCAGAGTCAGTCTCGTGAGAAATATCGCCTTTTTTAGTGTAGTAATATTAGTTATTTTGTTCATCTTTCTTTTCCTTTCAATTATCTATCTTCCATAAATTAACTTTACAATAAGCAGAATGTCATACTCTGACGGCCGAGCGTCCTCTAGCCGTGGTTCAGGAAACAGTCGAAATTCAGTGAGTATTCAAATGGGAATGAAGATTCTTTCAAATTATACACTAAGAATGTTGAGTAGTGTCAGCAAAGCATTTGAGTCGAGAGTTGACCCCACTTTCTACCCATATCCGGGCGGGTTATACCAGCACACCATCGAGACTAAGCAGCAATAATAAAAGGGATTATTGAGGGTTATTTTCGATTTCAGGGCGATATGGTCTCATTCAATATGGTTCAGAGAGTATGTATTCAAAGTTTGCGGATCTATCTTGATTTAACCATCTTCCTAATCTTCGATATCCGTGGGCCTGGTGTCGTTCTTGGATGTTGGGGTTTATTTCAAATGAAATCGCTTTAAAAAGATCATTGTGCTAGATTTGCTCTTCTGTAGTCATAAATACTCTGGTAAAGTTTAAGTTTGATTGTAGTAGTATTTGCTCATAAGTACTTCCGTTTAGAATGGACGAACACAGGCGGTACCTATTCATATCCATCAGTCAAACATGACCTCAATGCCCCAACTATTGCAGGTATAGCCACGATTTTTTATTTGAAATTCTGTCGAATCATATTGAATGTAACCTGCGAGGAAAAGGTTTCGTTTTCTTTCCAGCACTTTTGCTCTCGATTTCGACTGTGTTCAGCCTCTTAATTAATGCTTCCTTGAGATTATTTTGCAGGTGAAGTCCAAATTCGATTCGGAGTGGAGGAGGTTTTCACTTACAGCCAGCAGTCCGGAAGTGAATTCATATGAGAGTTTTCGTTCTCTGGTTGAGAAGCTGCATCACCTAGAAAGCGTGCCTTTCACATTATGCTATAATTCGGCCAGCGGAGATCTCCTTCCAATTACAAACGATGAGGTGGATTTTTTACTTCCTTTTTCTGTCCTTATAATTTTGTACAATCTTTTATAGTCGATTCACCTTCACCGTCTGTCTAATATTGTCAGAAACTATTGCACTGGTAGAATTCAGTATCCGCTATCATTTCGTTTCGATATCTGCTCTATCATCTGTCAATCTCTATCACTCTGTAGAGAATGAAGCTCCTCCGAAGGATGTGTCATGCATTCATCTTCATTTAGCATCGTTCAAGGTGATTGAATACATATCAGGCTTTTACAGTGGCTCACGGTGGCCTGCCGATGCATCATGTTTTGCTGCTCACCTCTCAGACAAGTTGGTATAAACTTACCGACCCAGCCACCGTGAACCACTGTAAAAGCCTGATATGTATTCAATCACTTAAACAAATGAAGATGAATGCATGACACTCCTTCACTGGAGCTCATCTCTCACAGATTAATAGAGATTGATAGATGATAGAGCCGAATTCGACCAGGGAACCTTGAGCGCGTGATCGAAACCATCGAAATATTGGCCAGTGTGCTGCAGAGAACCTCCAATTAGTGCGTAATCTGCTCCTTGTTCAGAACAACTATTATATAACTGTGTTATGAATTTCCACTCCGTTATATGTTCTACCACTATAACGGACATGTGTGGCGTAGTGGTCAGAGTTGCCCTGCGGTACATACATAGTCAATGATCGATTCTACGCTCACGGCTCAGCAAGCCTTCCACTCCTCCGAGGTTGGCGAATAGGGGCTAGACTTGTGAAGGAGGATAGCAGCGATGACTTCGTACGTCGGAAGGTCATCACGCGTCATTGTAAACGTCAGACATGTCTTAGATCACACCTAATGACGTTTGGTGAAATCGATTACATCTCGTATTTCTGAGAGATTGATCAATTCTGCACATTTCGCCTCGTCCAGAATCCACCAATATTTTGAAGCTATCAGATACGTTGTTCACGTTGGTTTTGTAGTATGTCAAATATAAATAGGCTGGAGATCTATTTCGATTGATGCACAATAGAAGTATACCAGAATGGATCAAATCAGATTGATTGAGTGAGAGTAAGTGGGCATCTATCAGCTCGCTTGAAAAATAGTCAACCGATTAAGGAATGGTTGTTCACCACAACTGACTTAGAGCAGGATGAATTGTTTTTCAAAGCTCAATAAGTGCACTTCAGTTTTGACAATCCAGTACATTTTCCCATGGTATCGAGGTAGACTTCATCCCTAACAATATGGTGCACTATGAGCAACTCAATTCCAGAATTTACGCAAATCATTTGAATCGGCTCGACCGACCCTTCGCTTACTTATCCAGCGAAAAGGCGAGTCATGGGAGGAGAAATACGGCTATGGAACTGATAGTGACAGGTGAGCAAGCTGTTGTTTTCTTTATACTGAGGCTATTATTCGTCATTCAACTCTATTCAATAACCGATATCGAGCTGTTTAAACTGATCTTGGCGTTGATCCATGTCGCAACCGTGGTCAGGTGTCGTGTTTATCGTTAGTTTTGTGACTAGCAATAGAATTTATTCTAAATTATATGTCGCTCAACATGTCGCTGCTCTGTAATTCAGGAAAAGAAAAGGTCTATCTGCTTTGATACCAGTCCAGAAGATACCGAAAAGAAATTATTCTATATCGAATCCGGAGGACTTTCGTCAGGTACTTTTTTCAGCAGCGCATTAGGATTTCCTTGAAAAATCTGATATTATTTACAAGATTGAGCATTTTTCCCATCGTTTTTTCTTCGTTTTCTTTTCCAGTTTCATCTGTCCAAATGCAAATAGCTCTTTTCTGTTTTTTTTTCCAAGTTTCCCATTCCATTCAGGTTTCTTCTATTATCGACGTGGACATTGTTCCTGAAGCTCATCGTCGAGTTCGACTATGTAAGCATGGATCGGACAGACCTCTCGGGTTCTATATAAGGTGGAGCTCTCAGTGCATTTATTCATTGCATTTTTGGAGTTATGAGTTTTCAAATTTATAGTGTTAAAATGCTGCTGAGCCTTTTTCTTAACATGGAAATCGTCTAGCGCATAGATTTTTTTGAGGATCTATAAATTTTAGCTGTATTTCAAGTGTAGTTTCCATATTTGATTGTGCATGGGACGAAAATATTGCGGCCTTTCGTTTTTCAACAAACAGATCTCAATTCTTCTACCTTTGGAATCCTTTCCTCCAACTGATCATTCGTGAAGAACTCCAGATTTGTATATGGATTAGGCTGATAATTGCTGACCCTGCTTCCTTGGAGGACGTCTTTGAATGCTGATCGAGTTCATCTTTCTTTCTTGGAATTTGGTATCGTTTTGCTAAAGCGTCTCATCTTTCCAAAACATTCACTCGCCAGCCATTAGGCTTTAGTATTTTCTCAGACTGTTTTTTTCCAGATGTCATTAATTTCCATGCTCCTAGACGAATACATTGACCTTCACCTTTTGAACTCGTTATAAATTTTGCAATTTACGATGAATTCCGTTAGATCTACACGTTTCCTCAAGATTTCCCCACTTTGACGTAGAAGGTGGATCCTTCTGCCAAATAGTTGAGGAACAACGTGCTCGGCGTTAATCAATCCTCAAGGTTTGCGTGATGCGTCGACTTTATCAAGCATCGTCTGAGCTGATTGATGAATATCTGGCTCACAATGACTCGCGATGGCCTACCGATGTGTCAAGTTAGTGCTGCTATTCCCCCAGACAAGTCTAGTAACAATTCACCGACCCCAGAGAGATGTAAGGCTTATTGAACTTTGAGCGCAGGATCGAACACAGACCAAGTTTGCGTCGTAGAGCACCTCTAACCACTGCACTACATGCGCTCGTTCGGCAATATCAGAAAACAAGCTTTTCTCCTGCCAATTTAGTATTGGAAATGCTTCGACTGATTATATCTGTTTGAGGCGCATAATCACTTGAGTGGATTTCACATATCGTTATTTCTTTTGCAAAGATTTGTTTAGAAAAAAAATCGTAAGCTAGAAATCCGAATTCCATTCCATTTCGCTAGATCTCTCTCTTACGCATTTCATGTGACCCATCTTTGTACTTTTTCTACGTTTTCTGACCTGTAGGGGTCTTCGTTGAAACTTGTCTCACTCACGCACAGTTCTTCACTTTGAGCTCACGAAGCGTCGTGCATGTTCATCATTTGAAGTGCTCGAACAATCTTCTCTGACGGCAGTTCACGTTTTACGGAAAAGGTGGTGTTTGTTGCACTTTGTTTTGTACTAGGCGTCATTTGTCAAAATAAATCTCTACCCAAGGTTTTGCGGTAGCCCTTGGGACGGTTTCGTTCAGCAGCTTAGCTCGAGGCCATTATATTTTGTAATGATGGTGTAGCACAGAGACCTTTGACGATGTGAAGGTGCTGAGACTTTTATTCTACATGTTCCGTCTTCATATTCTAATGTGCAAATCCCAGTACCGAAATGTCTCTTCTCTCATTCATCGCTTGGCTGCTGTTCTGCCCTTTTCATGAACGTCGTGGAGTACTGGTCGGCTGGATCTTATTGCATTTCTGAGGACAGCCAGGCTAGGGCGCTCCTTGGGATGTTTGCTGATTGATGTCGGAGAGTGCTGGAAGGGGGATGATCAACCACAGCAAAGAGCAACTAATCACTCGGCCAGGGAGCTCTGCAGATTCTTTGTTCATTGTAATAGTAGATGTCATGAAAGGCTTTCGCTTAAGGAAAGGCCTGTCAATAGAAGTATCCAGTGTCTTCGCTTTGGAGGAATTTGACCGTTTTGGATTTTTACAGTATCACTTAAAAAGTTGTACACTATCTCACCCAACTGTCGATAAGAATTATGTCTCATCGTAATATGTTGTGAATGAAACTTTGAAGTTCGGAGAGACAAAGCGAAAAATAAGAAGATTATTGATCAGCAAAAAATTAGATATTATGAGATAAATTTCAGAGATGGCACATCGGTGCGTGTGACGGAGCGTGGTGTTGCCAAAGTACAAGGTATATTCATATCTCGCCTGGTCGATGGTGGTTTAGCTGAGTCAACCGGGCTTCTCGGTGTCAATGATGAGGTCAGCGGTTTGTTATTTACCCTTTGAGGACCACGTGCCGTGAAACGTGGTACGCCGCGCGACGTCGCGTCTCACTCAGCTACTGCAATGAAGCGTCACGCCTTCTTGCGAGTTTGTATTGGCGCACGTTGCAATGGAATTAAAAAGCTTTAATTGGTAAATTGGGTTCTGAGAGGGCAATACCATTACGAAATGATGGAATTTCATTGAAAAGGGTTTTATAGAGGTAAATCTAAGAGCACGTCTGTGTGTCCAAAAATTCCTTATTTTTCATCGATAAAACAACGTGACTGTGAGAGGAAACGTATTTCTAAACTGCTGTATAACATTTGTTCAGCAAGTAACATGAAAGGCATAATATCTTCATCCTAAATATTACATCGTAGAAATATATTCAAGTTTCAAAAAGCGACAAATATGGTTGAAACTATTTGCCCAAGCACACTCAATAAAGAAAAGTACCAGTCAATTAACATTCCCCCTGGCACGCGACACTATTGCTGGTAGGTGGACATGCTCCGATGAAAATGTAATTTCCTAATAAAATTCAGACTGCTGATTTTATTTTTTTTCAATCCAGATAGACATTATGGAGTGTTTATGGTCAAAATGGCACTTTTTTCTTTAATAAGGCTATGAGTAGTAGAAACAACATGAATACTTCCTCCAAACATTGCATTTTTTAGAGGGAAAAAATCTTCGAGTCTCCTAAATTGATCGGTGCCATCTCTTTCTAACTCCAGATACATTTAAAAAAGCCTAAAAACAAGTTCTTTTTAGAAAGTAGCTTGTAGAAAACGTGTTTTCAAGTTACAATTTTGAAGCACTGCCGGAGAAATGTGAATAAAAGAAAAGGAAATGCGTCGCTATCGCGCTGATGTGGTTTCCGTATTGGAAGGTAGGGATTTTTAGGGGGACTGAGCGCTTCTGCACTCAAACTACATTTATAAAAAACCTGCCAGTATTATCCTATCCTTCCATGGCTATAAAGTTACTTCAAAAATAAGATTCTGCTACATAAGTATCAACAAATCTACGGTGGAATCCGAACAAACAATGACCAGTAGTCTGAATACAAAGCGTGATCTTTCTGTTAGGAAAACGTGCCACGAAGGTCTTCCCACAAGCCAACCATTTATCAAACTCTGTATCGACCCAATTTTGAAATACTACGAAATCATCGGTAAAATAAGAAAAAAATGTTGTATAACAGTTCGAAATACGTTCTTTCTCGGATGAATGTGGTTTCCTTGTTAAAACGTTCGAATTTTCCGGACACTTCGGTGTTCCTTTTGTTACGGTTTTCCGACAGAAGTCCCTACTTATGATATTCCTTGTTTTAGTGATGATAATGTCTCCTCAGAGCCTCAATATATCCATTAATTCTCCTTACTTCGATTGCAGTGCGCTGTGCCATTGCCTGACGTGCAATGCGGCGATCGGTGCATGAAATTTCATGCATTTGGTCCGCAACGTTGAAAAAAATTCCGATATCAGCTGGCCAGAGTTCTTTATTTAGTCGCTCTTATACCAAACATATGATGTTATGACTAAATATCCAACAATGTTGAATGACGGGCAAAACTTTGAACTTCGTGCAATCATTGAACCCGTGTTCTACCTTTTCTGGGGCACGTACTAACCGCCGCACTACTGGAGCTTCCGTTCCACTTCATTCTATGTGCACACCAGACCGAACCGTAAACGGTTGCTTGCTGACTGAATTGATACCTTACATCGCAGAAAGAGTGGTAGCAGAACGGGATCCGCGGTAGTGCAGTGGTTAGCTCTCGCTCTTGGAAACGTGAAGCAAGCGAGCTAAACACACGCGCGAGTTTCAAAGTTTTGCATATTATTTGACATTTTTGGATTTATAATTTCGATGTTTACTCTTTGCATCAGTTGCAGCGCATAGGAATATAAACGTTGTTTCAGGTTCTTGAAGTGAATGGAATTTATGTACAAGGTAAAACCCTTGATCAGGTCACAGATATGATGGTTGCAAATGCGCATAATCTAATTATCACCGGTAGGTTCTTTATCGTTTCAGATTTATATCAGCTTGAGTCGTGTGTGTAAATGCTCTGCCGTCTTTTTTATTGGGTCGAATTTGATTCATCGGCATGGAACTTTCGTAACTTTTGAAAGGCGATCATTTGGATTAACAAATGGGCATGTAAACTCAAACAGGAATTCAATTTAACCTTTAGTAATATACTGTTAAAAAGACTCAGTATGGACGTGGTTAATATTATGACATACTTATGATTTGCTCTTTCCCTTCAAACTGACACAACAGTCAAATATCATAGCTCACTCAATGGTTTTACTTTTTGTGTTGTATAGTGTACTCACTCAGTGAAGTAAAACGATAACATTCAACGATTTTTGGATATTATTGAAGTAGTAACTTAATTTGTGTTGACTGTTTTGAAATCTTGTTACTACTTTCCTTTTTTACTCTTCTTTTTCTCTCTTTCTTTCCTTGACTAGCTCTTATTTTGAAGGCTGAGATCCGCTTAGGATGTGATCTTGGATCATTTGATAAATAAGTAAATATGATTTCCATTCAATTCTCGAAGAAGTCTGGTTGCATGGTAGTTTGGAAATCGAATAAATAACAAGGCTCCTGGTACAAAATTTTATCTTAGTTAAACCGGCGAATCAACGTAACACACTTCATCGAAGCACTTCTGGACGACTCGCTGTTCCCGCACACGATCCGGACACTGAGTCAGATGGAGGTACAGATAATTCCAGATGATTATATGAGTAATAGAGTGGTCGTTGTACAGTTGAATTCACTTAACTTATCATTGCTTGTCTCGTTCATCATTTCTTATGCCCAAAGGTGAATGTATCATCTACTTTTTGAATGATAACTTCATAAAGCTCTACATAGATATCTTGCTAAGTAGTGTTAACTCTCTACTTGGTTATCCTTTTACTTTCAAGTACTTATCAATGTGTTTGCCAAGAAATTCTCATATAATAGTATGTAAAAGTTTGCCTTAGTGTGAGTTGATGTAAATGTCTGCATTTTTCCTATGCTAAAGTTTTTTTTGCTGTTAAAATTTGTGATGAAGAAAGAGCACAGGATATTGCGTGGTCATCTTATGTAGATGTCTTATTCCTTTAAATCAAAATCTGAAACTCTCGAATTACTGTGATGATAGTTTTTCAAAATAATTAATTAGTTATTATAGTAGAAGTGTCATCATTGAAAGATAATCTGCTGATATTTGAGAGGGTATTGATGAGTTCAAATAATTCTGTTAATCCTTATTCACTTAACTATCAATTCGAATAATTTTGCAAATTTGTAACATCGTCCTTTGGTTGTGATACTGATTCAGCTATGATCCATTACACCGACGAAGATCAGTTGTTTTACACCTAATCATAGAGGCATATGAACATATCATATTATCTTTCATATTTCTATCGTTCCCCTTCCATGTCATTACGCTCATATCGTAGTATCTTATTTTTTTATACGTGCCTGAGAAAACTCGATAATTTCTGGGTGCAAGTGGTTGGTACTTGGACAGCGATTTGCACCTTATAATCTTTTTTCACACTCAAATGTTTGCCGGACTTCTAGAATTTCATTCACTGATTTGTGGTACTTTTTCTCAGGTACATATTTTGATTCGTGATTTTGTAACTTGAAAAACTGTAATTCCCTATCCATATCTGTTCCTTTGAGGTCATTGTTCAGTTGTTCAACATCATATATTGCGTCAAATTCAATACAAATTATCATCTCAAGAACGTATGCATATAGCCGGTGGCACAAAAATTTGCAGTGCCTTATCGTTCTTGATATTCGTAATATTCGTACTTTGTACACTAGATGGAATCACAATATCTAAATATATATTTATATGTTGATAAAATATTTATAACATGTCTTATTCTAATTTTTGAAAATGGTCAGTGATCGTATATCGTGATCAGAACAAAAATGGCTTGAATACTAGTACACATTTTGCGCTAGCTCTATTGCAAGTGTACAATGGGCTCGGTGTTTTTCCGGCTATTCGTACGACTATGTCGATACTGGATGCCATCATATGTTCGACGGCCATTGGCATCCTCTGTTCTCCGATCGTATCTTCGTCATAGAAATCATCCTAGTTGGACATCGTATTTTGTGGAATACCGGTAAGTGGGAAATTTACTGATCATGCTAACTTTTTTGAATCATCATTCGGAAAAATAATCATTAGATACTGTTGTATATGCGCATTTTCAAGAGTTATAAATCCGATAGAATATCTTAGGCCTCCAGAGGTCTGGTATGGCATCTCCAGTGTTGGACGTACATTTAGGTTTCTTGTACAGTTCATTCGTAGTACATGCCTTCCTGTTCACCTAGACGTCTGAAAGATCAAAATATTCCATAAGATTATTTTGAATTTCAAACTAGGTCGCAAAACTAGTAAATTAGAGAAATCGGGAGTCAATTCTGTAAGGCATAGTCCTACATCAGTCAGTGATATGCGACGAAGTATCAGCTTACCGGTATGCGGAGCTATGGATATAATGAGCGCTCTGAAAGACTATGGAACATCTAATCTTCAATGATAGAGAGAGAAGAAGAAAGAAGTACTTTTCTGAGTTATATAGAAGATCAGAAAGGGAAGATTTTCTGTGTCAGGTGCCGTTAGCATCACAATAACTTCGCAGTTTATAAGTGAGAATAATGGGAAGTGTTGATGATATCAAAGACTGCAAGGTTTTGAGAAATTTTGTAACTGAAATCCTCCCAGAAAGCTTCCGAAGATAACACTGAAAATGCGAACAAATATTACTGTTACGACTACTGAAAAACAATCTCAATATGCAATGAGTTGATTTGTGAGATGATTTTCTATCATTAACGACTAAATGGGCATCCTAGCAAAAATCTCCACATCATACCCTTCTTCCTGATTCATGAATCGCACATGCAGTTTTTTTTCCTTCTTATTAGGTCGGTCCATGAGTTTTGGCACTAGAGTAATAAACACGAAATTTGTTAACCAGTTGTAAATAAAAATGGATTTTGGCATCGCTCAGTTGCGCATTTTCTTGCGAATATTTTGGTATACAACTTGCTGTAAGATGGAGCTGTCGTGGGAACAACTTTGCTTGCCACTAATGTACAAACGCGCGAAGGGGAAAATGCTAGTGAGGCGGCGCGTTAGATCGA
Organism: Parelaphostrongylus tenuis; assembly: GCA_019055375.1. NCBI lineage: Eukaryota > Metazoa > Nematoda > Chromadorea > Rhabditida > Metastrongylidae > Parelaphostrongylus > Parelaphostrongylus tenuis. The sequence continues at coordinate 229,612 of JAHQIW010006786.1, read as the reverse complement.
TGAAGCTTGGTGCGATGATACGGTTGCATAAAGGACAGCTAAGAAGTGGTTGCGAAGTTCAAAGCTGCAGAGAACAGTTTGAAGGATTAGTCGCGTTCGGGCCGTTTACGGGAAAGCTTCATTAATCTTGTGCGCCGCTTCACAAATAGTTTCTTCTACGTGTCATTCGTGCATGAGTAATAAGCGAATTTTAAAGACAGCTCCATTTTGAAGCAAATCTATAATAAGCAGGATCAAAATGTTCGCAAGAAAATGCGCAACTGAACGATATTGAAAACATGCAATTTCAATTACTTCTGGTCAATATATTAGGTGTTTATCGCCCTTGCCGAAACTTATGGAACGAGCTATTAATAAGCTATGGTGTGAATGATCATAATGGATCACATGGAAACCTTTTTGGGAACTATAGAAGTCTACTGGAAATATCAATTATCTCTATCCTGAGTTTTGTTGGATACGACCAAGTAGAGAGGAAAAGCCAACACCATTCAATAAAACTCAACATGTTATGTGCTATATATAAATCTTTGCTAAATGTAAAACCTTGTACAACGAAGATATAGCTTTTTTCTTTATCTACCACCATTATTGCACCTCTATCGGAACACTACAAGGCCCAAGATCTGAACGAAGCTATACGCCGTCAGGCAGAGTGATGCTTGCATTCTCTCTGTTGTGACGAAATACAGATACGAGTAGATGGACGTTTCCTTTCCAACTATCGCTACGACAACGGCGTTGTTTTCCTTTCCAGCAACATTGTGAAGGTGGAGACTATACTTGCTGAGCTGCGTGGAGCAAAGAGAGATAGGGCTAGCGAAATACTCAAAAAAACCAAACTCCTGTATCATAAACTGTGACGTTTAAATGAATATGAATCACAGTAGAGAGAAGTACTTGGTAAAAATTTCTTCAGAGTGGACCGTCTTTGGGTCTCTAAAGAAACTATTAATGAACTTCCCACCAATACTCTCGACAAAACTTGAGTTTCGTGCTATTCTGAAAAACATAAATTTATACTTCAACCACATCAAGGGAGTTGCTTGGAGTATGCAGACTATAACTGAATTAGAAGGATAATTTGTGTTCATCTCTGCTGATTTAGAGTTATAACTTTCGTACGTTACAATCATGTATTCGCACAAATGCGTCTGTGCCTGTAAAAGCGTCAACTCCAGATGTTTAGATAAAAGAACATTAAGATGCAAAGCTTCATTCTTGATAAATTACCTTACTTGCATGGGACATCACGGTCTATTAGTGAGAATTTCTGTATTAGAGTTGCGGTCCTGATCCATGAGTCAGGAACATAAACTTGTGGAAATCTTCCAAGTTTTTGCTGAATTCTAACAACTCGAAAATGGAGAGCAGAAAGTGAAACTAACCCTTATCTCGAAAGAATATTCTGTAACTTAGGAAGGCTGGCCTATAGGAGTTCACAGGAGTGGTCTACATGCGCGAGCTCAATTTGTGAAAGTGCGCGGGAGAGCGTTGATGTATGCAAAAGTGTCTGCCATGTGATTGATACGTATCGCTTCAGTTTCTTCGCCTAGGTTACTGTACAGCTTGGTTTACTTGTTAAGCTGATAAATCGGTTGTGCAGATTTGCGAAGACCACATTTGCCGATGCTTTAACTAAAGTGAAAAAAACTAACTTGTTTCAGTTCATGAAGAGTCTCGATTTTTATAAATTGCAAAAGATTCGGCAATCGATCATATAAATCAGATACAGATGCAGTCAATCTCTCTCATGCTAAAAAGGAGTGAGAGCATCCGTTTTACTGTAGAAGTCCTTCAGAAGCTAGTATAATTCCAGCTATTTGTTTTATGCTAAATAGAATATTTTTTTATAGGCAAGTGCAAGATGATCATTTTGCTCAGAAACATTTCAATTTTGACGTTGATGGCCACAACTACCACATCTTGAGGTGAACGTTTTATTTTATATTTTTACACTCTCTTGCATAAGAGGCTCCGACATTAAGTCGTCTCTGAGTTTTGGCTACACTCTATGAGCTGAAACTTCTCTCTTACAGTACTCTTTCATAGTAATATTCTACTGAAACTTTAGAAAAGGATTTTTCCGTCAGCCGCTATGCGATTTGCAAAAGCGATAAACCTAGTAACCTTGAGACGTCAGCGCGATCTTGGTTTTTTACCAATCATCTAATTTTCTGTATTTTACATTGGTGTGACCGCAGTCTAAGAAACCACCGAACCAATTTGTGTCTTCCTTCTTTTTCAAATTTTAATGGGATATACTGTGATCAGATTAATTGTATTGGTTTCCTTTTGACGTCAGATTCGTCCTAGAGTAGGGTCAACAAATTATCCTCAATACAATTCGCTAAATACATGTTACAAAGTCCAGTGAATGAGATGCCTGCTTTTCTTCAAAAACTTACAAACCAAAAGCGTCAAGAGTAAAATTGGATACTTTGTGGATCATCAAAGAAGCGGGATCCGTTTTATGGTTTAACCAAAAACGATGTGCACTATACGGTATTGTTACTACTACAGCTCGTGCAATTTGTACACCTTCTTATGACATATTCGTATGATATTGAACATAAGACTGTGTTAGGTTATTGAGCTAACACGAAATCGATATAAACTATACTTATCGGATGAAGTGCGAATTTAGGATTTTTCCTTTAATTTCTTCACAACGTAAAATGACATTTTGCAGAGGAATTGCAACATTTGAACCGTTAACTGTCGTTTGTTGATCTATAATTCTGATTGAATGAGGTAGATATTTCTAATTATCCATGTACAAATAAGGCCTCGAATTCTTAGTATGGAATACTCTAAATGATTCAAGTCTATTCAGAACGGATTTCTCTTAATTATTTCATATTACACAGACGTTTTTCATCCTCAAATGTTAAACGTCTAATGAAAACGAATGATGATTACAATGTAGATCCATTTATTCTTCTTCCGCAATTCACTATATAGTGAAGTTGTTAACAACATTTTTAAATTTGTCAGATTGTCAGAATCTCTCTTGTTTCAAGAGCAGTCAAGGTGAGAAACCGTTTTAGTCGGAGACGATGTTGTTCTGTCGCCGACGAAAATCTCTTGCGGTTCTACATAAGAACTTTAGCCGATCCCTATCGTCGCTGCACATCTCCGTTGACTTAGCATTACCAAATGAAAGGCCATCCTATGAGGCTAGACCACCTACCTAAATCAAGGCGTTACAGTAAATGATTTCATCTAATGAAAACGAGAAAAGCTTTCGTAACCGTTTTTTTTCTAACAGTGTCGGTTTTGGAGAAGATTTTAGAAGCCTTGTCTGAAACCAATATAGTTTATCTAGGTTCGAACGACGTATTTCGTCATCAAGTCATCTGTACGATAGGAGACCATTTGAGTGATTCGAGTGGTTCTGTGACCACGCCTTTGAGGACATTACCACTTGCTTAAACGACGTATTGTCAAAGTTCGAATCTGAGAATATAATTTTATCCAACCTACTTAAAGTCATAATAAATCAAGTCCGAGAGAAGGTGTAGTAAAATTTAGCGATGTATGTCACATGGAGAACATTTAATAAAGCAATTTAACCTACTTACAGTCATAATAAATCAAGTACGAGAGAAGGTGTAGTAAAATATAGCGAAGTATGTCACATGGAGAACATTTAATAAAGAAATAATTTTAAAAGTGGTATATATCGTTAGAAATCGACATTGAATTCAGTTGAGCTGAGACCATCACGTGGATTATTAAGATCGTTGTGACAGTTCTGATGCTTTATAGCACACAAAGAGTGATAGCAAAACGAGAGCCTCGGAAGTGTAATGGTAGAGCGCGCTCTATATACGGATGAAACGCGGATTCAACTTCTGTCGATTGTTTAAAGTTTTGCAGATCACACGCACATTTTGGTTTCAGATCATTGTCATCAGTATCCAGTTTTCCTATGTTTTTCGAATTTTTTCTATTGAAGCTTGTATTTCAAACAACAAAGTATTTAAGCATACGAAATTCTGTCCACCGAGGCAGAATCGCGTCACCAAATTTATCGTTAATTTGCGGATTGTGCTTTTCAAGCCACTGTTAGAAACTTCAGATTTGTGTTTGTAGTTTTACTGATTTCACTTTCGAATGAGATTCAGACTTGACAATTGTCTAGGAACTTTTATTACCTCTTTTTTGTTGTTCTACCTATATAGTATTATAATCTCCATGGTTTAGTTATCGAGAAATCATCAGCGATCATCGAAACATCGAGCAATCGCAAATGTCTTCGTCAACATTTGGGTCGTTTTTTTCTCAGCGTAATACTTATCGTTCCCCTCCAAATAATGTCGAAATGACTCGAGTCAAATGGAATCTATATAAATGCTAAGTGAAGCAAAGTGCTTGGAAGGAAGTATCAGATGAGAAACATGCCTGTCTCAAGTGATCATGTTGCGCTAGGTTACAGCGATTGTGGGACATTTGCCATTGTCATTTATTTCGAATTTTTTGGTCTTGATAACAAGCGTCAAATCCAGCGAAATGTTAGTTATTAAGAAATCAATGAGGTATCGTTCCATACGAATCCTGAAATTCTTCTAAGCGCTTAAACCATGTACCTTTCTCATAAGTCTCATGAATTAGTCAAAGATTACTGTATCTTGTTTGTCTGCTCTCCCTGCACAGTATGACTTGGCTGAGGAAGCCTAGCACTGCCTTTATAACTTGTTAAAATTTGCAAGATTGTCTTTCTATACATCTCGACATTGATAGTTAATGTGCGTTAATCTCAAAGAACTTCCTTGTTGAGCTGATGCGAGCTTGTGTTAGATGTTGTAGGCGTTATGTTAACACAGTGATCGTGAAATACTTTCCCTATCTTGAGATATAAAGGAAATGATAAGGCTTGTTGTCAATCGCTAATCAGTCCTATCCTCTTATCTGCGTGAAATATCTTCTCAGTCACCTCAAAATTGAACGATTGTACAGTTATTACATGAACTGACTCTTAGATACACAGAATATCTTCCTACTAATTATCACATCACAGAAAGCATATTCAAGAACGTCAAAGCGTGCTATAAATCTAGTCACTTTTAGTTAATTGGACTCGTTAGAGAAAAGCACTTGAAAAATCAACCAGATGCTGCAAAAACCCGAAGGCGCTATTTTCTCCTGCGGGCGCGTGAATCGTTAGGCTTATAGCTGCAGTGAAATTTACAATGAATTGTCCGTTGGTTCGACCACGTGCTTTGATCAAACAAAGCCCTCGAGGTCGCCAAATTGATGACAGAAATGTCTGACAGGATAGGAGCGCCGACTTGACAAATTGGTGGCCATCCTGCAAGTCATTGTGGGGGCCAGATACGTTTGCCGATGTATGAATCGAGTCGAATTCATGCTGCATAATTCAGGAATTGATCGACGGCCGATGTTTTGCTATTTATACTCGCGACAGGGAACAGTTCTCATCACATTCAAGAATGCTCTTGTAACTGAATTGTTATGTCGCATTTCCATCCGAGCGTCGTCGGCGTTGAGGTCTCGTGCGCCGCTCCGGATGGCGTCGCGCTCTCTCGCAATCGAATCCATTCTCTCCTCCTACTCTCTAATGCTGGACGACTGGGCATGTGCAGACACTCACACCAGGGTAACCGAGTCTCTCGTCATTCCATTTAGGACTGATATTTAAAAGCGCTGTTCACTTTATATGTTTATTCTTTCATGTAAACCTTGTCATATCCTAGTACAATGTGCTCCGTCCACTTTTTCTTTTTATGATTTTAGCACATCAGATGTTCTATTTATGAGAGTTCTGAAACTGTCAACCATAAAAAACTCTGGCGCTTTCAACAAAGTCAGCCCGTAGACTCCTTAACTTGACAGCAGTTTCCAGGCCTGATTCGGGCCTAGCCTCATGTGAGAGCTCGTCTCTAGTTCGTCGCTTTTGGCAGCGATAGTTTCTTCTTCAATTATTCAATCGTTAGCCAGACCATCGTTATCTTCTTCTTGCACAAAAGAAATATCTGTAGATCAATTCTACGTGTCGCCCAATTTCTAGTGAAGTAGAACTCTTCATTTGATTACGTAATTGATTCGAATCTCTCAAATTCATACACATTCGGTGTGTTTACCAGTGGCGAAAAAACAGTGATAAAGGTAGTGATAGCGTCAAAATACTGATGGAATAATGGTTGTTAGTTTTGGTTACTTTTCTTACTGCTTACAGTATGATTACATCCATGTGAAAAGCCATGCCAACAATTCAAACTGTTGGCATAGACTGATCAAACATATCATCGGATGTCAGCAATTCAAACATCGCTTAGTGCGAGCTGTTCAAGACATGTCGAGTCTTTTCGTGCCTTCATAAGCTCTTTTTCACCCTTTTGTTATAACAAGGTGATTATGAAGTATTTGATTTGTACGAAGGAATCAATGAGAGTTCAATTCTATAGCTGATACAGCGAAGTTATCGCTATGTCTACTTTCATTTTGATAAATCAATTTTCCTTGCATGATAATTTGCGATGGTTTTGATTCTGATTAGTTGTCAGTTAACTGCGATTTGAAAGTACTTTTACATTGTTCAATTGTCAAGTTTAGCTTTGCTTTTAGTTCGTTTGGTTATGAGTAACAGTTGTGCTCAACTGATTCCCCTCACTGGATTTTTTGCGATTCGGCGTAATAAAAACGCCAAGAATGAGATTTTATAGCTTCAGTCGTTCGTTTCATTGCCGATTGAACTGAATAGTAATAGACTATTTGGCAGAGCCTTAATGTGGAAAACGCCACTAACGTGTTTGAGTAATGGCGTCCTTGACGCGGTTAAATTGCTCCGAGCGGTGCTGTTCTCACCTGATCATGTAAACACAATTCTCATTAGTAATTTTTCTTGCAAAAGAGACCGTTTGTTGGCCGATAATGCATTGTCGCATGGGACCTTCATCTCAGTGTGAACCTCAAATCTGGGTAGTCAGTGGCTTTGCTCTATCGTCGATTGATACCTTTGCTACAGTTACGTGTTATCACGTGTTATGATCGACTATGCAGATACGTTGCTTTCGGCAATTGGGATTGTTTTGGAGTTCATGTTGAACCTATCTTAGTATATTTCTACCCGTACATTGCAAACATCTACTGTTGAGTTTTCATTATTTATCTCTTCGTAATTTGCCCCTACTATGAATGCTGACAAAAACTTATCCTCAGATTTTGTCTACACGGTTTTATTAAACAAAGTAGCAAGACTTAATACTTTTTGCTCCCTTTTCTTGAATTGTCGCTTTTAGCACTATATATCACCTACATCTCTTTCTTGACATTTCGTTCATTGGCATTATCTTTCGTTGATCCGGTTTTTTGGGATGAACCGGATGATGGCGATAAATCAATAGCTACCATATGTTAGCAATTATCTGCTCTCATAGTACTTCGATGTTCTCCTTGGCATGCTTTAATTCTTTACTTATTGTGTTCCTATGTGACAACAAGGTCGAATGTGGGACCTGGTATCATTTTAATTGCATCATTTTAAGGGAAGCTTTCGCCATCAAAATTTGGTAATGTGAATCTCATTCGTTGGATCTAGGCCTTCTTTATCCTTGGGTTATAATTATAAACAGTTTTTTTTTTCGATGAGATGATTCTTAATGAGTTAATTTTCAATCCTTTTTTTATCCATGCGACTCAGCTTCGGTATATCGCGCAGATCTCAGCAATTCTTACTATTGTCTCGTAGTTTGGAATTCATCAATAGCGAATGTTGATTGCTATTATAGTGGATTCTCCTTGAAATTCTGGTGTATTTACATTGCGATGTTCCTAGTTCCTCGTCATAGCGATTTTTATTTTGCTTTTAGTTATCTGTTGCTACTAATCTATTATGGCGGCGCCACTTGAGGTCTTCGGTAAAAACGTATTTTTTGCTTTTGCAAAACGTATCTGTAGTTTATCGATAGCTCGAATCAAGTAAATTTCAACGGCATATTAAATTTCTCAAATAGCTTGTTTTTGGCGCCGTATCAGTCAAATTAAGATTTTGTTTCTCATTGAAAGATTTCTCGCTGGATAAAAGTTTTGTTGTATTGAACTTTATTCGTTAGATAGAGAAAATCTTTCCGATTATAATGGTATATTTGGCTTTCGGAGAGGTCAACTGTACGGACACCCTAGCCGTCCAGAAGTGCTCACTGAGTGCGAAACTCACTATTCTTTCGATCGTTACAAAGCTCGAAGAAATTCTTTCCGAAAGCCAAATGTACCATTATAAACGGAAAAATTTTCTCTATCTAACGAATAGAAGTTTATTACAACAAAACTTTTATCGAGTGGGAAATCTTTGAAAGAGGAACAAAATCTCATTTTGAGTGATATGGTGCAAAAAATAAGGTCTTTGAGAAATTAAACGTGCCATTGAAATTCACTTGATTTGAGCTATCGATAAACCACAGAAACGTTTTGCAAAAGCAAAAAATACGTCTTTACCGAAGACCTCAGGTGGCACCGCCTTAATAGAACAGTACCTATCTTTTAATGATTGTGTTTCTTTTTACGTACTGTTAGAGTATAATTGCTGAGGAAATAAAGTAAATCATCGTCGCATTTAGTGAATGTATCCTAACACTTCCTTCGAACGATTGGTTTCCTCGCATTCATCGTCTAAAAGCTCATCGAACACTTCACGTGTTGTCGCTACTGCTGCTTAGATAATTTGTCTTTTTTGCAAAAGAGCGGGGAATGCTGGTCGAGGCAAATTTTCAATTCATGAAAATGGACGAACTAAGGCGTTCCCGCGCGGATTGTAAGAGAGCGTTGTGAAAGATTGAACTACTGTTTATATTACGTGCGTCCTGATTTCCTACGTTGATAACAACATTAATTCTCCCCCACCACACAGTAACTCTTACTGCTGATATCTCAGCTTTTTAGTAAGATTGTACTCCATATGCTGAAGTCGAGGACTTTGCACTTTTACCTTCCGAGCACTACCTCCACCCTCCACTGAATGCCTCTCACTAATGTAAACGTTGACGTTATGTCAACAAAAACTGTCTGCCATAGCGCCGTTTCGTGATGAGACTCTTTTGAGATCACTCAACTAATAATATTGCATCTTCTCTGAGATCCTTTCAGAAGAAGCAGAGATCTTCAGTAGTTCTTCAGGGTTAGCGCTGAGGACGAACTTCATATTTTTCGAATTCTTTATGTCTGTTGTACCTGATGTAATGAAAAAATTCCATCTTGATAGTCACTCTTAATTGAAGGTTATCATTCTATGAAGAAAAGTTTTACAAGCGTGCATATATTTGTCTAAGCATCGATGTAGATTGGATTTTTACTTGATGTTCAAATGCTGTAAAATCGCGGAGGCTTTTTAGCAGGAATATTTCCTATTTCTTTTCCAATCAAATTCGAAAACATTCGCTTGAATGTTGCCTATTGCTTCGATGCATCGAACGACATTCAGACTGAATTACCAAAATGAGGCTAAAATATCTTGTTGTTATAAATTACCATGTTTCTTTCCTCATACGCCAAAGAAACATCCGTCTTTGTATCTCTTTCATTTATACAGTGAAACTTCAAGTTCTCTCAAAGCATTTCCATTAAATATTCATTCACTTCTCCGTGACGAAATTTTCTTTCTTTTATCCATGATAAGACTGGTAGTTTGGCATTTCACAGGTTTACTCGTTTGAAACATCAGTCTACATAGTAGGATGAAATGAAGAGCTTAACAGAGTCAGTGTGATTTTCGGAGGATTTTTATGTAGTTTATTCAAGGCTATCGTTCAAACTATTTTGCAACTTTTCTGTTAATCTACTAAGTGACTCCTTTCTAGGCTTCTTCGCTCTTTTATTATTCTGTTTCAAATTCACACTAGTATTCAAGCATATTTGTTCAAAATTGAGGATTCTTGTTGAATGAGAAGCTTCTGAGGTCTTTTTTATTGAAATTCATGAGGTTTTTGTTTTGTTTCTCAATAATATCCTTATTGACCATCCTTTAATCCTTAATCCTCTGTCTTCACCTTTGTTTTCGTTGTTATTCCGCCTCTCACTTATTTCGTCATTCCTGTTTCATAAGCTGTGGGTGCACGTCTATATTGACACACATTCACATGTTATTGTTGCATTCGTGGCTTAACACAGAAACATATTGGAAGTGTGAACGTTTTTCTTGACTTTTGCACTTTCTGAAGATCTTTGAGGATTCTGAAGCTTCATTTATTTTTCAAAGTGTACGATGCGGGTTTGTCTGCGTTTCCTACTCTTTTGGTTTCTTGTAGCGCTTGGTTTCGCAACTGCACGGATATTTCGTCACCCATCTCGTTCACAATATGCTCTATCTTCGAAGCAACAAGCTTCAACTTTAATCAATCGGTGTCTTATCTTATGGGTTTAATCTCTCAATTTCCTCTTCCAATCATCCGTTTCTTCTCTTCACTGTGTAACTTCAAAGTTTTTGATGGAGTTAGTTCTTTATCCTAATGTTTACTCAAAATGTAATTGATTTCCTGCAAGTACTACATATGCAAGTATAAGTGGAGGATCCGTTCGAAAACGACTCAAACGCTTTTTCACATAATTGATTAATTATCTGAACGATGTCTGTAGAATTTAGAGTGACAGCTGCGTTTTCTGTATATCAGCCAGTCAATTTAGTGTAGACTTGCAATTTTTTGATCTGCAGCGGGAATTTCTGGAGAATGCATAAGTATTTATATTTTAGAACGGGCGGAATTTCTTGGATATTTAGTGTAAAGTGGGAAAGAGAATAAGGTTCTTCTTCTCTTTCTCAAATCAGTTTTTTATTCGATGTGTTACAGTGATAATGCGTGGAATTTGAATGTTGTTTTTCAAGCTTTTGAAAAATCTTCCATATAAGACAATCCTTGTCAGTTATCTCGGGATTATATTTGTAAATGCAATGTGCAGCACAGTGTTCGTAGGTATACCATCGGTACCGAATCGGTCACTTACAACCCCGCACCCCGCGTCTACCAAGGTTTCTGCCTTTCCTAAGTAGGCAAATGCATGCTAGATTTGTCTTAAATCATATGACACGGATATTGTAAACGAGCATTAGATACCAGTACGCATTCAGTCACCTTTACCAAACCTCATGAATTCGAATTTATGACGTATCCGTGGGGGATTAATCAATGCCGGACGCTTCACATCTGTTAATTTCGCTAAACATTTTCAATTGCTGAAAGTTCACACCTTTTCTCGTTGTATCAGAATGTTTGCTGATGTTTTTTTGTTGCTCTTCGTTACCTCCTGTATGTCGTCACAGCTGTCTATCGTTGTCAGTCGTTTTTGATGTACTGCATTGGGGAGAGACGAATAGTGCTGTCATGGCAGAGGGCTGCATTAGCGACTGTCATCGTGTCTGTCATATTTCCATCCGTCTTGCTGTCGACGCCGCTCGTGGTGGTCGACAGGATTACACCACGTAGTTGGTCTCTTGTTCAAGAGCAAATTCTTGTGAAATTTTTGGTAAAGCTATGCCGTTTGATCTTAGGCCAATGCGGCCGCATAATAGTGTAGCATTGACAGAACTTGTTATCTCGGATGTTTTCTCAGGGTTCTTTTGTGACTTTTTGTATGAAAGTGCCCTTGAATCACCTCTTCAGTCTTTGGTACTTCACCTTCACGAACGTGATCACTCCGTTCTTCAATGCTAATAATTTCTGTTCAAGGGCGATTTTGCATTGCTAAATTTCTTATTGTAATTGTCATTTTGGTAACTTCAGTTATTACATAGTAATTCAAAACTTGCGCGTATTGTTTATATTTCTTTGAGCGTTTTACAATTTCATTGTTAGATTCTTTGCTTCCTATAGGATAGCGTTTTGAAATTAGTTCGCACTCGGTTTCTTTTCAATCACCTCTACCAGCTTTTCAAAAATCACTGTGAAACAAATAATTTGTGCCATAGTTGTCAGTAGTTGGTAGGAACATAGCAGATGAGTAGAGAGGACTTCACCTGATCTCTCTGAGATTAAGACATGTGTCTTTTTCCATAATGTCATTTTTCCATCGAAATGACTTTGAGTTTACCTTCTAAAAAATTTCCAATAGGTAATTCAGTCTAAAAATCTGTAAATCGAGCGCGATGGACGGTGATTAAATCTTTTACCTTGTCGGATCAAGAGCCTTTTTGAAAAAAGGCTAGTGAAACTGGTTTTTGGGGTACAAAAAATTGACGATTGGTAATGGAACAAGATAAATTACATTCGTTTGGCAAAAAATTTTAGCATCTAGTCAGTCGTTTTAATTCTAATTAACGCCTGTTCGAAACTGAAATAGCTCGTTCAGTTTTGATTCTATTTTGTTTTTGTACTCTATGTATGACGTGTTCATGATTCAATAGGTCGTAAATATTGAAAGTCGTTTCCGGCAATTTTTGTATTACTTTATGTGAATTTTGAGATCCCCTTCTTTTTCGTCCAATTCGGTGGATTACTTTCAGTAGTAATGCAACAAAGCAATGCTGGTATCACTTTGCGACAGCTTAAAGATAATCCTTAAGATTCAAATCTATCAAATGTTAGAGCCCAGATTTACAGAAAGTCGCTCTTTTGCAAAATTATTGTTTTGTCAGTGTGTTAGCGATTGAGCTATGCTCATGATAATAAAAATAAATTTGGTCGAGTCATTTTGACATCATATCGTTCGTTCAAAGACTTTGAGAATTACTTAGCTAAATTTGATTGAGTAATTATAGAAATATATCGGTCCTCCAAAGGCTCATAGAAGTTACTTAACATCCATTAATATGTAAATTGTTAGACGTTACACTAACTCCTTCGTAAGAATGAAATAATTTTCTCCTAATGTAACTTCAGTACAAATAACTGGGTCGAAGCTGATCTATCACTTTAGGATCAGAAAAGATGATATAGATGCGAAGTTTGTTACTGATTACATTTATACCAATACGGGAATGTGCGTGAAGTTCTACTATCTCTTGTCATCAAAATAGATATCATTAAAGTGATTGTTCGGTTTGAGTATTAGCTAACATGTATCTTCTAATAATTCATAGTCTAGTACGGTTGAAACTGCACAGATACCTATTATAACGATGTTTTTGACTTGTTTTCGCTGGCAGGATCTCTTAATATCTTGAATGATTATTGTTTGACATTCTTTATTACTACTGTTTTTCTATATTCGACATGTACAATTACCGGCTGTACCGGCTTCGTACGGATAGATGGTGTTAATCTAAGACCTACTCGTGGCTATCTTGGGTTTAGGTTTGAAGTCAAATGTGTATAGTAGGGCTTGTCAAAACACTATTTAAGACATCTTTTTGAAACCATAGGGATTACTAAGCCTTTCACGTCGGCGGCCACATTCGTCTACCAAGCCCATCGGGCTATGTGTTTTTGTAACCTAGTTCAAATGCTCATTGAAATCAGGATACGCTGTTCGAAGTCTAAGGCGCCGCATATATTGAACCAGTCCACACGGTTGTAAAAAGGTTAATTGTAGTAAGATGTGTAATACTCCACAGGTAAGGTGATATGATTCTCGTATGTATCGCAAAGTTGCTAGTCAAGACACTATAAGTTTTTAACTCGAATTTTCCACATAACCGCAGAAACTATACGCTTTAGGCTGGTTAGCTAACAATAGGCACTGATTGGAGAGTTTTTCTTACACGCTGAATGATCGACCTCTAACATAGAATTCTGCCTAATGTATTGAACGTTAGTTGTCCTCAAAGTCATGCCTCAACAACCTCCATGTTTCTACCCATTTCTGTTTGTTTTAACTGGCAACGCTGAGAATACATTACGTGATCAAATGGTGTTGTACTTTCGCCTTAGTATCAGATTTCAATTGCGCAATTCGCTTCTATTGATTGCTTCAGGATTGCGCGTCTTTTCTTTCTTGATTCTTTGGAGAGATATCTATTCGGTCGGTAATTAGATCGCTCCGGAACCATCAAGATGGATGGCAGGTGTCCACGCCTCGTTTCCCATGCGATCGTATTGTGATGTTATCGAGTTTCTATTACGACGTGAAAGTCACGCTGGAGCTGACTGCGTGCTTCATTGTTTATGGATGAAGTTGTGAAGGATGTGTGATTACACCATATTTTGCAAACATTTCACTTTTGTGTGATTCAGACAGCTTTTGGAAATTCATTTGTGTGCACTACTTAACTCTGTTTTCTGCCCAATTCATTTTTATTCGCAGGGTGTGATGTGAAGCATGACCACACGAGTTAGGTACGAGTGAAACTTGGGACCCGAAGTGACTATGAACCTGAAATCACCCTTTATAGGGGCTCATAGAGTTTTCCAGTACACTACCGGCGCTCTCGCTCTGCCTTTCAGCTGTGTTCTAATGAATTTAGTGGTTATCAAACCCTTCAACAAAATTGATCAATTGAGCGAAAATCGCCACAAGGTCCAATCAAGCTGAATTCATGGTTGAAATAGCAGTTTTCACCTTCTTTTCTTCCTAGTTCAATCTTAACGGCGGGAAGCGATACGAAATGTGGCTGACCGTGAAACCATAAATGACCTTGAACTCGCGATTAAGTTTTCCAGAGATTTGATAAGTTAGCCCTCCAGTGCATTGTCGAGGCCCATACTGTCTTATTCTGAGGTGTGCACCACATCCCACATCACTTTGCCAATAAAATTAATTGTGCAGAAAAATAAAGTAAATTGTGGTTCCAGCTACAGCTTTGGCTTAATTGAAGCTTATGCAGGTTTGTGCTCCCTAGGTGAATCCCATCGACTGGTAATTGCCGATGATCACCGATCACGCTCAAAGTACGACTGAGGGAAAGGTAGTGCGAGGACCTTAATAGTGCAGTGGACAACTGGTGAGCCTCCGTGTTTTGAAGATACATTAGGTTCTAAGTTTTATTCATTCAGAGCACTTTCGTAGTTGCATTTTTTCGACTTGCGCCTTGGTTATTACTAGGGCGTCAGTGCTTTCTGGGCTTAGTTTGCCATTAGTTAGTTTTATTGGCTGGTAACGTACGTATTCTTACTCTGAGCGACCTTAGTGGAGATAAACCACCCCTTTACTCACAGTCAGTCAAACACCCAATAATATTCCGCGATTCTGCAATAAATCATCGGGAGATTTATCTGCGTGATTACCGTAATTATCCACAACATGATTCAATGGTCAACTGTAGTGTTAGATATAGTTTGTTCGGATGTATGATGTTTTATAAGCGAAGAGAATGTTAGTGGCAATTTCAATTCGTGTACACTCGTCGACACCTTTGTTGCACTTGTGACAATATAGAATTATTTGTAGTCTCTGACGAGTCATCTGCTGATTAGCGTGGACAGCGGCCGTCGCTATGGTACCGGTTGGCAAAAGTTCTTATTACAACCCTTCTTCAAAATTTCGCGGACATGAGATGAACATTCCGCCTAAATTTTGTGGACAGAATATAATATCCATTATCAGTTCATATGAGTGTATTTTCTTCTTTGAAGGCCTTTACTTTACCCTAGAGTGGTTGATGTGTAAAACACAGCTCTAATTTACAAAGCAGTTCTTCAGAGTGACCTCTGTGTGCGAACGAAGAATTAATTATTCCACTGGCACTGTACAGCTCATATTATAGCGTCATCAAAGCTTTTCTATCAAGTGATTAAGATTTTCTTTCTGTAGCCAAAGTTGTCCAAATGTTTTCAATGGTCAATAAGTGATTTTGTTTACACAGTAGGCATACCATGTCAGAAATCCTCGACTGTTTCAGTGTCCATTTGTGCTGTTTAGTGATTCGTGTTTTGTTTATATTAACATTTGTTTCTCTCAATCATCAGCCATCTGTCTTCTGTCCAAGCTGCTCGGAGCAATCACAGCTAATGTCGTGCCCCATATGTGATCATCCGGCTAGTTTACCTCGTAACGATTGTGAATAAACTATCACCGAGACTTACTCAGATGTTCGTTTATCAGAATATGTTACTAATATTTTCAAGTCAAAGATCAACGAATTGACAAAGGAAAAAAGGATTTTTTGCATGTAGACGTGTTTCACGTCAAATCTTCGTATCATAGCAGTTGTTCGTGTTTCAGCGATGTAAGTACTCAAATAAATTGTCTGAGTGGTTTACTTTGTGTCGGAGTTTTATATAGTAATGAACATATATCTGTTAGCTAGCTGAGAAATTGCAGTTTGTAAACGGTAAGTAACCGTTGAACAAGTTAAGTAGTCTATTCCTCAGCCTCCTATTTTAAATTTCTTTGTGTGCCAATGTTGCCATTCTCGAACTTCTTCATTCTTATTCTTTCCTTATTCTTTGTTGGAAATAATCATATACACAGTAAGAGCGTCTAGAAGTTAGCCGCTCATTGAGCTCTTGGCCGAGTCGTTTCGATTGGAACTAGTCGGGTTTTTGCATCGTCAAATTCATTTCATTTTGCATCGTCAAATTTATTATTATACTCGTTGTTTCATTGAATATCAATAGAACATCGCCATTTTTTTTTCTTTTTTTGTGAATACGCCCACAATGCGTCCCACCTATTCCAATATTTGGAACTTTCATATCAGTATTTCTTGTGTTTTCCTGGATATGTAAAGAGATATAAGGTTAGAGTTTTCGTCGTTGTTTAATCTTTTGAAGGAAGTGCTCTGCATTAGTCTTCGATTTTTAGCCTCGTTTGGGGTGATTAAAGCATATCTTTCATAGATTCACGGTGGTCAACCGATTTATCAAGTCAGTGCTGCTATCCTCTTAGACAAATCGTGTACCTGGTGATGTAGCGCGCGAATATTTCCGTGTGCTTTACTTTTAATTATGCATTCCATCTGTCATAATTCTTCGCTCTCGTTTATTCTGAGCTTCGTTTTAATCTATATACTTATCTTTATCTTGTATTAGTTTCTACATTCCCTGTTGATTCGCAACATGGGAAACTTTTCTTCATAAACGGAGCGAAGAAAAGCATTCACATGAAACCAAGTGGATAGTTCAGTTCTGTCAGATTTTTTCCATTAAGATATAGCAGTGCCTACAGAATTTTGGTAATAAGTAGACGACAGTCTTGCTAACTTTCACATTGTTTTGTGGAAACTTTCTTCGCCCCTTCTTACACATTAAGTAAATGTACATTGTAATTACAGAAGTAGCGTAGAAATTATCATCAGCAAGTGATCCTCATGTCAATTAGTCAGTGGAAAGTGATTCATTGCTTATGTCCTCTGTATAGTAAGAATTAGCAGTAGTAGGTTCTGGTCATGATGAGCTTCTCCGCGTTTCCGCATATGTTATGCTTGAATGTTTGCAACGCTCCCTGTGAATATTGCATTCCTATAATCGATACTCTTAGTCATATTCACAATCCATACTATCGTCGTCGTTTTCATCAAACTTTTTTGGAGATTTGGTATCTGCTTACCGAAGAACTAGTGAATTGTCCGAACAATGTTGAGGCAGATAGACCGTCAGTTTTGGGACTTGCTTGAAGGGTGTGGTCATTTTTAAAAGTATATTTTCTTTACCTATGCGATCTCCTAGTCCTATTTGTTCTGTCGCGTTAGTTTGCTGTATTGAATAGGACTAAGACAGCTTGCGTTTGTTTCTCTTCTTTTCAGCTGCCGGCATGGTGGTGATCTATTGCTTGAAAACATCCCTGTTTTTTACATTCACCGCGGTAACCTCACCCTCCGTCAACGTCGTTTTCTTTGATGTTTTTCACGACGCTGCGAAAACAGTCGTTAAATCGGGCAAGTTCTCGACGATTCCGATGTTTTGCAGTTACAGATTTCCACTCTGCTCTTCATGATCAGTACCACATGAAGGTTATTGGAACATTTCTTCACTCCTTTTTCAAGCACTGTCACAACCGCTACTGTTTTCAGAATATAGCTAACGTTCTTTCAGATTTTCGAACATTTGAGAAAATTCATTTTTCAAATACTATTTTAACGGGAGGGGGGGGGGGGTGTTAGCTCAGTGCTTAACGTTGCGTTGTATTAGGAAACAAGGCGATAAGCCGGACGCTGGTATGATCCTCTTCCTTAACATTCTCTTTGAGGTTAAGGATTGCAAGGTGAATCGTCTCGATTGGCAGCTTGCGACATTTATAAGAAAGACGAAATTCTCAACAGCAATCGAAGCAACACTTGCAGTTTTGTGATGGATGAATGCGAGAAAGCGAATCGAGTGCAGGAAGTGTTGGGATCTGCACAGAAATGTGTGATAACGTTCTCGTGTAAAAATAGTTGCAAATAGATTAACTTCTCCACACCATTGCACTTGAAGTTTATTGGTTCCATTTTTGTTTTAAGCACTCAGCTTTATGTAGACGATATGTATCAATTTGTAAATACCTAAGAGAATTGAGTGGTGAGCAAACCTTTTGCAATAGTTTCGCATTGCTGTGCAATTGTTTTCATCAGAAAAAGTCATGTTAAGAGAGATCATTTCACTGAATTGTGGATAGGTGTCGCATTTATCGCGAAATTACACTTCACTCTTTATTTGTTTACTCTCCACTATTGCAAAGCACTTCAACCCTTTGAGGGCCACCGTTGATAGACAGGCGGCGTCGCGCCGTTGCTTGCACGGCAATCGCTACATCGTAAGCAGGAGACATCTGCATGTCTATGCGCGCTTGTTTGGCTGTCCGCCTGCTTTCCCACGAAATGCGGCGCTGCCATCACAGCAGCTGAGTGAGATTTGACGTCACGCGACTCGGTACGAAACGTACCGTATGGTTCGGTAATGGTTAAACTGGAAGAGAATGCAAACGGATTTGGTTCTGATTGAGTGTATTTTTTGCCGTAAGAAACAAGTTCATTTGAGGCTGTGGAAACGACTTTTGCTAATGTTCGCCAACTTTATCATCGGTAATTATTTTTGTGCTAATAATAGAAGTTATTGTAAAAGAATAACAAAAACGTTAACATTGTTTTAGCATCAAGCACTTGTCAGTCTTTAAGCCATCTAGTGATCGGGGCGTACATTAGTGGAGTCTCTGCTACCCGCTATTCCGTAGTAAAAATGATCACCGACTCCAAAGTAATACGACGCGTCGGATCACACTTTTCAGAAGCTATACATCATAACCTTCTCTGACAGAACGATCTTTGTGGGAAAGTGGTATTCCAGACGGGTATCTTATCTGTCGGAGACAACTCTGCTCCGTGCGCTATATGTTTTTCGAGCACTTCCTTAGCGAAATTCGGATGTACATGTTAAGTCTTCCTCATTACCCGTCCATAGTTATGCAGGCAGTCAAACACGTTCACTTCTTCAGTTTAGTTCTGTTAGAACATGTCAGTTCCATTTGAAGACCTTTTAGCTTCATATTATCTCTGAAGTCTGAGAGCTTTGGCGTTATCCTTTTTCAATTTCCAAGTATTTCTACTCTAATCTTGTAACGTATTGTAATTCGGTGAACTTTCCTACAGTCTTTTAGAGAATTGTGAGCAAATTAAAAATGCCTTGGATGTTTAGTGCCTTGATGACTACTTCTGTCTCATTGCATTAGTTAGAATGCAATGATAAATCATTGTGAAAAAGTGGCGCTTCTAGCCGATTTCGACACAGGAATATGTCGTGATTGGTTTTGTTCGATCCTTTTAGAATTTCATTTTGCTCACACGACGAACGAAGCATTCAGCATGATGCGATCTTTTGAGGAGTTATGCCATATTTGTTGGATTGCAAGTAGCATATAGTGCTGCTGCAGTTGTCAGTAGTTCACATGTGTACTGTATTGAGACGGACGCTGCTTATATCGTCTGATCAATTGAGCCGATGTGAACGACGACATATCATGTACACTGGATTCATTGAACTTCAGCCGATTGATTGTGTTGTCATAGGATGCTATGTTAGGGTAATTCATCGCTCGGAGGAAATGTAACATTTTAAAACTTATGCTAAATAAGCGATGGTCTAATTCGTGTAAGAAGTACTCCATGTGCTGGTATATTTGCAGTGAAGCTGGTCGACGTATTCCTGTAATTTTTTGAAAACTACAGAACATATGATTTTGACGAAACTCCAATCCCATTTTAATCGTACGAATTTTTGCTAATTTGTCCTTTTCTCTCCTGACTTTGTAACTTAAATTTGTGAGAAATAGTAATACCGTAGTTTGATAGGTTCTCTATCCAAAGCCTCGAAATAAATGAACTGAATGGGGTCTGGCTATTTGTTTCATTGAACTAGAACTCCATAATCATTGTATTATGAAAATCGCATGATGTTGGTAAAGATGTTTAGTCCGTATTAATTGTTATCATTTAATAATATTCTCTAATAGCAAATATGTGTTACCTTGAAGCTGATAGATAGTTAGTCAATTTTCCTTCAGCAACATCTGGATCGCTATGAATGCACATCGTTGCTAAGCTGTGCTTGAGTGCAATCAGTATAGGCGATTGTTTTGATATGATGGGAACGATTTTCTCGTGTGTAACATTTTTCCATTAGATAAACTCTTTTGAAGACACGCAAAGTGCAATAGTTAGATGTGCCCTGCAATACACCGCAAATCGTCGTTTAGCCGAAATTAAATTCAATAACTTTTAATATTGTTTGGTGAAGTCGAATGTGTGGCTCATTTCCCAGTGATAGGTCATAGATGAGCGCTGAGAACTTTATCCTTTTTTTATTTGATTTTGATGTTTTTGCTCTGCTGCATCATCAGAAAAAAGCTGTATCATCGCCACCATTTCGCGGCATCACATCTTCTTTCCTGTACTTTGGCATAAACAAAGCAGCAAACTACAGTTTCTCACACCCAGTAATTATTTGATGGGCTCTGAGTGTTTCGTTCCTCTAAGGTAACGTAAAATTTCGTTCCTATATTAGACTATCCTTACAAGACTAGTTTCACCACCATTACTAATACTATTTAGTGTGTAAATGTATTATTGTGCTGTAACCGCCGCGTTATGTTGTTATTGTGCCAATTTCTGTTTTGAATTGTAGTTGAGTGGTGAAAAATCCATTCATCAACGATCCATTCGACATTTGTTCAACACGTGCGCTCTGAAGCTTCGCAAAATGCTGTTTCTCAAATCAGATAAAAGTGGAATCTCAAGCAAATTTCGTTCTGAGTATTTCTGTCACTTTCAGAGTCGGGTGTTTTCCATACATCAAGTATCACTGCACAAAGAGACCA
This sequence comes from Parelaphostrongylus tenuis, assembly GCA_019055375.1. Classification (NCBI taxonomy): domain Eukaryota; kingdom Metazoa; phylum Nematoda; class Chromadorea; order Rhabditida; family Metastrongylidae; genus Parelaphostrongylus; species Parelaphostrongylus tenuis. Next base: position 208,495 of record JAHQIW010006786.1, on the reverse strand, counting down.
GTTCAAGATTTAAGCGTCGAGAATAATCTATATCGTTTTATCACCGTGGCGAATCTGGGTGAGTGCTGTTACAATATTGAGTCAAGTCATTTGGGTACTTAATCAGTAACTTAGACATAGCCAGCGACATAATACCCCAGTATTGCCATTTTAACAAACAAATCTGTATGACTGAGAGGGAGGAAGGAAATGACCGAGTGTTGGTTAGTGGTGCAGGAAGGTACTAGTTCGACACCTTCTTCAACAGTCTCTTGCAGTCAGCCAACGAAAGCCTTATGAAGCAATCCGGCCCCGGTTCTCCCTGTACTGCAAAAATTTGTTCTTGACAGACATTCTACGTCTTCATGAAGAAGACGAAGTTCTCAAGGGGCAATCGCAGCAGCTCTCGAAATGTTCGAAGAGTAAACAAATCGAGAGCTAGAAGTGCTGTAATTTGCTCAGAAAAAGGTGATGACGAATCGTATAATAGAAAATTTGGAAGATTATATCTGGGTATGATTTGTCCTAAATCCAAAATTATTTTTCAGGCTGTGGTTCAGTTTTCCATTTTCCCACCTTCACATAGAAAATTCCATTTGTTTTTCGTTAGCTTGTAAATCCGTCGGTATTAGTAACGGTGACGTATCAAAGTGCTTCAGTTATCTCTCTCATTCTGGGAACATGACCTACCTCCACGTGCTTTTTTTTGAATCTTGACCCGCATAGTCTGACGAAGATGGGTAGATGAGATGTTAAGCGCATAAAGCAGAAGAGTGATTTGACAAAGACGTAAGCAGAACAGCAAACGTGCTAGAATCCTCACCCACTCTCAGATTCTTCAGATTGATTATGGATCTTTTGTTTTCAGGACTTCCATGTCTGTTATATGGCCTAGCGGCACGTTGTCTAATAAAACACACTGAAACTATTGAGGACGAGCAGACCGGCAAAACCGTCAGAGTACACTTTCTAATCAAGGAAGACCATAATTGAGTATGTTCAGACTAACTGGTTGCCTTTGCAAATTTTTTTCTGTGTTGCAGTAGTTGGAAATAAACTAGATCTCAAATTGAATGACAGCGGAATTTCCCCATTTCAAAAAAAATATACACATAATTGTTCCCAGTTTTGTTTCATAAATTAAAATGTGACCCAACTAAGTCCAAATTATTGCCTTTATTACTCTTAAGAAAAACATTCTGCTCAAATTCTTGAATATCTCAGTGTGTTCTTGAGGTAATAGTGATGTCATCAGATAGTGTTTAGTTTATCATTTATTAGTTTATTAAGTTTATTACCACTAAGTTGATAAGTGAAATCACGGATTCTTACCAACACAAACTCACTGTTTCACCCAATATGTAATCGGGTCATGTTTGCGATTTGGGACTTTCTCGATTCATCGATTCAGCAGGCAACAAGCTAATAATATTCATGAACGTCTTAGCAAGAAACATTTTTCATATTGAGAGAGAATCTCATACGATAACATATATAAGGGATACAAAATAAAGACTTGATTCATATAATTCTTAATCAATACAAGTAGGCAAAACATTTTTACGACAAAAGCATAAATCTCGGGTTCAATTCAACTCACAATTATTGAGCGAATTCATATTAACAGTCATTCACACTGTTTAATTTTTTTTTGTAAGCATGTTAAGCAGAACGGAGTTTCTTGAGAATTTTATTACTGCAGTATTTCTGAGCTAAGAGCGTTATGGTGTCACCATCTTGCTGCATGGAGTATCGACCTACGGCGACGCTTTTGGCGATTTTGCTGTTCATTGTGTTCCCGTTTATTTACCTATCAGGAAAGGTAATGTAATTTGAGGTGGAATATCATAGATTTCAGTTCTTTGGTTGAGTTAAAACGATAAATCTAGGTGGTTGGAACGGCACTCCAAGTGCTCTTTCGAGTGTTACGAGGTTTATGCAGGATTTTGTTGTGGGATGATGAAGACTATGATGAAGAAATCGAAAAGTTGAGGCTTGTTCAACAGTACATAGAACAAGAGAAGGAGAATGCATTGCGCAGACGTCTGGAAAAACGATTGAAAAGGCGAGTCAACGACGCAGCAAATGAACTTGCTGCCAAGAACAAGAAGGTTGGTTCACGGTCGCTCTGTTATATTGGATAATGTTCTGCAATCCATGTGCATATATATATATATATATATAATATATATATATATATATATATATATAAACTGCATGAGATGGAAGAAGAGCTTGAAAAAATTGCATCCTTACGTTTATCAACGTTGCCAGTGTTCACACGTATTCTGCTATCATTGTTATAAAGATTGTAGTTACAGATAACGTCATTGATGACAAAGAGGATTCCATGCAATGGTACAGCAGAGCGCTTGCAGTCTTCGGATATCAGCGAATCATTGAACTCTGAATGTAATACACTGGAGCAAGGAGTTACGTCACCGCTTTCTAATCACAGTGAGAGTAGGACCGTAGCAAATGGTCGCGCTCATGTATTAAGGGATCTCGATCAGAGAGATGCTGAAGATCCGACGATAACGTAAACGAAGAAAACCCTTTCCATTTAACCAATCCATTAACATTGTCAATTTTAGTGTGGCACTAAGTTAGCGGTAGCTTGACCTGGAGAAGCTCGTGTCTAATGCAATGCACTATACTAAAAATGTATTGTGCCAGAAAGCCGTCCAGTATGTGCGTTTCTGCTTTTCGCGTTTAGATGGCTTAATAAGGTCATGAGTAATCCAACTCTTTGCCTTCCTTTTTCTTATTTGAATTCTTCAAATGAATTACTTTACAAAAACACTCAGTCAAAGTTGAACCCAATCAGCGTTAGACCTATATGGTTCAGACGTTTCCTTCCACAATTCGACTTCATCGCTCAGTGAAAGTCGGCGAACCATCTTTTTTATAATTGTAGGGCTATTCATTTATCAAATGTTTAACCCTCTGTTGGTCCTGCGAAACTGAAAATTGACAATGTTTTAAATGCCATTCATCTCCATATCCACCTTTTTCATGTGCCCTAGTTGTATTTCAATAACACCCTTTGCAAGTACATTTTTTTGCGAGCTGAATTTTTTTTTTCAAAGATTTATTGGCTGCGTATCCAATGATCCAAAAATGTTGGTAACTCATGACTCTGTAGTTCCAGTATGATTCGGTTTCAGTTTCTTTGTCATCCAACAAAGTACAGTATCTGTAATAAGCCTCTCGATTAAACTCATCTGTTACGCCAAATAATCTACTCATTTACCTTTGTTTTTGCGTTATCTTCTTTACGGTCTCTATTCTCACTGTTATCACGGATCTCATCGATTTCTGGCGAAGTCGATCTCATCGATCTTCACCCGGTAAGATTTGGCTTTGATCAAATCCTGAATTTGCTGTCAAAAAGGCATGATGTTGAATTGAATTTCCTTCGTTTTATTTCACTTATCAAAGTGATTTACTTCTCATAATCGATCATCGTAGATATTAGGGTAGTGTTAAGTTACGGTGTATTCACAACAGTTTCGTCGGCAGTACATAGAAGCATAGTTTTTTTTTTCTTATCGGGCATTATTACATTGTGGTTTATTGTCGTTTCGGTGCAATCATGTGCTTTAGATACCCGTGTAGAGATTATTGTTGAAGTGGACCTTTCGTTATAAAGAATTTCAAAGAAGAAGAGTTGTTTCAGATTTTACGCTCTGCATCGCTTCATATGGGTACAGCTGTGCATTTGTTGTTTTTTCTCCTCACCAAACAGCTGGTCGAAAGCGGTTTTCCTCAAAAAATCGAGATAGCAGCGCTAAGGCCCCCTGATCTTCTTAATGTCATCCTTTGGTTATTGTAGGTTAAACAGTGGTTTGTCGTTTTGTGCGTATAAATCTTTTGGTGCAACAGTAAATCGTGTGGCCATTTGATCGATGAAGGATTTCCCCAAGTTCCAGTAAATCCTATAATTTAGAGTGGTGTGCGAAAACATTTGCTTCAGCTGGGATTCGAACCCAGGTTTCACTCTTTCCGTGAGCGCGTGCTGAACCGTTGCACCACCGACGCTCGTTTTGACATCACTCTTTCTACGCTACAACGCGTTGTTTGTCAACAGCCAACAGTCTACGATAACGCGTTGTAGCGTAGAAATAGTGGTGTCAAAACAAGCGTCGATAATGCAACGGTTCAGCACGCGCTCCTGGAAAGAGTGAAATCTGGGTTTGAATCCCAGCTGACGCGTGTTTTTACACATCACTACATTATTGAGTTTATTGTATCATACCACCGCAATAGTCGGTCAAATAAGATGAATTCCGATTGATATTTCGTTCCACGAGGGTAACATCATCAAGAACAGTTCCGTAAGAGTGATAAGATATTGACCCGTTGAGTTTCACGTTGATTTCTCGCGTGGCAAGCGACGCGATCGCTTGATGAGCGCAGCGCGTTACCATGACAATGTGATGGTTTACTAGTGAAATTAAAATCTTTTAGCCATTGAAAAAGTCCCTTCAGTAAATGGAAAATGTGATAGGAAAGACCTCAAAAAGCTATGCGTTTAGAAGCAGCGCCGATACTTCCCTAAACCCCGCATTTTTAAGGGAAAAAACGAGATCGTAGTGAAAAGGTGATGTTGCAGAGTGTTATTGGGCATTTCTATGCGATCTTATTTATATTGGAACATATTCCAATATTTTATCCTTCATTCCTGAAGTCAGCAACAATCTACCTTTACACATTCCCACAAGTAAATAGGTAGTCAACCAATTATTATTTTTACCTGAAATCACATATTTCGATATAAATCTTTCTGTTTTGATAACCTTTGATTCCATGCAATACTCAGAAGTCACCAAAATGTTTAGAAGTTACAAGACAATAAATAGTTCAGTAAAAGTAACGGTGTACACTGCATACGGTGGCACTTCATAATTCTCAACAATTTCTCGATTTTCAGTGCACTTTTGGAGTTTAATAGTTCGAGAGGTACGAAGCTTTGATTATGCGTTTATTTTGTACTGTGAGCCTATTTTATCATGGCAAGTTTGACAATGAACATGCACACCATTTCACACCCTCTACGCATGTCTTTTTCAGTTTCTTGCCCTCAAGACGATTTCTTGCACCCCGTCCAGTCCTCAGACCTCTTAATTGCTTCGATAGGATCATGCACAAGTGTTTCTGGCCGCGCACCAGTAAACCAAAGATCTGGTCTGGCCAACCGCTTACGATGGGCTTCCTTCTCTACTTAAACCTAGAAATCGTAGTCAAGAAGGACCACTTTTCTTCCTCTATTGTAAATCTACTGCTATTAGGCCTTCTCATAAGTTTTGGCACTAGAGCAACAAACACCAAGTTTATTGACCAGGACTAGCTTAACAAAACTATTCAAAGTATGCGCCATCAGCCTGAACACATTTCTACCAACTCTCAGGCAACCAAGCAATACAGTGTTGTGCAAAATTTTTTGAGCTTTCCTTTGGTACCAAATTTGTCCATACTTGCCGCATTATGGCCGCTCAACGAAGCCTTTATCGCAATTTGCTGCTTTACGAGCACTAATTGGGACGCGATGCACAGACCGTCTTCGCAAACCTAACCGTGAAAAGGCTTGAGAATTTGAGTCGAGTCGAACAGCATTTGGGTTTTTTGCTGAATTTCGTACCGGAAATACCAACTTGAGGGACCACCTGCGCTCCAGACGTCCACGCTAAGTTGGTCGACAGGACGTCGTCGAAGCGAGGATGTGGTTTTCTCATTGAAACATAGGAGGTTTTTCAACACATGGGCGTTCTTCATACGGAAAGTTTTTATGAGAGTCTCTTTCGTAATACTCCATAATTTAATAGTGATAATGCCTTCTTAGATACTCAGTTAACCAAGGAAATTCCCAAATTTCCGTTGCTGCGTCCAGCATCACAAACCGCCTACCGCTGCCTGGCATGCGGCAGGCCGATCGTTGGGCATGTTTTCCCACACCGCACCAAGGGGTTAATATGGCGCTTCGGTAGCTTACTAATTTTAATTTTTTGATATTCACGAAATTTACGTCAACCTAGTCATCGTCAGGTGCTCAACAGAAGATCCCGGACCTATCTCATTATCACCATCAGCGCAGAACCACTGTGAGCAGATTCAGTTTTACTAGGACTGACTTCTTTTCCTACGGCAGTCGGAATGTGGAACGTGTGTGAATGTAATCGCACTCATGAATCACCATATTTCATAAGAACTTTACGGAACTAATTGTGACAAGTTCGTCTACAACTGAATGATTCAGTTTGTTTCAGTGTTTCTGTGGCAAGCACTCTAGAATAGTCGAACTGTGTGGCACTCCACAAGTGCAGTGACAACAACTCAGTTCCCTAACAGCTCTACCACATCCAACATAGGAAGGCATGCGTAGAGTGAGAGGAATTCTTCATTCAATTTGTCATGCCAATTTACTGCTTCGTTATCTGAGGAGGCTTTCAGAAAGGAGTTAATTTCTTTGGTGCTGACCTTGTTCGAGATAAAACAATACTGAAAGCACTCAGAGTCAACCACATTATTGAAGAAAAAGCGATTACAACGATCCAATGCTAGGATTGGTGTGTTGAAACTTACTTTAATAAGATGTCAAGCGACGAAGATTTATTCAATGGGCTTTCTTTACTATTTACAATAATACATCACAATAGAGATCATGGACAAACCGTACCTGCATGGCACAACGTCACTAAGAAAGTCATAAAGAACAACGCGGATCACGATAGTGGCGTGACGTGGAACAACGATAAGAAAACGTTCTATGTTTTTAATGAGGAAAAAATACTAACCAAGTTGTAAATCTACATAATGAAACTTGAGTTCAACTTCCCAAAAGCATCGAAGTGTATTAAGGCTATTCACCGTCAATTACAGCTAAATCCTAACATGTGCAAATATGTGCAGTGGCTAACTCTATAAAGTTTATTCTAGCTTTCAAAACGAGAAACTATGGAAACACAAATCTTTTTCGCCTTTGACGAAAAACGATATGTTGGTATTTGTGACGTTTCTTCCTCTATGAGAAGATTTCGTAAGTATGTACTATGATGATCCAATAGTAACGAGCTTTTGTCGATCGGACGACGGTGGTTCGAAAAGGTCATCCTCTGAATCAGAGTCTACCGTCAGCGCCGTTTGTTGCAAGTCTCGATCAGACATCAGGTCGTACTTCCGCACGCGACTTCGTATGGAATTTGACCTGAGCATCCTCACAATGATTGACATAAATTCTAATTAGCACACAGTTTTAAAAGAAAATAATACTGTGGACTTCTTTGAGTTCACACTCTTGATCAAAATCGATTTCTTCCTACTTTTTACATATATCAATGTTTTCCAACTCGAGAGAAGCTTTCGCTTTTTCCCATACCCATTAGTTCAATGCCTTAACATGGCTTCGCTATTTTGAAGTGAGGTGCATAAATGGTAGTCTATGGGTTACATACTATAGAGCTGAGAGTTTATTTATTGTTGACTACTACTGTCGTTATAAATCAATCACTAATGATTTCTATTCAGCAGCGGAGCTTAAGTCAACATTATACCATAGTCGAACTCAGAAAGCTATCTGTGCCTAGCTTTGGGAGAATGTGGAAAAAAGGAACTTATGAAGGAAGTATGAGCACGTCCTTCGCGTCCACAGAGGAAACAGATCCAAATGAGTAGCTTTCATGAGCGATAGTGACGACTGGAAAGTTCACTGGTGTCGGCTCGAGATACATGATGTTTAATGAGGCCATAAGTGATAACTATGACTATTGACGTGTCTCTCAGTTCACTATGATCATTGTTTCCCCTTAATAGCTGAAAAAGTCATGGCAAAACAATATTACCGAGTAGCGAATCTTGATGTACAGGATGAACTCTCTAGGAGTATTTAACCAAAAAAGGAATTTGAAATTTGAATATGATCTACATTTGGATATCAGAAGTCAATGTCTTGAAACAAAACTAGTCAGAAGTAAGTAAGCATCCTTCCACTGCACATAAGTCGGCGATTACGTAAAACGGTGAGAATACTGAAAGAGGAGGTCAAACTGCTGATTGAGCACGATGTCAGCATTACTGAATCAGTACTCCCATCTACTCATAACAAACAACCATATGAAATGCTACCACAGCTTCACCTCACTTATCCATCATTCGGTCACATCTTTCGCGTCAAAAGAGGAACATCACAAATTGTTCCACTGAGACAAATTGGTCGGTTAGGATCACGAAATGGATGTACTATCTAGTAGGTATAAAGTTATTCGAACTAAAATTCCTAACACCGAAACAGGAAGAGCTAACGAAAGTTGGAGCAGAATCTTATAGTGAGAGAATAAAATGTGAACTGTCAAATATGATGAACAGTTTATGAGTTTGAATGGATCCACCTCAAAAACGTAAAAGCCTCTATCGTAAAGGCATTAGTAGTAGCGATCTTCAGGGATCCATTCAATTTATGCCTTATCCACAAATTCGAAACTTTTTACAAGAATGACAAACTTGTGGTGGAACAAGAATATATAATGAGAACGTCATGGACAAAATTTTTATTCTTAACGAATTTCGAGCTTCATGAAGGCAACGAAAAAAAAATGAAGACGATGTTGGATGGTATATATACTGGGATCTGCACAGAGAAAAACTTCAATACGAATCAGATGATGTGATAAAGTGAAGAAGTAACTCAATCAGGAAAGGCTTGACTAGTAGTAAAAACGGTTCTTTTCTTTTTGATGAAAACAAGTTAAGAAATGACCCTTTTACTAAACAAAAACTTTCCAGAAGAGTGTTGATAATCATTGGAATGCTTGAATCTCGGGCTACTGCGCTACGTGCTCGTTTTTGAGAAGGCCTTTTCATAGTGCTGTAGCTTTATAAGATCAATTTTAAAACCGCAGCACGCTTTTATTACGTAGTTTCATAAGCTCTGGCACAAGAGCAATAAATATCAAATTTATTAACCAGAATAACTGAAATTACATGGTTTTGGCAACGTTCAATTACGCAATTTCTTGGGAACATTTTGGTGTACAACTTGCCTATACTTGCTTTGAGATGGAGCTGTCGTGGAAACAAATTGTCTTGCAACTCATAGACGAATCGTGCGTATGGGGAAAATACTAGTGAAGCGCCGCGCAAGATTAATAGAGCCTGGGATAAAGATACGGTTGCAGAAAGGACGGCCAGGAAGTGGTTTGCGAAGTCCAAAGCTGGAGAGAACAGTCTGAGGCAACGGTCGCGCTCTGTTCGACCAGAAAGTTCATAGAAACAAATCAATTTGCGCAGAGCGAATTGCGCAGCGGTGCGCGATTTTCGTGTTTGATTGGGTTTTTTTCCTTCGTTTTATAGGAATTTTTGTAATTCTTGTGTCACTTTGGAGCAACACGATTTTCCGTACTCGCTCATATGCTTTTGGTTTAGATTCACTATGAAGTCATACTGAATTTGACAATTAATCAATTGTAAGGAGATATTCAAGGGACATTACTATGAAATTCTCTAGTTTTGTTCTTTCCTAACTTTAAACAAGATCCAAGAGTCATCATATTGAATAAAAATTGGAAAATAGTGAGTAATTTATCGAAAATCATGACACATGGTGTATACGATACCAGTTCATCGATAACTCTTACTATAACTATTTTTATATGACTCATTCGTTTATTTCATTTGATCAAAAACTTTCATAAAAGTTTTACTACGTGTTATTCCAACCTTTGTTTGACGAAAAATACCTCTGACGTATATACTTGACCTATGATTACCAATAAATCAACTATGACGTCTAAATACAATCTAATTTTTTGCTCTCACAGCATTCTAAGATAACCTTTCAAAAAGTCATTTACAACAACGAAACTATCGAGATCTGGCTATCGAATGACTACTGATGAGAGTTCGGCGAAGAACCATATACAAGCCTCAGCCGAAAACAGAAAGCAAATTAAGTGTGAAACACTTATTTACCTGGTACAACGTAATAAAAAGGCTTTCAAAAAACAAACATATTGTATCACAGAGGTTTGAGTTTTCCAATGATCACCAAATGTCCAAGAGAAAAGTTTTGTCCAGCGAGAAAGACTTTCGAAAAATCGCGTACCTCAACTGGTACACGTCGTCCCTTAGGCATTGATTTTGCGCGCCGGGTCACTAGTATTTGCCCATACGCGCGATTCATGCATGAATAACAAGAGAACTTGTTTCCACGACAGCTCCGTCTTGAGGCAAGTATAGGCAACTTGTATAGCAAAATGTTCGCACAAAATGCGCAACTGAATGACACTAAAGTCATAAAATTTCTTTATTTCTGATTAATAAATCTGGAATTTATTGCTCTAGTGCCGAAACTTATGGAAAGATCTAACATTACTGTCGAGTTTATAGTTCGCTGGAAGCACGAAAAACACACGAACGCATAGAGGAAATCTTTCAATATCAGAGACATACGTTTTATCTGAAGAGTTCTTCAAAACGGAGAAAGAACCAAATTCGCTGCAAGAATTTGCTACAAATGTGGATCGTGCTAGCGCGATCGATTGGTCGCGTATCGACCGGTGGCCGACACCTTACACCCTACTTGAGAAGGAATACGTCGCGTTTGTGAAACTCAATATCATTCTTCCTGCTACACTGCAGTGAAACTCTCTTTTCAGAAAATAAGCACAGCATTAGAACCGTCGAAATTTACGCTATCGAATGTTACCTATAATTTCAGGAAAGAGTTCTGTCCTGTTAAGAACTATGCATGTGTTAAACAAAAACGTTTCCTTTTTGCTACAGCGCCGTAAAGAGGTATTTCTTAAAAAAAACGACCACATATCGCTGAAGCCCGAAATTCAAGCTCTTGCATAATTTCGAAATTCTCATGAAAAGTTCTTATCCAGAAAAAGGGACCGTTTCTCTGTTTCCTTCCGTCTAACAGGAAGGAACCTAAGAGCCATCAAAATCAGCACATCTTTCTTAACGAGAGACACATTTACTTATAACAATTGTACGGAATTTTAGACTTTTGGGACGACACAGTCGTTGAAGGCAATTTCGGCTTCTGCTTGGTTCCTCAATCATTACCCGTAAAAAAGCTGCCGAGATGCTCGAAGTGTAAGGTGAAAGGTGAGTGGTTTTGCGAGTATGGTGCATGAGGCAGATTCGCAGTCCTCCTCTCTCAATCTGTGTAACGTCCCAAGTTCGAAGTGTCCTTGTGCGTTGCCGTGGATAAGGATCAGCCTCTTTATGTTGACCGATGCAATAAACAGAAGTTACAGGTGACGCCGCACTTCGTAGACTTGTTGGTGTCTCCGTATTGCTACACCAGAATTTCAAATGATGTGGTGAATCAAGTAATTGTACATCACTAAGCGAGAAGCAATAACTTCTTCAGATGCAACTTTGGTTATGTAAAATGCTCAGTAATCACATCATAATTCAATACTAACGCGATTATCGTCGGTTATCAGATTGGGCTCATTTCTCGTTGTACGCCACTCATCCTCTTGTACATATTCAGTTGGTCTCTGATGTCAGCTGCATTGTGCATTTGCCAATACTTCCTTGGCCCCATGCCTCATTTATCTGTTTCACCCTATATGAACACTATAGAGTCCACAGCGTTATGCACTTTCCACGACCGTGTGTACTGGTTTCGATACAAGCTCTTTTTTCCGCCCTGCAATCTCATTTTTTTTTCCGAACAAAACACTGATTGCTAAACAAATACTGATTTCGGTGCGAGTGCACATAAAGATCACTCTCAAAAGGACACGCTACAATAAAAAACTAGCCACGCTGAGACTGGATGAGGCAAAAGGGGTTTTGAACCGTTAGTCCGAGAATCCCTCAACTGCGGTAATAAACTATGTGCACAGAAATGAATATTTTAACATTTTAAGAATTGTCGGTTTTCACGACTCATCTTCTTTTCAATATCTGTTGAACTCATCTCCGTTCCTGTATAGCCAACAATAAACAGTTCATAAAAACGCAGTGGTTCTGTTCACAAACAAGAAGATGCTAGTCTTTTCCACATTAATTTTGTCAAAATTCTACGGCCACGAGCCACCACATTCCTTGATCACTCAACTCTTACGCCACCATCATCGATTATCACATCAACAAACATCACACTTCGTCCTCATACACCAATAAGGTTCCTTGCGATCGGTTAACAAAATAGATCCGATCAGTTCAGTACTGATGAACAACCATTGGAAAATAAGGTTTCATTCGTTTCCAGTTGAAATAATTTGAGTTCATATGAGTGAACGTTAAACAATAATTAGTGGCTAACTTCATTGCTAGTCGCCATCGCGATTCAAAGTCATAGAATTTATGTGATATAGAAAACTAACTAATCGAAAACTTGTTTTTTTACCCACTAAAAAACTGAATAAATCATGCAGAAATGAAGTAGTAGTGATAAGCTTTTTGCTTTACGCAAAAATACTGCAAAATTTCTCAAGAGCGTGAGTTAACATATAGAAGATCGTAAAGGATGACTAGCACATGACAAACACAGGTTCACTGATAAAGAACACAAAAACCAAACTGTGGAGTTAATGAGACAACAAAAAGATAGAATCACTTCTTGAGAGCACTTCGGCAGGCTTGAGGTACATGTGGCCATAGTGTGAGTGATTACGAGAAATTGTCAATGCATTTTAGAAAGACCCTACTTCAATCACCACCGAATTTCCTCCAAAACAAAAAAAAAATTGATCGCAAAATACGATAGCATTTATCCTCTCACTATTTACAGAAATTTCGAGAGAAGAGTTGTTAAGGTATACTTGCAAGTGGCTGAAACAGCAATATGATACTTCGCCATCAGCCTTTACGATACTGTCATTAATCCCCACCATAATGAAAATTGATAACTAAAGAACTCCATTCCAAACTGCTCCTCATCAACCTCAGACTATACACTAGATCCAGAAAAAAAAGGATGAAGCAGAGATCATGATTCAAAAACTCAACGAGAATAACGAACAAAAAGGATAGGACGGTAAACAGAATAGAAAACACTCTTGTTTGCGGAAGAGTCCATATGAGACAACAAAACAAGCAGGGTTTTGCATAGTAGTTAACGAGAACACATCCTGCGTATAAATGGAGTTCTAAACGAACATGGTAGACGACGTGGAAGAGGAAATACAGCGAAGAAGGTCTGAAATCACTGTGAAGTTCGCGCACTTCAGAGAAGAAACACTGATGAACCTAAAACTTCACGCCCATTATCTTGATTCAAAGGTTCTCCACCATTCTTCAAGGCAGATAATACGTTCGCTGACATCTACTCCTAATCGAGAATGTTGCGCCTCATCGGAGAGCGTTTGCGCGATGTATTCTGAAATGACACCGACACACCTCGCGTTAGGCTTGTTAGTACAGACAATTCACAAATAGACAGTTTTGAAGAAGCATGGGTGAGAGCGTTTCGCGACAAAACATTATGAGATCAATCATGTAACGAGCCGATGAACAAATCATGGACAAACGCGTGCATAGTGAATCAAAAAGGTATAGATGCCTTTTTAACAGTCCCACGATGAAGCTGGTTATCAGTAACATATAATGATTCCTCCATCAGTAGAGCAAGGTTTAAAATTCCTACAGGATCATAGAAGCGACTTTGCTTTATCGGACTGACCGTAAAACTGAATCTTTTAGAGATATTTTTCCAATTTTAGACAGATTTAGTTTTCTTTACTTCCAGAAATTTTTATACATAAATTAAATTCTACTGGTCTACATCGAAACACTGGCAAAGTAAAACCGTGTTGGGGAAAACCATTGCGGATTAGTTGAGAAATTTCCGCTTGCTCAGAAGTGCAGAAAGTACCCTTCGTAGGCTCCATAAGGCAGAACTTTCGTATGAGAAAATTTCTACCTGGTTGGAAAAACGAGCTCAAGATAATGTCTCCTAGATACTACTTCTTTCTCGCAACCCAATTTACAACAATTCGGGAACGACATCTTTTTTGCTTTTTCGTTAAACTTTTGATGTTATTCAATGACAGAAATTTTGGTGATTTGAAAAGTGCGAATGCAAACTCACAAGACCTTTTTAGTGCGCTGTAGCAGCAAAATGAGACTCAGTTTCACATTCGATGAGCATTTTTGCTCGGCTAGGGTGCGAGGGTGCAGGTGCGGATGGAAATTTCGCAACATTCGCAAGAAACGTCGCGAAACCGAGGCACCGCGCATCATTACGTCTCCTTTCCATAAAAAAATAGTTCAAGGTTTTCAGTATTAGAATTGTAGAAGAAATTTTGTCTTACCGTTCTCCTGATACGAAATTTTCAGTTCCACTTTTTATTGCCATATAAACTCGCTACTCACACTAAGCCTAAGGGTGAGAACGTAATCTTCTGTTCGCTCTTCCAACGCCCTATGAAGAACTTTCTCAAAAACCAAACTTACCTTCAGAATGACCAAAATTTACGCTATCAGAAGACTATTGAAGTCCGTTCAAACCATCAAGAAACCTTAGCCGAGCAAAAAAAGCCTATAGAATGCGAAACGATCGTATGTATTTTCGCAACTACAGCGCCCTAAGGCGGCTTTCAAAAAACAGTAATACTGTAATTGCCTAGGCTTCAGTTTGAAATACTATTGAAAGGCAGAGAAAAAAGCGAAGAAAAGTTTAGTTCCAAAGGGCTGCAAAAATGGGTTTTGATAAAGTAATGGTACTGTTTGCCACATCGATTCATAAATTTCGTCATAAGAGAACAATATTGGTCACATTTAAAAACTGGCAATATTTCCACACCACGATGTGATTTCTACAAAGATTATTTTGGTCGCCGTGAAAGGGTTTCTACAAGAGTTCGATCTGTTTCATAGGAGACGGGCCATCCAGGTATCCAATAAAGAAAAATTATCTTCATTATTACTGCTATTTCAAAGCTTACCTGCAACATTTGACGAGGCAGTAGATGATGGACACCAGTACAATTCCTCCGATCACAATTATGGCTCGATACACGGCATTCTCATCCATATCGAATGCACCATTCTTATGCGGTGCTCTACTTGTGGTTGAGACCGATGCTGTCGGCGAAGACATCACTGAAACAGGGTTATGTTACAACTACAAAAATTCGACCCCACTGGCTGGACAAGAACTTTTCACAGTAGTTCATTCAAAAACTTAAATCTCTGACTAGAGCAGTACGGGGCCGGTTTTCTAAAAAATACCTCTTTATAGCGCTCTAAAATTCAAAATGAAATTGTTTCAATTCAGCTGCGCAATTCAAACACATGATCACGTACGTCAATCATTCTTATTTTCTCTGCTACACTGCATAGGAGCGGTCTTAGCAGAAAATATGCACAACAGTGTTGGAATCTTTAAATCTTACGCTATCCAGTGATGACTAATAGTTTAAAGAAGGGCTCCGACTGGCAAGGTATAAGACACAAATGTTTTTTTCCTCCTAGAGCGTTATCAAAAGAGCATTTCCAAAAAGTAAACACATATTTATGGTCTTCGAGACTTGTGCTATTGAAACGGTACTAGAAGTCCAAGGAAAAAGTTTTGTCCAGCGAAATATAAGCGAGATAAGAGAAACGAGTGGCCATGGGAAGCATAATTTTATTTTGGATTTTACAGCGTTATAAAACGATGTTCTGAGAAACCATGTACGGCTCTAGCCAGAGATTCAAGCTTCCAAATGATTGAGAACAGTTCTATGAAAACTTCTTGCCCACCGATAGGGCATCATTTCTTCATCTGCTCCTGGACAACGGAAAAGAACCCTATCAAATCATAAACAGGAGAAATTACTTTCGAGTAGCATGGAAATTTTAGATTTCTGTTTGAGCTTCCATCATGAATAGGAAATCATCCTCATCTCTAATGTCAAACTAGAAAACTTCGCTGAATACTTATGCCACCTAATGAGTGGTCAAAAACTGAAAGCGGTGTGAGCTGTATGAATCCTATTTTATTGCTCCTGCAGATGAAGTTCTAATCATTTATCTACGAATACTGGATGATATGCAAAATTTCTGATCTCTGGCAAGAGCTGAACCCACTTTTACTCACATCCGGGACCCAGTGGTATAGTGGCAGCACACCCCCTCCGTATTGGTATGACGCGAGTTCAACTTCTGCCTGAGGTTGAGTATTCTGGTCATATTACTCATTTTACTTTGGATATTAGTAGCAATGTTACAAAACAAGCTGCTAAATATATAAATTTGCGTGTACTAAGTATACTCATCTACACATTCACTAGATCTGAGATCGAAGCTACGTGACTTGTGAATTTTACCCAATTGCACGACAATATGACTCTTGAAAAGCGAATCTATCTCCGAAATGTCACTAATAAAGTTCTAGGATGCTCTAGCATGGCAGTCGAGTAGGTATAACCAGTTCGCTGCATCTCTAGAACTGAGTATGTGAGGGAGGTCCTCAAAGAACGCAATACTTCTATTAGTGAACCTCAATGAGAAACTGAAGGAAAGTTGGTTTTTCAGGTCATTGAAAACGCTATGTACTAGCCATCAGTGACAGCGACTACTTCAGGAATCTAGTGTCCGGTGAAAATTTAAAAGTGACCAACGAACAACCAGTATCAATAACACCGTTTCGCCGAGTGAGGTTCCTTATTCAGCAGTGCTCCACCGAAGAAGATTCGACTGGATCGACGAAGACAAGGACCACAACGAGGACGAAGACAGTGCACGATCGACGCGATTCTACTCGGATCGTCGGGTCTAGGTAGACGAAGATGTCCAAATGTTGGGCAGAAAAATTCATTTCAATCAATTTCGTATTATTGACTTGATCAGCAAAAAATATAGAATGAGAAAAGTCCATAGTTGTTGAATGCTCATAAAATCATAAAATTTGCTGTACAGGTTACCCAGTCAGGAAAATTTCTCGAATCATCTTATAAGTCGACTGTGGGGGCGGGGGGGGGGGAGGAAGGAAGAGGAAACCAAGTCGGAGTTTAACGATATCAACGACAAATTCATTCGAAGGCAGCATTCCATCGGTTGCTCGACACAATGAAAAGCTTTTCTATGCTCCTTTAGGTTCAAACATCTTGACGAAATGAGGACTTACCATAAAAGACTTATCACTGAAGTGCTGCGCTTTCAACGCTTATCACTCTAACCAGATAAGAATTGTTGACGACTGGTAGAGTATACGACTATTTACGAGCCACCACTACATGCTCTTAACGACTAAGTAAACACCAATAGTCCAGCTCATGTAGAAAAACCAACTATGTTTGGGTCGTACGAAATCACTGAAAATCACCTAAGCCTCTCATAGCAAAACTTCTCCTAAATCCAAGATGCGCTCTTATAGGGTTGATCGAGGTTCAATTCGGTTAGCGGGGAACAAATCAATATTCGACACCATTCGCTGGACAAGAACTTTTCATAGGAGGACTGCAGCACCCACAGAGATTAGCAAAAGACGAGAAAGGGTAACTGCCCGAGTGACGAGATCGCAAGATCGAAACACGTGTATCGGGCTCTATAAGTCAGCCCTCTTTGATAGACTACTGATATGCGTGGCTCAAAAATGACTGCAAGGCATATTAAATTTCCATAGGAGTGTTAGTAATCAATCGATAACCCAAATATCTGGCTAGCGCGGTATGTAGCCGGTTTTTCAAAACACCCTCTTATAACGCTGTAAAATTCAAAATAAAATTATGTTTTACATTAGCTGCGCAATTCGACTGCTACCTATTCGGAAGCACGAAAAGCACATGAACGTGTAGAAGAAACTTTTTTAGTACCACAGTCAGATGTTAAATCTGAAGTTTCCTCAATGCGGAGAAACAATTTCCAACCAAACAACAAAAATCGTACTTCACGAAAGGCGCATCGATCGATGATCGCGGCAAGGCCCCTGCCCCCCCCCTCACCCCGCAGCCCGTGAACTGGCCAAGGAACACGTGCTCACGTATTTGAATTCAATCTTATTTGCCCTGCTGTCACTACCGAGAAAACGGTCTTTATAGAAAATAAGCAGATCGTTGGAATCTTTACATTTTACGCTATCAGAATGATTACTAATAGTCTCAGGAAAGAGCTCTGTCTTGCGAGAAAAACGCATGTGTGTGAACACAAATGTTTTCCTCTCGTTGATGCGTTACAAAAAGACTTTTTCAAAAAACCGATCATGTAGCGCTAAGCCAGAGATTCAAGCAATCAAATGATTACTACGACTCTTATGAAATGTTCTTGTCCAGCGAAAAGGGTCGAATATTGAATTGTTCTCCGCTAACCAAATTGTACCGTGATCGACAAATTGGAAATTTCTGCTATAAAGTCAAGAAATATCTCACTTACAGACGACAAATCCTTGCTGAAAAAAGTTCGTTAAAATCATGAGGTAAGGAAGGTTACTAATGAAGGAGATTGACAACTTGTGCGACAACGTTTTGACAGTCAACGTGAGGCTGAACAACTCATTACTGATCGTAAACGTGATCTATTATTATATCTAAAAATAGTTATCTACGGCGACTTCCTTTCCGGAAATGAGTTCTTCCTTTGAGTCGGTCAAAGAGGAAGCACTTCACCACCATGTGATCTCTGGGTTCCCATGCTCACCTACATACTCCGTCCGATTACCACAGATGGAATCATACTGTAAGTGAAACTCTGGTAAGTCACGAAACCAGTTTGGCACGGGGTGGGTTAGAGTGCTCAAAAAACGCTGACGAATCGATCTCAACTCACTATTGTCGTATACCTTCACAATATTACAGATACTGTAACTTGACAGAGAATACATATCACACGAGAATCAAGCGATATGCCGCCATCCTGAAGGAAATAGTTGTTCATCAAGGAGAAGTGATCCGATCTCGACGAAATCTCTCATTGTTCCAGTCCAGCCATCTTAACCGATCCTACACTTCATATCTAACTAATTGAAGATATCCAGCTTCTTCTCGAAGAACCAAAATACGAGGTTGTTATGTGCAATTTATTTCAACATTTGACGTTTCGTTGCGGAATCTTCTTCAGTAGTGCAATTGGTTAAGCACGCGCCGCAGAAAGGGTGAAATGCGGGTTCGAGTTACAACTGACGTCAAATTTTTGCACATCACTCAACATCATCGGGCGTATCTGTAACATCATACCACCGCTAGAAAAGCGGTTGAACAGAGTAAAATCTTGTGAATATATCTACTTTTGAAGTGATAGAGGTGTTTGGCTGGCTGGATTGTAGCGAATCTGATCTTTGAGGCTTTGAGGAAAGCGAAATCCACCAAAACGCCAGGTGTTCAAATGTACTTCATTGAAACAACCTAGTATATTTCCCATGGTTATTAAGCTTGCAACACGAGGTGTTAACAACAATTTTTATTCGGCTAATGTTTCGACGCGTTTCGTCTTCTCAGAGCCGATGATTCGAGTCGATCGTCCACTCTCGTTCGTCCTCGCGTTGTGGATCCTTGCCTTCGTTGTCGTTCGAATCGAACCCTTTTCGATGAAGCGCCGCCCAAGCAAAGAACCTCACCTGGCGATGTTTTTATATACGCTATGTAGCGTATGCTAATTAGCTAATCACAGTCGCTGAGTTCTTCGTTCGAACGGTACTCCACCGCAGAAGGTTCGACTCCGACGACAACGGAGACGAAGATCCACAAGACGAGGACGAACGACAGTAGACGATCGACTCGAATCATCGGCTCTAAAGAAGACGGAACGCGTCGAAACGTTAATCAGATAAAATTTGTTATTACTGATAATTATTTTTGAGCTATGCATATGGTCCGTTACAGGTAATCACACAATGCAATACACGTGTTCCGGCCTTGCAGCCTCTTCAGTTGCACAGTGCCTTTATATGAGCCAATACTTCTTCAGGGTGGGGGACCCCACCCATGACAGATGGCTCAAAAATATTTATCAGCAATAACAATTTTTATTTGAGATTGGCAAAAAACGAGAAACGGTCACTGCCCGACTGACGAGATCGCAAGATCGAAACACGTGTTTCAGGCTCTATAAGTCAGCCCTCCTTGAGAGACCACTGACATGCATGGCTCAAAAAAATTGTCAGGCATATTGAAGTTTGAGCGCGGTCTTAAGCAAAGACTCGAAACGAACGGTAAGAAAAACTGGATACTAACACCTTGTGCCCACAGGTTTAATCAACTCAAAAAATACGATTGATTGGTTATGCCGAGGTTAAAGGAAAATCGTTTACAAGTTTTCTACAAACTCGTTTTTTGGCTCATCAGGAGAAAAACTTGCAATTATTGAGCAATGCCGAGGTTAGTGAAGAGTTGCTCTTGCGAAATCCTAGAAGATCAAAACGCTAATTAATCAATAAAACCAACTACGAATGGGTTAAACTTGTAAGAGCGAGCACCAGTATCACTGAAAGAGAACGACCGACGAGAATGACGTCGCTCCGTCGAACAAGACGAGGAACAAGTAATGGCTCGAGCAGATATTTGAAATAGAGCGCGCTTTCTTCATTCACGAGGCCAGCTTATCACGGCATGGCAGAATTCTGGCCAAAAACTCCAGATGATTCGTAAGATTTTTACCATGTGCATTCAGCAAGATTCCTTCATTGAATCGCTTTCTAGTAGTGAGATGTTATAAGCATATATCCAGATGTTCAAACTTGAACTTCGCGTCGCAGTAGAAATTCCTCCATCGGAAGAGGGTGAGAGAGGGGAGGCAGGTTCAATTCCCGCCTGAGGTTCACGCTTTGCATATCACTCCTGGGTTCTGGGTTCTTTTTTTCGACCGTTTTTGTGTTCTATAGCTCCATCCATCACATGTGTCCGCAAGTTTCTAGCCCATCCCCTCCCAACCCCCGAAAGCTTTCTTTAACGATGAATATCAACAAAAAGTCATGATTCAGAAAATTTTCGTCTAATCTGAACATCCCGCGGCGCGACATAGCGCAGTAACCGCTAATGGCTAACTGAAGGGATACAAGGATAGCAAAGGTTTAGTGATGTGTTGGCGAAGATGTGCCAAGAAAAGTTGTTCTTTACGCCGAGCAATGTGTACAGAAGCTATTCTCACACGAGACTTTTCGTCAATCTCACTGTTTTTGGACACTGAAATTCGGCACTAAAGACATTTCGCCAAGAAGTGATGAAAAGTTCCTCCTCTTCACCTGTGAACATACCTCTCCATTCAACCGCTTTTACAGACCCTGCTCAAAAACGATCATACTCTGGTTATGATATGACATGTTTTGGGCGTTTGTGAGGTCTGAGTGCTAGACAGGCGCCTGTTTCGTTGTACAGGACTCTTCGGTAGCAGAGGCTCCTCGGTTCCAGCCGATCCCTTGAGGCTATACTCCTCTATGAAGGAATCAACGCTGAGTAATAAATTACAGCAAGTCAGGTGATAGAACCTCTTGACATTGTAGAAACCAGCAGTCGAGCTTGTGGGTGTTGAAATGAGTCGTACCTATCCATTCGACTACTTCTTTATAGAACTCAACATTTGTGTTTCACAAGCGCATATTTCTCGTAGGACAGAGCTCCTCCTTTAGACTATCAGTAATAGATCGATAGCGTAAAATTAAACAATTCCAACACCGTGCTTATTTTCTGTAAAGATCGTTTCTCTATAGCAGTGTAGCACTGAATAACTTTAATTCGCATACGCGGACATGTGTTCTTTGGCCAATTCACGAGCCACGGGCCGGGGTGGCAGGGGAGGAGTCGCCGCGAACACCGATCGATGGCGCCCATGGCGATAACATGTGAAGTGCGACTTTTGTTAATTGACTCGGAATTTCATCTTCGCTTCGAAAAAACTTCACATCAAACGTATGACTCTAATACAAATTTCAATCTACACGCGCGATGCTTTTTGAGCTTCCAGCGAAGTAATGTCTAAGGTCCACGGCCGGTGCAAAACATAATTTTATTTTGAATGCTACAGCGTTATGAAATGATCTTTTCAAAACAGTAGTACGTAGCGCAGTAGCCAGAGATCTAGGCTTTCGAATGGTTACTTACACTCTTGTGAAAAGTCCTTGTTCAGCAAAAGTGCTCGCTTCTTCGTTTGTCCGCGGATAACATACTTGAGCCAAAAAGAACTCATCTAGTTGTTGAAGAACGGCACCGCTCACTATTTATTGAGTCTCACCGTTGCACAGAAGACGAATTTTCCGATGTTCGCAGCAGGCATCATCATTCTATCTGCTGAATTTAGCCGATTATTGATAAGAGTGCTGAGATACGTGCAAACCTTGGAGCCTGAGGTAGCTTCAAATCAGCAGCCACCCTTAGGTTTTTCACGGCACCATCGAGGCCTTCGCTCTTCTCTCAGCCGTGTCTTAACACATTCGGTGGCTCTCAGAAATCATCCAGCAATTGCTTGATCTAGGCATGAGAAAGTGACAAAAACTACGGTCAAGTCGCAGCTGTGATTGAAATCAGCTAATTTTTGTAATTATTTTGGAGGCAGATTCCGATCTGAGATATAACTAAGAAAGAAGATGTTCATACTGGGTGATACTGGATCAAATCTAGCATTGAGAATCCTTGTCAGATTGAATTGATTTTCACCCGTGTGTATATCATTCACTTGGCACCCATGGAGTATGTTTTGCTATGTTTGAATTTTTCTATGATTTTTTGGAGAATTCTAGTTCATGCTTTCCCATAGAAACTGGAACGACGCCCTGTATCACCTGTTGCCCGTTGATCGTCGAGTGACTCGAACGGGCACCAGCGACACTTCCTTTTTTCCCCATCGCGTGCAAGAGTAGCCCTGTTGGTCCTCCTCGCTCTAGGGAATCGCTAAGCATCATATCTTTCTTCTAGGCTTTTCGCGAAGAAATCGGACCATCGGGTCGTCTGTATTCCAGTAGAGCGCTTGATGTCCCGAGGAATCTAGTCGGTTATCGGTGAAGCGCATTACATGTCCAGCCCACCTTATTGCTGATATCCTGGCGCGAGACGGGGCCTCTGATCTTCGATCGTTGACGTAGATCGGAACTTCGGATCCTTTCTCTGATTTGCGAGATGGAGAATACTCCTAGCATCGACTCCTCGACTACGCGTTCAATAACGGAACGAAATCAATATTGGAGCGATGTACTTTATAAAATGAAGTGCAATTTTTCACGAAGAACACGATGAACTGAAGAGTGCTTCTGGAAAAAAACGCGGTATTTGGTGCCGCCTATTCATAAACTATAAAAGAAATATGATCACTTGCTAATCTCAGTCGACAGATACTATGTTCGGATACATTAAATGTGGAAGAATCTCTCTCGTTGACTGTTTCTGAAACCTCGCTATAAATATTCACTATAGTCTGTGAAAATAATTACAGCCTTTCGAGTAGGTACGTCAGAGGCATACGTACGTTTCGGTGGTGTCTCCCGCTTCATCAATAGCCCACGCCCCATACAGAAACCTACTCCGTAGCAGGAATGGGGGGCCGTTATTTATGGTGATAGCACGTGATATTGTGTCATCAGCGTCCTCGAAAAGGCTCTAAACATTCTCACAACTATTTCGAATGTTTAAGGCGAAGTTTGAAAAACAGCCGATGGGATGGAATTCTATCTAATCACTACCAGCCGTAATCCATCTACTGGAAAAAGATGGTGATGACACAATATCTGTGCTATCACCATAGATAACGTCTCCTCATCTCTGCACACAGTAGGGTTCAATGTGCGGCGTGGCCGCTGATGAAGCGGGCGATACCGCCGAAACGTGTACGTATGCCATTGACGTACCAAACGCAAAAAGGGAGTAGACATTCCCGTAGACTAAATTGAATGTACAGAACTGTTTCTGTAGAATTGCTACAGGACGATTTCTGGTTAAGACAGTACACAGTAGACAGTAGACCACGTCATACTCTCCGTACACCATGCTCTAGGGAAAAACGTAGACACTAAAACAGGCTCTGAACCATTACAAATCTGCATATTTTTATTCAACACATCTCCGGTCCGGCAAAATAGCAGTAAATGACACTGAAAGATCGAAGCACCTCGTAAATATAAACTACAAAATCCGACTTGAAACAACAAAACCAACCATCCTCATCAAGAACACCGAGATGAGAATCTACAAAATGACATAATGAACACAACAAACGCACTTCGCTAATTGAGAGACACCATTGATCTCAACAGTGACGCCGACAATTTCTCCAATCGTTTGACGTCCTGTAGCTGATTGGTACTGTATTGA
The DNA here is from genome assembly GCA_019055375.1 of Parelaphostrongylus tenuis. Taxonomy (NCBI): domain Eukaryota; kingdom Metazoa; phylum Nematoda; class Chromadorea; order Rhabditida; family Metastrongylidae; genus Parelaphostrongylus; species Parelaphostrongylus tenuis. The sequence continues at coordinate 184,346 of JAHQIW010006786.1, read as the reverse complement.
ACACAGACTACATCGTCCGTCATCTTAATCGTTAGCTTCCCGTCTCGATGATTGTACTTCGTAACAAATCTTAAACAAATAAGGTCATACGTTATACATAAGGCACTTACTTGTGCGGATGCTTTGAACCACTCATCACATCGAACCCAGAGAATGATGAATTAGTTCAACTCATTCGCTATATGATAGACACTGCACTGGCATTACGTATCGCCGCGAGAGGTATGGTCGAGGTTGCCAGTTCAGTGATTCCTCAATTTTTTTCAAACTATGTATATTCTGGACGAACTCCTTATTTATATGGACGAACTATTTAGCAGTGGCACGATGTTAAAAATACATATGAAGAACTGTCGAGTGGTATGCAAAATACTCGGATAAGCTGGGAGTTGAACCTGCAAGTCACCAGTACTGGATGTGCGTGCTGCCACTACACTACAGATGCCGCTGTTCCGGCTACCATTGCTTTTTTATTTATATAAATTATCGTAGCTGATTAGCAACCAACCTTTTAAGGGATTTAGTCTGGTAAACGCACATCGGTACTGAACTCAATTAGAGGTTATTAAGCTCAGTAATGGATGAAGCACGGGTTCAACTCCCGCTTGATCTGCCGAATGTTTTGCATACCACTAAACTCAACGTCCTAACCTTTATATTTGTAACATCGTACCCCTGTTAAAAAGCAATTAAATGAGAATTCACTTTCCATCATCGGTATCCAGTAGTTGTCATCGTTTCGGGTTTAATGCCGAAATGTGCTTACTAGTTCAAACCCGTCAAAAGGTTGGTTGCTGATCAGCTACGATAGTTTATACAGAAAAAAAACAATGGTAGCGGAACGGTGGTATCTGTGGTTAGTGATAGCACGCGCACCCAGTACTGGTGAGAATGCGGGTTCGACTCCCGTGGATGTCAAAAGTTCCACGTATCACTCACTACACGTCTACTACACTTGAACCTACATTACGTGAATCCGTATAACAGCTAACCGAAATCAGATCGAAACAGGAGGGGTGACGAAATAAAATTCATTGAATAATTTCACTGACGACAAACCGTTAATTCATTCTAGTCCCGATGGGTATTGATTGTATGGAATGTGAGAATATAGAAATACTCAAATACATCAAGGATAAGGTGGAAAATACTATATACCGTCGAAAACAATGTACTTGTAGCTACTTGTCCCCTATCCGCATTCATTTTCAGTCCCTTGTGGAAAAGTCGTCTTTTGCTTGTGGCCCTGCTGGAGGCTGAACCTTCAGCTTGAACCCCCGCTGTACAACTGCCATATCAGACCTCATGAAAGGTTCAGGATATCTTACCAGATTATATGTTAAGAGCGAGGTCCATAAAACCATTGAATGCAAAGGTATGAATCATTACACTGGACATGAGTGGTCAAATGTTGGTCACTGCAATGTCGGGGCTCTATCATCCGACATGCGGTAATTCTCCAAATAATTCGGCGTCGAATCCTTTATGTGTAGGGCAACGAGGGGGGGGGGGGGTATACCTTTCCAAGGGTTCGCTGAGCCAAAAAACACCATGCTAGCGACTGAATGGCCGAAACACGTGTCTAGCTATTTACAAGTGCCATAAGTGATATTATGAAAGACTCAAAATATGTTATCAGATTATATTCGATAACAGTTGAGAAGCAGCAAATCCTACCATTATAGATGTGGTCAAAACTATATTTTTTGACAAAAAATTAAGTTCTTTCTGATTAGGAGGGAACAAATGAAAAACCGATCTCATTCGCTGGAGAGGAATTTTCCACTGGAGTGTTAGCAACCATTTGAAAGCTGAGACTTGAGGCTACAGCCCTACGTCAACGGTTTTCAAAACAATACTTTATAACGATGTAGCATCGACAACAAAAATTGTGTTCCACACTCGCTCTCGTCATCATTTCTGTCACGCGTTAATTCGCTGGAAGCCGAAAAGCTATACCAATGTGTAGAAAATTTTCGTAGTATCTTAGTAAATTGTTTTACTTGAAGTTTCCTACAGAACGGAGGAGAATTCCCCACTTAGATAGACAAGGTATCGATCGTTCCGCCTCGTCTCGCCCCTGCCACGGCCCTCGTCTTGTCAAATAGCCGGCAAACAACGTTACCAAAATGCTAAAACTCGATCTTATTCACCTGCTAAGTCGTATCCAGGAAAATAAGCACATCGCTAGAATCAGAAGACATAACTCTATCAGATGAATACTAATAGTCTAGAAGAAAGACCTCTGTCCGGCGAGGTTTCAAACACAATTCAAAAGGCCAAAGGAGATCGAGAGATCGAAAAAGCTTTTCCAAAGCAAACACATTTTTGAGTCCTTTGAAGCTTGTGCTACAGTTTAAGTAATAGCACTCTAAGGAAAGAGTTTTGTCCAGCGAAATATAGGCGAGATATAAGAAAAAACACACGGTTTATGAAATATGGCTTGATTTTGAATGTTCAGCGTTATAGAAAATTGTTCTGAAAAACCGGCGACGTGGGGCTGTAGCTTGAAGTCTCAGCTTTTGAATGGTTACTAACACTCCTGTGAAAATCGGTGAGTATGTTGAAAGTTGATTTTGTGCTCGATGCGATTGAAATCTAGGTCTGGTGATTTTTTCTAAAGGAGTATTGAAGGTGTTTGACTGATTGGATTGCGGAGAATTTGACCCTTCCAGGCTCTGAAGAAGGCGAACTGCCGAAACGTCAGCTGTCAAGTAAAAATTAATGTAACACCTCGTGTTTGGCTTAAAGGAGAAAATCAGGAATTATATTGAAGCATGCCGAGGTTAATAGACAGTCGGTCTTGGGAACTTCTCTGAAAATTTGTTTTCCAGCGAATGAGATCGATTTTTCATTTAGTCCATATGATCGATTGGTTTTAAAACCTCGTGATAAACATTTAAAATTGAATCCAAAAAAATGTGTTTAGCCCAAACGAGGTTGGTACGCCAGGGCCATACACCGGTGTTTTTTTTTTTGGGTTTTCATTTGTTCTCTCCTAATCAGAAAGAACCAAAAGTCATCTAAAATAACAAAAGAAAAAGCTACTCTATAGCTCACGTAAGATGGAAAATATACCTGCAATTATCTGATTTCATGGAGTGGAGCTTTTCCACCGCCTTGACGAAATCGTCCCAACTTGTGAAATACGTCATCTAAACGTTAAGAGATAAGTAACAGATTGAATAAGGGGTAAACGGACAAAGCTCTCGGCGTTGATCAAACTCCTAAGGGATACGCCACGCATTCGATTCAATTCTTAACATCACAGAGAAGATTAGATGAATTGTTGGCCTTTGAAATGACTCGTGGTAGCCTAACGATGTATCAAATCAGTGCTGATATTCTCCCAGACAAGTCTGTTGCTAATTCGCAAACCCCGGAGGGATAGAGAGAGAGAACTTAGTGAGCCTTGGCGGGATCGAACCGTCGACCATGTGTGCATCACGGAACACCTCTACCACTGCGCTAAACGCGCTCTTATTGGTAGAATAGAGCTTAAAAACAAGAATGAAACCATGTTGAAGCAAAGAAGACCACCCCAGAGCAGATTTTTCAGTACTAAACGATATCTACTTCAGCGATTGTCGTCCTTTGATATGATCGCGATTAGAGCACGAATTCAACAACGCTCATCGACGTGCATGTCGAGAACCTTTACCAAGATTGCGTTTCAGCAGTCTTAACCGGCTAACTTCCGCGGACCCAGGGTGGGCGTTCCTTCACGCGTGGGAACGACTCCACCTGCTCTGCCCGATCAGTCGCTGACTACAGTACTGCTTTTCGTTGCAAAACCGTACGCGAATTAGTCGAAAACTTAGCTGCGGGTCTTGTAAGGAAAGTAGTACTGTTGTCTGCGGCTTATCGAGGCAGAGGAGGTGGATTCGTTGCCACGCTGGCGGACACTCCCATTGTGGGTCCGCGGAAGTCAACTGGTTAAAGCTGCAAAGCCATAACGAACTACAATTGTAAGACACACAGAATGATATCAACACTCTCCTCACGTTAGAAAACTTTAGGAAGGCCGGCTAATCGTCTCTTGGCCTATTTCGACGAAAACGAGGATTTCGTGAGAAAAATGCACAAGAACTGCATTACGATGAACTACAACGAAGCGGGTACGTCAGAGGATTACAAAAGAAACTAGAACAAGCAAAAATTAGCCTCGATTCCAACGTGAACATCGTCCAAGTCGCACTAGACAAATCGGGCTCAAGTACTTCAGCAGGAGGAGCTATGTATTCCTCTGCGGACGACGCCATTTTCGGCTGGAGGGCGGCTCAGACGGCTGCGAAAAGAGCCGCTAGTATGCGCTCCAAGGAAATGCGGTAGTTCTCTAATCAAAAATATACATTTTCGTCAACATGTGGGATTTCTGTGTCAATAAGTGATCAGATATGATAAAATAGACTTCAGTAAGACTATTTTTATTAGAGATAGCGTAATTGCTCCATTCACCACCTTTCAAAAGAAAAAACCAAGTATTCATGAAAAGGCTGTTTTTAGAAGCTTTATTAAACATTTCTATGATACTTTATTCAAATTTACCTGAAATTCAATCAAAATTATCTTCCACTTCTACCACCTTTCCGTATACTTTATTGCATGAAGTGCGTGAAATTAATATTACTGGCTGAAAATTGGAAAACATTGAATAGCTCGTCAAAAATTGTGCTGCATGTTGCATGCGATCTCACTTCATCGATAATTCTTGATAATTTTTTTTTGATTATTAGTACAGTTCAGATTCCTATTTCTCAGATCAATGCTTAATTTCGTTCAAACCCTCTAGTCATAGCTATGGTATGCAAAAAGAGATGGAGGTATAGCGATTCTTCCCTATTCTCTCCACCCTGCTTGACCCCTTTGGTAGATACGTCTAAAACGCTTTAGTAGTCGTTCGATAGCTAAATCAAGTGAAAACGATATTTATTGCTTGTCAATCTCAGCAACCACTGTGTCTCACTTCCATCGATCTGATGAAAGTATTTGATTCAGTGGAAACAAGTGGTTATAGAGGCGCTGGATAACCAGAGCGCCCTTACTCGGTACATAATGATCCTTCGTGACCTATATAAAGGTTTCACGATCAAAATGTCTCCATTCTACAACAATATCACCATCGACGTAAGAAGAGAGGTTCGACAAGGCGATACAATTTCGCCAGAACTATTCACTGCCACCCTCCAAGACGTTGCGAACATTCGAATGGGATGAAATGGGGTGAAAATTGACGGTCGACAATTAAACCATCTTCGCTTTGCTGACGATAATGTCCTCATAACACCAAGCATCAGCCGAGCGGAACGAATGTTGACCGTTTCGACGACACCACTCAATTCTCTTAGGAATATATGAATGATTGTAACACTGCGAAAAATGCAGTGAAATATTGGAAATTTCGAGTATAACGACAATGTTTCTAAAACCCGTACTGCTGAGAAGAGGGGGGCATGGCGCGCCCTGTCTAAGCTCCGTCCCTCATCATTCTCCGGCAGTCAACAACGAACGTCCTATGGAACGCCACAGCCAGGCTATCCTCGAGACTGGAACGAGACGTGCCCAACCAGTATCTGCGCCGTTCAAGAAGAAGATGAAAAAACGAATTAAATGCTAGAAGTACTGGGATCCGAACAGCGAAAAAAGGAAACACTGTGAAGACGGATCATTAAGTAAAAAAAAGTACTGTTGAAAGGTTAGTGAAATGCAAAATATCAGGCGTTTGGTATTCAGTAGTACTTTGATGACGCTCATGCATTTGACTCCATCGAACCTCGTAGAGGTGATATAAGTCTTCAGCCTATGAAAAAAAAGTTGTAAAGTTCCTCAACCGGTATGTGGAATGACAATTTTCGTCTGAGTTTCCTCGAGTTGTTGTCTATTATAAATAAGATAACCAATACTTGGTTAACATGGGGCTCAGGAGGTCGAACTAATTTCTATAAGATCATTGTAGTACAGGTCTAACTAGTGAGCTACACGCTCACAACTATAAAAGCAGTCGAATGTAAAGAAAATTATGAAGTAATATAGGTTTAAAGAAGCTAATTTGTCTTTTTCTGATTGTATAGTACTACCATTATATACAGTATATCGTCATAACATGGTAAAGTGTTGCCTAAGGGTGGTCGAGAAGCAGCGTTCCGCAGCACAGAGGTGCATACCTCACTGTGATCAGCTACGGCGAGTTCAACATTTCGACTATAAGTGGTTGATCATGTATTTTGAGGTTCTGTAAGTGCTATATGAGCTAGATGGACTCCACTGGTTCTGAACAACTCAGTGGACCACCTGTAGAAAAGCGATAGGTAAGTTTGTTGAGGAATGCTTTGTGCTTGATGCAATCAAAATCTAGATTTGGCGCCTTTTCTGATTGAGTAATAGAGGTGTTCAGCTGACTGAATGGGTAACCCGATCTTTCCAGGCTCTGGAGAAGGCGAAGTCGCTGAAATGTCAGCCTCTTGAATATATTGCGTTATAAAAACCTCGTACGTGACTCAAAAGAAGAACAAGGCTAAAGCAGTGATGTAACATTTGATCGAAAAAGACTAGCATGGGTGCCATACATATGTTGATTTGTTCTCAGAATTTGTGGTCACGGCATCATGAAATTTTCAACAATTTTGGACTGTTCTGGCTCTTAAAACTCTTCCCAGATCTGTTTCATTATTATGATGAAGACTAAATTTACGGATTTCTCAATGTTCATCCGTGACGAAGCTGAATTCTTAGCTCAGACGCCATCGGAGACAACACCTATTCTTTGGTAGTGCAGAATGCATGGAACCAATTGCGTGCTGTCCTGTTATCTGATCTTAGGAATGCTCTGGTTGATTAATCGGACAAAAGGCGACGCTTAAAAGATGTCAAGAAAGAATTATAAACGGTTATATAATCAGTTTACCAGCCATGAGCAATCGATTGTTAATCACTATATTGTTGGGTGATTTTGTCACAGGGCTTGAATGATTTGTTATTTCTGCACTGTGAAGTTACTTTTTCACTCTAAGCGCGCAGTGTAACATCTGCGGCATCAATCGCTCTACATATATATAGGGGTTTAGCCCATTATAAAGACCTGATTGAGCCGAAGGGCACCGTGCTATTGATGGAACTGTAAGACCGATACACGTGCTTAGCACTTTATGGGTGCCGTAACAGAACTCATGAAAGACTCAAATTATGCTACCAAACTATATAAAAAGTTGGAAGTATTGTGAATCATGCGTGATTCATATCGCTCTTTCTGCCCTCCACTACTTACGATCCGCGTATGTTTCGCCACAAATCTGCTAACCTGCAACATCGACACAATTCAATGGAATTTCAGTTGTTACTAGGAAAACCGAGCAGAGCATGACGATTCGTATCAAGCGGTACTTAGTGCAAACTTAAATCCATATGATTGGTGACTTGCATTTCTACCGTTTGTAAAGAAAAGTGTGAATATTTCTATGTTAAAGCACATTTTAGGTGGTGGCCTTCAGCAGTCAATTCCTTCCGCTCCTCACTACTTAATGATGTGAGTAATTGTTAATACAATTCACACCAACAGTCCAAATAATCTGGGTAGTCGTATTTTCAAAATATCACCCAATTTTAATGTTTTATCTTTAGTTACGCAACTCATGGACAAAAGGTAAAGGATAAATGCAGTTGTCATAGACACTCCGCAATTTGCATGAGTTTTGGTTCAATATCGTAGGGGAAGCTACTCGTTATATTAGAGTCCTGCACGATAGGCATATATATATATTTATATATATCTATATATCTATCATATATAATCTATATATCTATATATCTATAAATATTATAAATGGATGCGCAAAAAGTTCTGATAATTTTTATTCTGTTGATTTTAGCATCAATATTATATCTTTTTATCAATGCTGATAATTTTTTTTAAAGTTGTTTAATTTTGGTCTAGAATGTGTTTTATTCATCTGCCTACTTTCGACTGTGCTTAAGTTATGGATCGTTAAAATTAACGAATCGCAGTAGTTGCATTGCACAAGATGCTCGCACATATTTCCACAGTAACTTCTTCTCAAGCACGCGTCCAAGCGGCTCGAAGCGCGTTTTCGCTAGTGTAGCAAGAATCCGAATCTTTTTCCTCCAGTATGGATCACGCGCAGTAATCTATTGGGATGAGATAAGGAGAATTTGACGGTCAAATGTTTCTGCACCAGAAGCCTGGAAACTGCTTTTGACACACTGCACTTGTTTAACGGACCAAATGCGCAGACCAAGCTGTTAGATAAACCGCCGGCATCAAGTGTTTGGTACTCCAAGGCTCCAGTACGCTTCGTAAAACTTGCTGCTGATACCCGGCAGCGTTGAATTTGACGTAAACGTTGATGGAGGCCAACGACGCCTCTCCGGTGGCATAAATGCCGGCCCAGATCACCATAGAAGCCGGAAAATAACTGTGGCCCAAATTATCTGCTACTGCGGACTTCTGCTGATTCTCCTTGAAAAGTTTACGTTGATTATGGCTATGATAGAGTAGTTCGGCTCTAACACGCGCTTGGGACAAATAGCACGAGAGTGTGTGCGGGTATCTTGTGCAACTCAACTACTGCGTATCGTTGACTTTCACGGTCCATAACTTGGACGCGAGTGAAAATAAATAAATAAATGGAACAGATTCTAGATTAAAATTGAATAAGGAATTGAGTGAATTTATCAGCACTGATAAAAAATGCCATATCAATTATACTACTAATTCGAGTGTCTAAACCACGCTCAAATTTCAATATGCGGTATAATCATAATTCCAATACAACATATATAATATATTTCAATATATGGCTCAAATCATAATTATGAAATATATTGGAATTTGAGCGTGGTCTTAATAAAACACTCGAAATAAAGTTATAATATTATAAAAATTTTAGCCAAAGAGCAACCGAGTGTAAAACACTGTAAGTTCGGTGATACTTTTACTTGACTTAGAGTGTAAATCGTTCGTCCTCGCTAACTCTTTATAGGGAGAGTAGGAACTCCTAAGAGGATTGGCTAAAAAGACTGAAAAACGACGGGTTCTGTCTGACTGACGAGGCTGCAAGGTCGAAACACGTGTATCGGGCTGTACAAGAGCCCATTACCAGACCACATGACATGTTGGCTCAAATAGCATTTATGAGATATGATATTAATGTTGAAATTAACAAAATGAAAACTATCAGAACTTTTTGCGTACGTATATATATCTTTTTACGCACGCAGTGTGGATACATATATGCACAATAATAAATGAATATACATATAAATAAATAATATAATTATATGTATGTGATTCTCTCTGATTATGAGAGAACAAGTCAAGAATCGATCTAACTTGCTGGACAGGATTTTTTCGTACGGGTGCTGTAACGATTTGAAAGCTTGAATCCATGGCTAGAGCCACATGTGGTCGATTTTTCGAAACATCCTTTTATAACGCTGTAAAATCCATAATAGAATTATGTTTCACAAAGCCGCGTGCTTTTTTTTTTTCTTATAGCATTTCATTACGCTGGCAAAACTCCTTCCTCAGAGTGTTAGTACTCATTCGATAGCACAACTTTCAAAGAACTCAGAAATGCGTTTGCTTTTTGGAACAGCTCTTTTGATAGTTTTGTAAGAGAAAGAGAATATTTGTGCTTTGCATTTCGCCGTGCACAGTGCCTTTCTTTACACTGTTAGTAGTCATTGAATGTCGCATGTTCCGATAATTTCAACGCTGTGCTTATTTTCTGAAGATACCATTTAGCAGGGGATTTTGATCAAATTTTACGTTTGTGGGGACCTTCTTTACCGTCCAGTCCTCTAGAATGGTTGGGAATTGGGGGTTTTTCACCGCATAAACAAATCTTCGAATAAAAACGTATGATTTTGATACAACGAAATTCTCTGCACGCTGATATGCTTTTCGTGCTTTCAGCAAACTATACGCACAAATAGGAACGAAGGCGCACGGTGGGTATAAAATGTAGCTTTTTTCCTAGGTGCTACATCGTTCTACAGGGTGTTTTTAAAGCCGGCGACGTGAGGCTGTACCTGAAGCCTCAGCTCTTGAGTGGTTAATAAGACTTCTATGATAAGTCCCTTTCCAGCGAATGGAATTGGTTTTATATTTCTTCCCCATAATCAGAAAGAGCCATATTTACAAATAATGCATTTATATACATCAAATAAATAATCATATTGCTTCAATGATTGAGATCACTTGCCAAGCAGCATCGTCAGCTATGCAAAAAGCTCGATTAGGAGATATTCAAGTCATCAGATTGGCTAACATAATAGGCAAATTCACAGTTTCCTCAGCAAAAGCACGGCAATTACAGAATGTATTATTCAAGCACTTCTATTTTACAAACATATGAAAGCAGTGCTTTTCGTTTAATTTATATAAGTTTCTTTGCAGCTTCTCTCTTCTTTCGGCGATTTTTTGCTTCTTTCTTAATAACTTCTTTCTCCAGATACCATGTTTCCTAAATGAACTGATTTTTTTTTTTTTGAGAACATTGATGAAGCATTGTATTACCGTCACTATCTCCTTATTTTTACTCATTCTGTCCAGTTTTTCGCGACGAATAACGGCATAATGTCTGAACATGAAGTTTCTTAGAAAGAAGTTTGATGTGAACAACGTATAATTATCAGTCAATGAAGGTCTCTTAAACCTATATAAATTCATTGCACGGTTATTTCTGCTCAACTGTAACCAACAATGGTACTTTTCGGACGATGTCGGTTATAAGGGTACAAATGAAAACCGATCTTAGTTCCTGGACAGGAGCTTTTCATAGGACTATTATTAAACATTCGATAGCGTATTGATTGCTAATTCGAACGCTGTGCTTATATCCTGACAAGACCGTGTCTCTGCATCGCAGCAGGTAAAATAACAATTCACGTGCCGCCGGCCAAGGTGGCCACGCGCACTGATGCGATATCGTAAGAGCGGTCCAGGACTGATTGAGTTTCGCGTCAGCGCACATGATCATCTCACTCAGCGGTGAGTGAACTGGCCATAGACCACCTTAATCACGCAAGCGAATTCAAATTATTTTATCTGCTGCGTTGCGGAGAACCCTCTTCTCAGGATATAAGCACAACGTTGGAATCAGTAAACATTACGCTATCGAATGCTTTATAATAGTCCCAAGAAAGAGCTCTGTCCGGCGAAAGATATGCGCGTCTGAGGTTAGGTTTATTTTGACTATCACAGCGTTATAAAAGGGTGCTCAAAAAATCTGATGACGTGGGGCTGTAGCCAGAAATCTCAGCTTTTGCATAATTACTAGTACACCTATGAAAAGTTCCTGTTCAGCGATGAAGTCGGGTTTTCATTTGTCCCCTTATAACCAAAAAGTATCCCAACATTATATTCGAATCTTATTTCGGAGCATTTTTGGAGATTGTCCATCATTATTCAATTCAAAGAAACATAAAACACCTGTATGAAAGCACAGTAATATTAAAACATATAGTGATCACGAGTGCAGCTAACACGATGAAGAACCATTTACTCTCTGGATAATCTTCTTCGTCGGCATCGAGCATTCGAACCGTTCCACTAGACTAGAAAGCTTTCCCGTTTAGCTCTTGAACTACACCTAATTTATGTGGCCGCACTAACCGTCATAGCTTAATCTTGGCAGCAGCAGCTTGAATTGTGGCTTGTCGTGAAGTATGAATAAGTCTTCGAAAGGTGGGTTTCAAGTGCGACTGAGCCAGTACACCGATCACTTGAATTACAGCGTTCTCACAAATTTTGATCGCTGAAAAGGAAGTGGATATGGCTGCAGTATTGACAATTCCTAAGTGTTTATCTAGATCACTTGTCTACGATTAATATATTTCAGACAGTAGGAACGCTGTAGCTTCCATAGACGATAAAAAGTGAATTGATTTTTGTCCCTCAATGGCTATCCTGTTAGCCTGTCATTTCTTCCTCTTTCCCATCTTTCCTTTACAAGGACTGAACAACAAAACAACTGCCTCATAAAAAGCATAGGGTGCCCTACCTTTCTCAGGTCCTACGTAAAATGTAGACTGATTTCTAAACACATAGGTGTGGCGCTTCAATGATACGATCAATTAGAATTATTCGAATGAGTTAGACGTCCTTTCTTGTGCAATGTGAAGGATAGACAGCTATCAATCTAACATTTACTGAGCATGCCCTATTTGAAATAGCATTTTGAGACAGCATAAAGTAACATGATCCGTGTTTAGTAGTGATAGTAAAGTAGATAAGCGTCATAAACTCCACTGAACTTTTCTGAGCAGATATTTTAATCACTATCTAATCGTGTAGTTTCTTGGCTCCCAAGGAAAGGATATTCACAAATATAAAAGATCCATCGAGAAGTGGTGATGATACAGTGTTGTGCACTGTGCCGTCACCACTTTCACCTCCCTCCTTGTTACAGTGCAAGGCTTAATGTGGGGAGTGGGCTACTGACGAGGGGGCGAGACCTCCGAAACACGCGTGTTTAGCCTTGACGTACCAACCTCGGGTAAGGCTTTACACATTCTCAAAAATTAGTATAAAAGATCTTTACATCATTCACCATCGTCAGTTAACACTTCTCTTTCACTTTTTATTGTATTTCAGATGACTTAATAGTTTGAAAAAATTGACATCGTACGGTTCAAATGTGCACAAAGCTTTTCATCGTAGTACGGTATCATTCTGAACAATATCCCTTCTAACAAACTTTTCTCTTTGAAATAGTTCTTTCAAGATAAAGATATGGTGTCTAATTGCCTAAAGTGTTTGAACCTGGCTGTTAAGCCAAACAACTCAAAACTTCATCAGAGTATAGGTCTTAAGGAGCCACTCAAAATAGGCAATGCGCGCATGGTTTTAAAAAACTCTTATGTGAGTTCTCATGAGGAATGGAGTCTTGAGAACCTACTGACTTTGGATGACGATCACTTGAAAGCTGCATGTTACAGAAAAATTTCGGTTTCGACCACTCAAAAATGGTCTGATTCAGGGTAGATATTGAAAATTTGGAAAGACTATGAAATGATGCTACATTATCTGAACGAGAAATCTAAGGAACCTCGCTATTTGTGCTTTAGAATTCTTTTATAAAAGGAAAACGAATTTTTGCCCAGATCGTCGAGGCATGATGAGAAGTGACTACTATATAACAGTAAACGTTGATCGCTTCACTGAGTAGGTCAAGACGAAGCTCTTAGGCGTTTTCCAAGGCCTGTTGCACACAATACGATATGTGTGGCGCAGTGGTTAGAGGTGACTTGCGACACGCACGTGGTCGATGGTTAAACCCCGCTTCCAAGATCAACCACACCTTCTATCCTTCTGGGCTACACGTACTGCTACCGGTCTTGTCTGGAAGGCTAACAGCACTGACTTCATCGGCTGGCCAGTCATTGTATAGACCAGATATGCACTCGAGTGCACTCTATCACCTCGAGTGGTGACTGATTAAGTCGAATTGATGGTGCATCCTTCTAGGATTGATCAATATCATAAAATTCACCCTTTTGAGATTTTAATACGCATGTAAAAATAATTATGATGACTGCTTGGTTTTCAGCAGTAGAAATTATACAGTATACCCATTCCAATCATACTAAAGAGATCACAACAAAGAAGTGAAACTTTAAAAGTGGCCGCTCACGTATCCAAGTAATGCTAACAGGAGAGCCCATTCTTCTTTGATAGCAGTGTTCTAGAAATGGTTAAAAATCTAGGACAAACTGGTACTTCTCGACACAATGTCGACTACATGGCCAGCAGTGGGATCTACACTTGCTCAATGGTTTGTAGAGAGTTTTCACTTAATTTTGTATTCTTTCGATTTTCAGACGTGGATCTAATATTGGGAGCGGTCTGTGAAAATTTGTTCTCTTAGATTTTTCACTAACAAACGAACTTTCTTCCAACGGCGATAACAGAAAGACGATTGAATCAATTAATATTTAGATCTGCCAACTAATAGACTGGAAACAAGTGATCGTTCTAGCTGTTAGTGTGTATTGAATATCAATATTACTCAAAAGCTTCATAATTAGTCAATTTCAACTACGTTAACCCAAAAGACAATGTTGAATACTAATGGAGATTGCTATCCATATCGTCACTTCTACTGACGTCCCACTGAAGTTATTAGACCAAGTTCTCGTGTCTTTTAGGAATTCTACTATACAATTTCTTGTCTCTCGTTCACATTCTACTTTGAAGGGCTATTTATACGAAGATTCACTCAGTGATGTAAACTGATGTGTGAAGCCTGCGTCAAGCGGGACCTGAACCCGTATCTCACTCTATCCGAAAGAGTGTGCTCTAACCTGTTGCACTACCGGCGCCCGTTTTGCCACCACTCTTTCTAAGCTACAACGCATACATGAAGATTATTGAAATCTTGTTATGGCTTATTTTTCATCCAAAACATCATCTATCTCGCACAAAGCTACGCAGCTTGAAACTAAATAGCCAAGCTGATTAAATCTGCAATACCTTCAATGGATAGAAATTCAACAGTAAGCGATAGTACTCAAATACAAACTTGCTCACCTTATTGATGGTCGACACTACCGAAGCTAGGGTAGCTGAAAGTGAAATGATTTGATAGCTCATTCGATAAGTACCTCACATGCTTATCTCCTTATGCTAGCTTTCTCAACACTACATGTTTGATTTAGGAGTGTAGAACAATGGTGTGATGAATCAGTGAAATCACTTCTACTACAGAATCATATCTTACTAACCACGTTCGGACCGGTTGAACCATATATGTTTTACAAACTATCCTTCCTTTAACCTCGGCGCTATCAATCGAATATAGCAATAAGGTTCACTCGGTTAACGTTTAGATGCTTTCGTCTTCTTCAGAACCAATGTTTCGAGTTCATTCATAGTCGTCGTCGTCGTTGTAGATCTTCGCCGTGGTTTCGTTCGAGATGACTCTCCTCGGTCAAGCATTGCTCGAATAACTCGGCGATGTCATTATAAACAGGATATAGAGTATGTTAACTACTTGTTGATAGTGACTGCTTTGTTTTTTTCCTAGCAATCTATCTTGCGGTAGTCGGGTACTATCACCAGTTAGCACAAATAGTTATGATATTTTGAAAACCGGCTATTCATAATCTTGACGTTATCAATCATTATAGCTTTTTTCATGATTTAGCTCATAGATGAGATTGCCAACTTTCCTTTCGAACTAATCAATCAATCATATTTTTCTTTGTTGATTAAGCCACGATTCGCGATAATATTGCGAAACAGATCTATTCAACTAAGGTGTCAATGCGTTTCTCCTTCTCCGAAAGTGATGGATCCGAATCGATGTTCCATGGTTGTTCGTTCTCGTAGTGGTGTTCGCCTTCGCTCTCGTTTCGGATGTTCTCCGGAGGAACACATTTCAAATGAGGACCTGATTCGACATTGCTCCATTTTTACAGGATAGTTGTTGATGATAGGCGATTACCCTGTGATAGAACTTCGTTTTATTGAACTACTCATTCTGTAGAAATTAGTAGAAATCATGCGATTATTGGGGAAGACGAGAAACAGAACAGAACGAGAACGAATGCGAACATGACAATCAAACGAACGACCGTGGAGCATTGACTCAGAGCAATCAGTTCTGATGAGGACAAAACACCTCGAAAAGCCGAATAAGTTTGTTGTGAGACATATTTCGAAAATGGTAAATAGATTTAGCTATTGGGCTGTACAAGAGCCTTTACCAAACCACATGACATGTTGGCTCAAACAATAATGAAAGGATCTGTTGAAATTTGAGCGTAGTCTTAATAAAGCACTCGAAGGAAAGGTATAATATGATAAAAATACCAGCCAGCTAGCAATCGAGTGCGAAAACACTTTGTGTTAGGTGAAAACTTCGCTTGACATAGAGTGTAAAACGTACGTCGTCGACAACTCTCTATAACGAGTGTGATGCTCCCGAGAGAACTGACTATAAAAAGATCGACAGACGACGGGTTCTGCCCGGCTGATGAGTCTGTAAGGACGAAACACGTGTCTAGGGCTGTACAAGAGCCCTTACCAAACCACATGACATGTTGGCTCAAATAATAATGAAAAGATGTAGCTATGTTATACTGCACATCTCGCTCTATGTTTTCTTGCTAATGACGTAGTAATTGATGTTTAATTTATATTTATATCAGGCTATGAAAAGGATGTTAGACTGAAGGCAAATTGGAGATTTTCTTCGGGTTCATAATTGATAATAAAGCAGCATAAGCAACTCGTAACATCAACGCGCAACTGTCCCAAGAACTGCTAACGACCGTACAGTGCAGTGGTGGCTTAAGGAAGAAAGTAAAGAAAGCGAGAGCTTCAAAGAAGAGAAACGTAGTAGGCGACCATGGGGTTCACAACGACCAATTGAGAGCTCTCATCGCAGCTAATCCTCTTAAGGCTGAACGAGATGCTGCAGAAGAACTCAACGTCGACCAATCTACGGCTGTCTGCCAATTGAAGCATAATGGAAAGGTGAAAAGCTTGCTAACTGGGTGCCTCATGAACTCAGCCTATTTGAAAAAATTTGTTATATTCATCCTTTCTATTGTACGCAGCAACCACGAACCACTTCTCAAAAAGGACTGCGACGTGCGACACCAATTGAATATGATACGAGAGACGATTAGCCTAATACTTATGCCGAGAAGAAACTCGAAAACACTTTCCAAAAGGTGAAAATGTGCCAAAAAGGTTATAGTTACTGTGTGGTGGTCTGCTGCCGGTCTGACCTGAGTTTTCTGAATAGTGGGAAATCATTTCTGGAGCGAGACTAAAGATGTGCGCTAAAGTGACTATGGCCGGAATTCCAGAGGTTATGATGTGATACACTTCAAGCCCACGCAGCTCTGTTCACTTTTTTGTAATAATCCCCAAGTATCATTGCATTCGATGATTATTCTCTTCTCATTACATCTGTCATGTCTTACGACACATCATTGTCTAGTCCGAATCTATCAAATCCACAATCAATCACCAGGTGTACAGCATCAATAATTCAGAAAAATCTGTTTACTCCTGTTCAGTGGAGAGAAGATTACCTATGAACATCAGATTGATTGCCATTGATGGGACAGTGGCTGTGAGGCACTATTGGGCCTTTCGCTCACTCTGCACTTCCTCATAAACAAACTTTATACTCCCTTGATTTCCTTTTCTTAGATCCATTAATGGAAATCCATCGTAGCATTGAGGCTATACTCCACATACCCATCTCATTAGAGTCACCAGTTGCTTGAAAATATCGAATGGCTTTTTTCATTTTATTGTACTTGAAAGCAAATACAATTTCCGACAAGCATATCTCAATTTATTGTAAATGGCATTATCTGGATGAGAAATATCGTGAAAAAGACATTAGAAGATTCTCATTTGATCAAAATAAAATTTATAACTTACATATTTGAGTTTTAAATGTACTAAGAGTGACAGTAACAATTCAGAAAAGTTGCATATACTCTTGGAATAGTGTAACGAGATTGTTGAAAGATTTCTGCGGTACATTACATCGTTCGCTGGTTCGATTCGCGCTAAGGTTATCAAGTCTCCCAACTCCTTGGAGGAGTTCAACTGGTCCCGTACCTCTCTGAGAAGTAAATAGTACTAATTCTAAAAAAGAATGCTTCAAGCTCAAAAACGAGGTTGATACGCCAGGGTCATACACCGGTGTTTCGGAGGTTCGTCCTCCTCGCCAAAGACCCCCGCCCCACATTCAGCCCTGCATTGAAGCAAGGAGGGAGGCGTATTGGATTTTTGCTGTTAGATCAAAACTGAATCAAAAGATCGACTGTTTTTTGAAACTCCGAAAAAGAACATTCAAAATAATTCTAAAAAAGAATGCTTTAAGCTTAAAAAAATCCATCGACTGAGAGGTGGTGATGGACCAGTGTCATTGTACACTGTGCCATCACCACTTACGCCTCCCTCCTTGCTTCAATGCAAGGCTGAATGTGGGGCGGGGGTCACTGACGAGGAGGACGAACCTCCGAAAGACCGGTGTATGACCCTGGCGTATCAACCTCGTTTTTAAGCTCAAAGCATTCTTTTTTAGAATTATTTTGAATGTTTTTTCCGGGGTTTCAAAAAACAGTCGATCTTTTGATTCAGTTTTCAAATAGTACTAACTTGATAGATAAGTAGGCCACGGTAAATCAATGTAAAGGCCAAATGAGAATTCAGTTGTTCCCACGATGTTTAGTGATTTTGAATTCATGGGACACCATTCAGGTATTGATTCATGCTCTTCCTTCAACCTCTATGTATTCTCTTAGTTTGTAGAGTATCCTATAGATACTGTCTAGGAAAGAGTTTCTTGAGGTGACAAATTATCGAAAAATTCTCGGGAATTATCGAAAAACCAGCATCATCCTTTACTCGAAGAGTACAAAGTTCAGTTTTGGTAAGCTGTTGACATGCCCTTTTTGTAACTCTTACATGTTTCCAGTCCTCAGGTAATTCAGTTATCGAACAACTATTTCCTATTATTGGAATATGTCGCATTGTTTGTTATGTGGCTATGTACCGCGTTGAGATTGCGAGCATCCAGGTCTCCAGACAAGACGAAGTTGAATTTCGTCTTCTAGTGCAACTGGGCGTCAAACATTGGAGACTGTGCGTTGGACATTGAGAAATTTAAATATTGTTATTTAGCTTAGAATTTGCTTTTATTGGCATTGAACAGAGTCAGTTCCAGGACTTTTCTGTTAATTGTGAAAGCTGCGAATGGGGGAATTTGAAGACGACGATTGCCATGTACCATAAGTAAATCCACTCGCGACGGTTGGAGAGTTCGGTGCAATACGGAGCTTCTATAACAACTAAGCAGAAGAGAAGCAAAAGAGCACTTTTCACATCGACAGAATTGGATTACTAAAAAATTTAAACGAACGGCTGAAAGTTTTTTAGAATCCGTTATGTGCATTTATTCGTAGCAAAAAATTCCTTCTGATGATCTCATTGCGCTGTCAATATCTTTATTCTAATTGTCTGATAAGGCGTTTCTAATACGCATACTGTTCGATTGTCCAGAATGACTTGTAGACTACCAGCCTCTTTTGATCTATTCCAATGTATCTGTATCCTCATAAACTTCTTCCACCTCTAGCATAGAAGCCGTCCACGAGAATCTCGGCGATAGACAGCAGCATGTCAGGCGCGACGAAGTGAAAGTTCTCAGAACACTAGTTGCTCAAGCGACTCAATATCTGCAGTCAAACTCACAATGTTGACGACAAACTCCCCCGATACCTTCAATACACACGCCTGAGATGGGCACGAGTACAATTAATGGACAAGGGTGCTAATGTTCTGTCCCTTCATCTGCAATGTTTTTTTTTATTTGCATCCTCAGTAGAAGTTTTCCAATGACAGCATGTGTACGAGGTAGCGACGCACCGCCACCATAGCACCTTCAGCTTTTGGTGAGATCGGAAAGCCTCCAGATATTAGATGTACTAGATGTCATCTTCCTCCTTCATTCTATGCATTGCTTCTATTAGATAATCTACGTGATCAGGAGAGGTGAGTATTTCTTGTTATCTTTGCAAAGTATATCTATAGAGAGCTTTCAGAGTTTCTTCATAGCAGGGACATAGATTTATTTGCTGCAACCAACTCTGAATATACCTTTACATTTACACGTAATCATAGACCTTCGGTTGGATTGATGTCGACTGTAAAATAATCGTACTCTCAGGTACACTAACATTCGTATAAGCACGGGTGAGAATCAAAGACTCAGGTCAAGACAAAGCA
This sequence comes from Parelaphostrongylus tenuis, assembly GCA_019055375.1. Lineage (NCBI taxonomy): Eukaryota > Metazoa > Nematoda > Chromadorea > Rhabditida > Metastrongylidae > Parelaphostrongylus > Parelaphostrongylus tenuis. The sequence continues at coordinate 164,569 of JAHQIW010006786.1, read as the reverse complement.
GACAGAATCGTATTGTTGGTGGAAGAGATAGACGTGTACGACATATGTTTATTGTTCAATATGCGTGTTATTTGCTTATGAGCTTTCGTTGAATGCCCTCAGTAAAACTGAGTGAAAATTAGAAGAACAACAGTCATGCTGGTAAGCAGATTTTTGTGGACAGTTTGCAAGATTGTACGGTTTTTGTGGTGACAAAACTTGTTAATGTATCATTAGATAAGAGCGATCACTTTTTTCCTCCGTCAATGTAAGAGAAAATTCTTAGATTCACTTGAGGCAGACGCAGAATTAGAAACGCCATACCAGGTCAAAATCAATTTTGGATGGTATGAGAGCGGACGTGAGAAATGTTAGTAGTCATCACTTTCGTTTTTCTGATACCACTATTCGTACAAACAGTGTGATTAAATCGGATAAATATTTGTCGATTTGGACTATGTTTGAATAATCAATTAAAGATAAGAATCGATGTTAATGAGGACTGAGCTCTTTACGATGGCTCCTCTTCATTAGTGGCTTAATTAATTTGATATATAGCAAAACCTCTGGAATCAGATGTGTCGAAATTTGCTGACAACAGGAGGTTGTTCCGGGGTGTCAAGACCATGAAGGTGATAGAATTTCTCCTGAAGATTTGGAAGGAAATACTGACATTGTATGACGCTATCGAGCTAGCAGCACCTATTGGGTAATTAATGCATATGAAAAGAACAAACGAAGTCGTTGATGGAATTCTCTTGGATTTTTGAAAGACCTCTGTCAAAATGTGAATGCATGTAGTGCAGGTCACAGTTAAGTCTCCTGAATACACCTGCTTGTTGGCTTTAGTAGATGTTTAATTTGTTCTATTGTTTTCTTTTTAGAATCCAACGCCTATGTACCACACAAAGACGCTCAAACGTAACCTCACATCGAATCTGCCCGCAATCTCTCAATTGGAGATCTCTGGAATGATTTCTTCATCAAGTGGAAATTCGATCTACAAATTTGATATCGGTCTCCAAGGCATGATATAATATTCTTGGAGCACTTGAAGGATATGATGGAAGAAAACGTGAAATATTTACAAAATGTCCAGCTGAACGGTAGAAATACACAATTGGACGACAATAAGAATATAGAGCAGAATGATTAGGCTCGAACTAGATCATTTGACTTTTTTGAACAAAATTCGCATCTCAAAGAACCGGTTTTACCTACGACCTTCTCAAGATCACACCTGATAGGATAGTATTACACGACGGCGATATCGTTCTTCTATGATCGGCTGTTCGTCCTTATTCAAAACGGAACTAGTTTTCCTGCTTTCTAGTGCTGGTAAAAAGATAATGAATTGTCGACAAGGTATAGTACCCCTCCTTTTTTATCGAATAACCTTCGCTATATTTCAAGAACGATTCTCTATAGATCTCAACATATGTAAATGTTGCGCGATACCTTTGTTGAGCTGACACAAAACTGGTATCAGTTGTTAGTCTTGTTGCCCAAATGGCTGACGTCGACGACTTAGCATTTCGTGCCATCTTGTAAGGTACAAAACTCTTTTGTCTAAAAATATATTATGATGTATATTTACCACTAAAGTCAAAAATGTTTTTCTCTGATCCTTCCGGCATCTGTATCTGCAAAACTTCTCGTCATGTGTGGAGATACATTCAAAATTAGCAATAAAAGCAAAAATCATGTCATGTACCGTAAACCGCTATTACTAATTATGTACTCACTTAACTTTATATCGTAGACAAAATAAATGCAGTTTATGTTCTTTTTTCAACTGTTTTCCATGTTATTAGCGCTCTAAAATTGAGGTAAATTTCATGTGCATTTCCAAAATGAAATTCTAAGGATCGGATGGTAGGTCTTCAGAACAGAAAATCTAGTACTCACAAAAATTTTCTTTCATACATAGTTAGTTGAGAAATCATAATTCATTCATCACAAATTTTGCACTCCCGTTAGAAGAAAAAAGCTTGTCTGCTACCTGTTCTTCTACTTGAAGCATAAAATGGTTTTGAAGAGAATTTTACAAGCCAGAGAGAGATATGGGATCCTGAATTTCTTACCAACATTGAGAAACATTATCATTAATACATTTTTTCAGCTTTATTGTCTTCGACCTTAGACCATTGTCTCCATGGGTTTTGTCAAGATGCTAATTAATTCCGAAGTAGCTGCTATTGAAATAACACTCACAGATGTGCTAAAAGTTGTAAAAAAGGGACACATATTCTACTTCTCACCATTCTCAACAATACTGCATTTCTTCTCTTAATGGGGGTTGGGAGGAATTTAATATCGACAAAAAAACTGTCTAAATATGTTGCTTAACTATGGAACAAAAACTCCACCGCTCCCACCTTCGTCGCTGAGACTCACATAACTTTATCCCTATTAATCTCTGCCGCACTGAAAGCTTCGTATATGACTTTTCACGAGCTAGTCGATTCGTCCTTGATCGTTTCTTGTCAGCTGAAGGATGTCTGGTTGTGACCGGATTTACCTAACAGACTCCATAACGCGACGGATGATTGTAGCCAACTAAAGCGTCGATCGAGCAGAAACAATAGAAAGGTGAGGAACGAGGAGTGATCGACGGACACCGCTATGTCACTATGCTGAACAGTAGTAGAGACTGGGAACAAATATCACATCGGAACGAGACGATATGTTTGTGCGCGAACACATTTGTACGACGTCTTTCGACCAGCTGAGACGAGCAGCACCTGACCTGCATATAGTGAGTGCATTACTTCCGACGCGGCTGTCTCTCCAATCATTCATTGTAATGAATCTGAAAGTGCCAGAAGTTCTAGTACAGATTTCAGCTGCCTTCACAGTTCATAGAATGTTCCCTTTTAGTTCCGAAGAAGATTTTGAGCTGCAAATTTTTATATTCAGTATCGTTTTTTTTCAACTATTACCATCGTCAAGGTGATGTCAAGACCCATAACTATCTAGATTGAAGCTGTAGGGCTTTACTCCCTTTTGTGTATCTCATGCTACCTTCAAAAATGTTTCCAAATGCAAGAATTCTATAATGAATGACCAACTATCAAGCTTCAATCGAACACAATCATCTAGCTGTAATAATTGTTACGTCGATTTACTGCCATTACTCTGTGAATCGATAAAGTTATACTTTTGTCACCTCCTAAGATTCTGGAGTATAGAGGGTTGGATATTTCAGGAAGATTTTAGTCATGTTAGATGTTTTCGTATGTCTAACTATCATTCAGTTTCAACTGTATGGCGAGTAGGACCTTGATGTTAGCGAGAATCACTTATCCAAGCGAAAGTAAAGTCAAGACGTTGAAATCGTGGTGACCTATTAATAAGCCTTTAATACAAAGTTTCAAGGTTGCACTCGTAGTCCTTAAAGTAGCATGTTCGCGATGGAGATTTGAAGGTCCTGAGTCAACCTACATAGCATGAATTAAGCCCCAATTATTTCAAATCAAACAAAATTTTAGAGTGTCGTCGACGCTGAGTCGATGTTGTAGCTATGACAAAGTTGCAAGTGAAATTGGATTCCATCGTGCATTCTATAGAAGCGATTCTCACATTATCTTCTTTTGAGAGCGTCGAATTCACTTTTGTACACTCTAAGCGATTGCCTATTGTCCTAGGCTGACCTGAAGACCCAAAGAGTCGCTCCTCGACAGATAACAATACTGACCTCCTGCCTCGAACTCGTATGATGTCATCGTTCCGAAATCGCATCACTGTCTTTCGACTCTTCCTGCAATCTATGAATCGCACAGGAATTTAGTGGCTTTTTCTCTGGAAAGAGCTCTCATATTCGATAGCCTGAATCTCACTATTCTGAAGCTAGGTTTGTTTTTAGAGAGGTCGTTATGGATAACTGGAAAAAAGAAAGAAGAATCGTTTCGCACTCGGAATAATTAGTTCCTAGTTCGAGCGTGTTCGAGCGTCATGACGGAATTTTTTGTCAATATGTTGTGAAATTGAAAGATTAATAGCCCTAGAACGCTCGAACGAAGTCTCTTCTCTAATCTTACCGTGAATATAAGATTTTTCGCAACGCAGACAAATTTTGTAAGTAAATAACGAAAACTGCTTCCCTCTGAATGCGGCAGTTGAGACTTCACAAAACGCGATTTCCGAGCGACGCGTAGCCTTCGTCATTTTATTAGGGTTTCATCATTCTCAGAGGAAACTCCAGATTTTCGCGCTCTCTGATGCATCGTGATCTCCTCTACACTCTCATATGCTTTTCGTTAATATATACTCCTTATGTGTACGGAAAGCTCCGTGCTACAATCTTCTTTCCTGCGCTTTACGAAGACTTTTTCCGAATTCATTTTCAAAATTAGCAACATTTATGCCATCGAGTGGATGTTAAGTGTCTGGAAAAAAGCCTACCACAGAAATCAGTCCTGCAAAAAACGAACGCCGAAAGTAAAACTGAATTTTCTGTGGCTGCTACAGCGCACTAAGAAGTATTTCGAAGAACAACTACATTACTCAAACATCACCGAGATGTGATCTATGGAATGAATTCTTTGTTTCCCTTGTTAGACCAAACATGAGGTTCTCATAATTAATATTTACTCGGACAGCTAACGTTGCGGCAGTTTCGCCTTCTTTAGAGCCTGGAAAGATCAGGTTTTCCACAACCCTGCCGGCCAAACATGCTGAAGGTTGATTTTTGTACTTGATGCTATTGGATTGGAATCTAGGTTTGATTGGTTTTTTCAAATAAGGCAATGGAGGTGTTTCGCTCACTGGGTTGTGGTCAATATCATTTTCCAGTCCTGAAGAAGGCGAAACCAGCGAAACGTCAGCTGTTTGGATAAATGAAATCATAACCTCGTGTTTCGCTCATCAAAAAAGCAAGGAATTCTTGAAAAATGCCGAAATCGAAAAAATAGTCGATCTTTGAGCTTATTTCATGAATACTAAAAGTCTAAAGGCAAAGGCTCTCTCCAACGAAAAGCGCCACTAATCTCAGTGCGATCTATAAATCGCATGCGGTCCCGAAAGGGTTAAAAGTAAACACTGCTCGAGAAAGATTTAGACATGACGTGGCCTATTTTACTATATTGGTTGCCATCAAAAAACTACTGTTATACGATTTTACTTTTTACTTTACTTTCACTTCTAAGCATCTACCCACAATGATATTCGGGTCATTTGTTGTAGATTGTTGTGTTGATTACTAATTATACTTTGATTAAATATGGTAGTACAAGGAATACCATCGGATAGGTTTATTTTATAGATCACAATAACTTCTCTGAGATTCTACGCTTCTGATTAAACTTATGTCGATTCAGATAGGAGCTCCTATAATTGAAAAACTTCTCATATGCAGTAGCATTATTTATGGGTCTGATAGAACTGCCTGATTTCTTTTTCACCATCTCATTTACGAAAGTTTTTTTTACGAACAAATTTGTCCATAAATCCAAAAATTCTTCTGAATTTCTTGGATTCTTGATCGATTTTCTCGACTGCAAGTAACAAGTAACCATATTTGAAATATTTTCTGTTGTCTACTAGACGATATGTGCTAAAGCGAAGAATTCATTTGATCTTTGGCTGAATGGTTTCGCTGCTTCAAAGTTATCTAGACATTGCGTAAGACATCATAATAATTCGCTCAAATGGCAATTCGGCATTGCTAGCCATTTTGGTAGGTCCCACTTTAGAGCTTGAGTTCGTACAATCAGTTATTATGTCAAGTCTTTTAGTTCTCCAAATTTCGTTCCATTAGCATTAATGCAATGAAGTTAAGTCGATGGGGGAAAATTGAAACCACAATGAATTCCACGCTTTAGAATACTTCGCAGTACGCATCTGCAGCAACCGTTGTTAGTCGACACCTCTCGTAGTCACTCATCGTGTTACCTTCCCACTATGCTGGAATCTTCAGTGTGTTCCGCTGCTAGAGTAACCTAGTCCACCGGATAGACTTCATTACGATTTTTTGGCTTTGACATATTGTAAAAATGTATGAGAAGATTTTCAAAAGTTTTATTGCAGTCATGTTTGCTGAAGGAAAAAAGCTTCATTGTTGGCAATCTTCATAAGAATAATTTGCCATATTATTTAGCTCTACTTCTGAAAATCTACTGCTTACTGCTGTGAATGTGGTTTTTCCTAGAAGACGTAGTACATGTTATCCGATCTTAGTTGATTAATTTTGCACTCAACTGCACGATTTTCCTGATGAGAATCAGAGAAATGCTAATGAGACAATTGCGTAGAATTCATTCGAAAAATGTTTCTATATTGCCCATTGATTCGATATGCCGCTCATGTTTTCTCAATCCTTCTGGGTGGCGAAGTTTATGACTCTCAATTTATAAAACGTTATTGTTCTCCAGTTCAGATCCTTATATATGAATATTTCTCTTCACAACAGAAAATGAGAGAGTGTTGATAAATAGGAGGCATAAAGTTTACCTGATTTGTTCCGTAATATGTATCCGGAATCCATGTTTTTCAAACCACACAGCTATAGGCGTGATCATCAGATCATACTATTTATATCATATGTTTGCATTTGTGATCATCAAATCCCAGAAGCAGGTAATGGAATAAATTATATCCTACCTATTCAAAAATCTTTCTGGTTGACAATTGCTCTCTCTCCTTCTCCCTGTCTCTCTCTCTCTCTCTCTCTCTCTCTTTTTCTTCCTCTCTCTCCTTCTCTCTCTTATCGTGCCTTTCCTGTACTGTGTGAGTGTAAATGCATCAGTCATATCTCAGATATTGCTTTCTGTGATAACCATTTTTTGACATTATCCAAGTCCTACCCTTATGACCTGAAGGCGTTTATTTTAGTCATACTTCTGCAGTATTGCCCCTGCCATTCGTGGAAACTGTACTGTGAAAAACGAAATAAAAAAAAACAGTGATTTTCTCATAGACAAGCCAACAGTTCGACAGGAAAATGCGTAGCCACACAGAGTACCCTTTCTCTATTGTTGTAGGCCACCTGAAAATGCAAATAGCACATACTAAGGCAGCATAAACGGTAACTTTAGCGAAAATTTAATTAGGTAAATGAGGTAATCAGTCAGACCAAAAAAACGTTCGCTGTTGCAGGGGAATCTTATAGGGCCTACAGAATGTTGAATACTGCTCATAAGATTATTTTATATAGAAACTCTATAATAACGTTGGAGAAAATAGTGATTTTAGTTTTAGAGTGCTGATATCATCGTTAACTCTTTGACAATCGTTGTGCGATTTCGCACGATTTCGCAGCCATATATGTGCACGAGGGTGCCGAGAATGGTTTGGTTGATAGGGTTCCTTAATATTATTGTCCCATTGTTTATTTCCCAGGAAGGAAAGAGAAAAAAGAAATTTTAAGTGATAAAACTTACTGGCTCATTTTAAATACTGTTCAGTCGCGCACGATCACGCAAGTGGTCGTATAGTTGTCAAAGGGTTGACGTAAACATCGAAATGCTGAAGGATTCCTTGACGTGTCATGACATTTTTGAATCCGCACTCAGCGAATGTTTACACAGCGTGTTTTAATCGTCGTTGGAAATGTCCTCGGTTGTCGAGCTGGTTAATGTGCCGTGACTATGTTTGAGTCCAAGTTCTTATTCTGATCGTCAAGATGCTTTGGATGAGTAGCACGTTGGGTCTTGGCGCATATGACAGCACAGAATCGCTATGAAATGAACCCTTGATCTCCCAACTCACTTTCTGTCACATATTCACAGAATGTTCCTGCTTTCTACAATTTACATTCTGAAAAGCGCAAAGCTTCAACATGGTTGTTTTGCACAGATAAACCGTAAAGGTGAAAAAAGAGGGCTCCCTGGAGAAGCCTGAGTTTTTTTTTTGGAGTAGATCGACGACTTCAGAACCAGGTAACTGCACTCAGGTGACTTTAGTAGCTCAACGTTTTTGGCCATGAATTTTTTTCAACACTTCTCTTGTCTAAAAGAAAAAAATTGATAGCTATGGGAATTGAGGAATTGAGTGGTGAGCAAACATGCGACCCCAGACGGGAGTCGAACCCGCTTTCCATCCATACCAGGGACGCGTGTTACCACTACGCCACCGAGGTACATTCGCGCCACCACTCATTCCTCAATATCTCTACGAATGAAACGCGGGTTTGACTCCCGTTTGAGGTCACATCTTTGCTCATCACTCAATTCTCTTGGGTATATGCAAAAAAAACTTAAAAAGATTCACAAAACGGAGAAAGATTTCCGAAATGAGTAACAAAAATGCATGTGACAACGCGCGTTGTGAAACACAACTCATTTTCTCTGCTAAGCGCTGTAAAACGGTCTATCTAATATGCATGCAAATATCAAGGGATTTAGGAAATAAACTTTCCAATTCATAAAGTCTAGTGGAAAGCCTTTGTTCAGCTAGTAAAGCTCCTTCAAAAAACGTTTTCTGACAACAGAAAAGTATCATTCAACTTCACACATGGTTGGAAGTGTCTGGTAAAGTTGGAGTGAAAACATGGTTACAATTTTGAACTTGAGCTCTTCCTTCAAAAACCGCTTCTGTAAGCTTCACATTGATTTTTCTCTTTTTTCTGACATCATCCTTTCTGTGCCACAGATTTCTTTGTATTAGATTTAAGAAGTGAACCCCCAGTTTCGCTGGCCTGAAGTCAATCATAGCTTTCCAAATGCGCATTCACACTCATGCACTGATGCCAATGTACCTGCTCGCTTCATTGCTTACTTGTATATTTGACATCGGTTTCACCAAAAGCAGGTAATCAACTAGCTCACCTCGACTATTCAAATTTTGGTATTTTTGGGGCCGACTTACATTTGGTCTCGGTATGTGTAAAAGTAAAGAGATAAAGGGAAAAGGTTGTGTAGTATTGTTTCTTAATTGTGGGCATCATAAGCGCACACTACGCTACTTCAGGAAAAGACATCACAACTAAAAATGTTTCACTTTCCTAGACTCGATCCACAAAGCAACAAACAGCAACAACAGTCGACACTCGACTCGAGTCATCGTGACTTTGATGGAGGCGAACGCGCCGAAATGTTTGCCGAATGAAGAACTGTGAAAATCTTGTTCAAATTTATTAGGATAACGAAATTCACATTATTGATCCATCGCCAGATATTGTTCAAGAAGAAGCAACTCAAAAGCCCCAACATCAATGCTAAAGTTTATTTTGTTGTGCCCTTAAGCTCCACAATGAGCATCTTCTCTCGTACCAACGTGCGTGCCCTTATGAGTACAAAAAATTATGCCTAGTCATGGCAAGATTAAAAATGGCACTGTTCTGAAAAAAATACAATAATTCAGTAGTACTGATGAGCTAGCTACTTGGTGGCAAGCTCCACCTTTGACTACAGCTATGATTGAATATACGGCTAGCAATGTTTGTATATTGGTAGAAGTCGATGTCAACAACGTCAACAGACTCGTATTTGAACAGTCGTATGCGGTAATCCACGGAGATTAGGCTTTGTTACGGATCTGGTAACCGAATAAATAAACATTTGAATGGCTACAATTTATTGCTAGGAGCTCCTCATCATGAAGTACATCGCACATAATAATAGCTAACATACTATCTGTCTGTTTCATTTCTCTATAGACCGCACAGGAATCGACGAATGTTTTTTATGAGCACCACCGTCTGCAGAAGGTAGCATAGTGAGATTCTTGAAAGCTGGATCAAATAAAAAATTGTGAGAGTGTTTACGATATTGAACAATCATGGAGAGTTCATGGATAAGCCTAATCAGAAGGATTACAAAAATATGAAAGCTGTCGACCTCTTGGAACATTCAAGGAATCGAATGAATAAACAACTATGTGCTTATCTAACAACATTGATGGAAACAGAGCAAATCTTCCACAGTGTTCATGTGTTGCACTTGATGCGATCAAGTGCTACTACTTTATAGACTCATGTAAATGGGAACAGCCCTACAGATCATGTACATTGCTTCGAATGTGTGTTCTAGCAGCTGGAAAGCTCTTGAGAAGGTGATATAAGTTGCCTTTGGTAACAAGAAACGACAGAGCTTTGGGACAGGTTATGAGATAGCAAAAAGTATAAGTAATCTTCAAGAGTAATCCTAGCGACATAATTGTATGCATTCTTTGCTGATTCGCCACGAAATTCTTCGTCTACACATGAAAGAATGTCCTTCTCTCCAATGTCACCGAGGATCAGGAGGATCGTTCAGTATTTCATCGCTGCTGTTTCTCCACTTTCAGACACTCATATATGATATATCAGAGGCTGCACCATTCGCAAAAAAGATATATTCATAATAAAAGCGGAGTTGGAAAGAAATCTAGATAAGGGTAAAGAGAGCCAAATCATCGTTGCATGATGAAATTATATGTAATCGTAGAAAATTATGCTGTTAAACTGGCCAGCCTTCTCTGTTAATGGAAGATTGTATACAAAGCGGTGAATAAATCTGTGCACTTCTTCACTTTCTTTTTCTAAATGAAATTGAGTGAGAAAATTGAAAACCGCGAAGGGCATAGTGTGACAACGACCTGTGAAGCGCTCATATTATTATTTTTAGTCCATCTAAAAATGCATATCACTCTCTGCATGTCTGAGTCCTTTTCTATCTGTCATTAATCTTTTGTGTTCCACCATCTGTCTTCCTCTCGCTACGTTTTGTATCCCGATAACAATTGCGTTCGTGTTTTGTGTCGTTACGCTCATAAATCGTCATTTTCAGCTGAAGGATTGGACCTTGAGCAACGTCCTGATGACTGTTTTCATCGCAATTCCGCCGAACGCAATCATCTTTCCAATACCCGTATTCGTTTCTTGACATGACTGGCTACAGGTAGTGCCGCTTACTCGACAGTTGACACAGTTTGGACGGCTTCGTGTGTTCTCTTTTAAGGTGGTCGCTCCGAGCCTTCCGATTTTCTGTGAGAATTTGTGTAAAGAGAATAATTCTGTCTTAAGGAGCTGTTCATTCAATTCATTCCTCGTAATTCCATCACTTTGACGAAAAGGGGGGAAGTAGAGAGTATGAGAGAGAGAGGAAGAGAGAGAGAGAGAGAGAGTAAAAGGAAAGGAAAAGAAATAAGGTGAGGTGCACTTTTTTTATCATTGAAGCTGTGTTGGTTCCCAATATCGTAGTCATATCATTTGTTTATACTCACCGAGATTTAATGGTTACGATGAAGGTCGATAACGATGCATTTTCTCTTTTATCTATTTATAACATAGTCCTGTTGGAGTTCTTCATCTTCCATTTTCATCATTTTCATATTATGAAAGATTATTTGTTCACATATGTCTTCCAGAAAAATTGGTTTTGAAAACCGACCTTTTTCACTAGTAGAACCCCAATATTTATATGCTATTATTCTAGTATTTCTATGAGAGAAAAACTTTCTACGCAACACATTTTACAATATCACTTGCGTAACAAGTTAGTCTATCCTCTGTTTTCGGTCCCTCATCAATGAAGCTGATAAGTCGATTGTTGGGAGTGTTTGGTAGGTGGCGTGACCAGTTCGTTTCCACTGTTGGGGTGGGAATTTTATCGGTCGGAAACGATCAGTTGCGATTTTCGGGGCGATAGTGCTTCTCAGCGGTGGCTGGAGTGCGTCCTTTCAGACTTTTTATCGTGTCCTAAATTCGATTACATATCATCCGGTAGCTATGGTTAATCTATTCTATTGATAATAAACTTTTTGATGTCCTCATTTTTCTTTGCTCACGCTGAACACAGCCCAAAAGATGTGTCATCAATCAGTTGTAGGTACAGATGGGATTCCTTCCAGTACTGAGGCAAAATGACGTAGAAGCTAATACTAACAAACGTGCACTTCTTATCATTTAATTACAATGCCTGATTTGTTGTTAAGCTTCATCTTAGGCTATTTATATGTTAACAAAGCTGGTAGAAGCTTTCACGGCATTTTCTAGACAAGATTTACGAATCTGAACATTTGGGTCAGCAGGACTCTTCTCTCATGCTCAAAGCAGCACTACTTTCAGTTGTTTTGGTGTCTACGTTTGATTAGTCGAAAGTGACTAAGTACACACTTCTTCATAGCACCAAATAACTCGAAATTGGTGAAAGAATTAGTGATTGGGTCATCGAAGCTTGTGACTCTTTTTCAATGACTCTGTTAACGCATTCGAAAAGAACGGAATGTGTTATCTTTCTCTCGCTTGAGCATTGCGATTCTTCGTCAGTGATTTGAAATGGTTATAGAAGAGGACGCTGTATCGATTTCAAAAGTATTTTTTGTTTTTGTTTCGTCTCAGTGTGACTTTTGACTGCTGTCTGCATATCCGCAACGACGTTCGCCAAGCGCTCCTCCTATTGTGCTAATCGAATTTTGAAAAGACGTGATTTTAAACCCAGTCGTAGGCGACGGTTTTTGATCATTTACATCGTAATCCATGTATATCAAATAATGTAGCATACGGTGATAAAAATACTAATGGCTTACTGCCGCCATTTTGCTTGGACGCACCCGGCTATCAGACTCCAAAACAAAAAGGTCTATTCCTTCAGGATTTTTCCAAAAGTGAAAATTAGTTGAAATTTCACAATGATATGTCAGAAAAAGCAATTGAAGTTTGCTGTAAAACCACTATTTAGCGCAAACTTAATAACAAAACAGCATATCTTCTGAATCACAAACCTTGACAGACTTTGTGAAACTACGAAACGCACTCTTACAGTCAAGTGAGAATTCAACAATAAAAAAGCTTGTCATCAACAATATTTAATGCAGACTGGACTTTGCTCAGGATCGCGAGACTTATCTAGAAAACTGTTTATTCAAGTTCTCACGCAACCAAGTTTTAGGAGTGAAGAAAGCAGGAACAACTTTTTTTATCAAGTTTTTTTTTGCCGTTATAGAGCATCGAAAACTGTTTATAAGATTGCTTAATTGAGAAATGTTGTGTACTTGGAAATAGAATATCCACGGTAATGTTAAGCTAGTGAAAAATTGATTACGTTTATGCATTGTTGAATCGCGTCGTTTGATACTGGGATATATTTTCGGATAAATGCAGTTATATTATACATCATTTCAGCACACGATTATTCCTTTATGTCTTCGTTACTACTGATGCATAACTTGTTATTTCTTGCATATTTATTTGAAACTATGGAAAGGTGTTGATTGGTGCAAAAGTATTTGCGATTTCAGGCCGTGAGTTGAAATTTGGTCGTAAACCAACAGCAACAATGCATTTGGCTCGGAAATTGATAACGAACGCACAATGTAGTGGTAGTTTAAGAAGTTTTGTGAGGGAGACGAATTTGAAATTTAGATAAGCCACAACGGAGAGACCGTGGCCGAGTGGTTGTGGTGCCCGTCGTTACGCTTGAGACTACGCGAGATATCGCAGAACTCAAAGTTGACCCCTCTACCATTCGCGCTATCTGAAGGAAATAACATAAGTAAATACAGCTTCAGCACAGTCTAAACTGCAGTTAATTTCACCAACCTAATAAATTCTGCTGAAATGGCTATAGATCCATTTTTTCTTGCCAAGAGTAATAATTTCGTGGTATTACTTCGAAGGAAGAAAATGTCTAGACATCCTCAAGAGCGGAATGAGAGATGTTGGTGCGAATTTGTTGCGCTAAAGTGTTTTTCATAATTGGGTTTGCGGCCGAGATTTTCATTGACAACACATATATGTTTCACTGATGCGATGAGAAATATTCTCGCATGTGAGACGCAATGAAAGCGATCCAAACAGCGATCGGGAGCAGCATCGTTCTGATTCCTTACAATGGCCTATTCTCATACTTTCTTATCGATTACGTCGTATCATTCACCTATCAGCTATAAAGGTACTTTCAAACGTCATAAGTCTTATCCAAATGTCTCGATTATCTTCAGTTATTGTTGTCGTTTGTTTTTGGCATATCCGTCTGACGCAAATCTGGAATCCCCTTATTCTGTTCTTGGCACCGTCCGGGTACTTCTGGTTATTCTCAAGCACCTTTCCCACACACCTCTTACGCGTTTATTCATTACGCATAAGACGGCGTTACTCATAATGGCGTGTCTGTCTAGGGCACCACTGCCCATTCCACCACCGTCATCCGACCAATGTCCTTCTAACATGTTCCATTTGGAACAAGTATTAATAAGATTCAAAAATTTCCTATGCTATCGTAAAGTGCACTTTCTTCTTCAAATACTTTTTCTTTCCAAGATGTAGTTTCGATAAGATGTTGGTGACGAGAAAAATTCATTTGAGAGGTCAGTGGACGCCAACGCAAAACTGTGATAGGATAAACTGTTTTTTTTGCTCGTTATTGATGTCGAAGTTATGTCTTTATGCACTCATAATCAAAGCAACCAGATAGCTTTCTTTGAATGAGTGGACTGAATAAAAAATTCGCGAGAGTTGTTCTGTTTTATCAAGCAGGATTAGAGGACGTATAGCGCCTTTTCAAAAATTTTTCATTTCTTTCCTGCATGACTGCTTGCTTATTATTCTGTTAACTACTGCTATGTCTAGGATTGAGAGTAGGGCAAGACAGTCGAAGTTCATAGGTGAGCTTCATCTTCATTTTCTTGAGGAGCTTCAGTGAAATATTATTTCAACGAGGTCTCAGATTGCTTCGAATTGTCGCATTATGTGATAATCTTGCCGTTTGCGATCACATTTCCAATTCGGTAGACTTTTCATTCATTCATTCATATATTATATTATTATAATATATTATTATTATATATAATATTTATTATATTATATTATATTATTTATTATTATTATTATTATATTTATTTATTTTTATTATTATTTTTATTATTATTTTATTTATATTTTTTTACTGGTATTCATTGAGTTTTAGGTGCATTGGGATAAATGATGCGAGGACGTAACATAAAGACCTCTGGTCCTAGTAAACACAAAGCACTTACTTTGTCTCTCTCAAAAATTTCATTTCATTCTTCCCGGTCAATAATTCGATAATTAATCAATAATGTTGCCGAAAAGGTGACGAAATCAGACGGATCGCAAGCGGATCTATATAGATCCGTGCTATACTCTACACTGCAGTGGTCACCCATTCTGCTTGGCGGCTACCTATATAGCTGTGCCTACTGGGAAAAGCCTTATATCGATGAAGGATTTCTGTAACCAGAGAAACGTTTAGATTTTCGAACTTGGGTCGTAAATATGTGATACTTATGATAATAGATTCACAGCGAATGAAGCCCGAAACGGTTCTTCAAGATGGTCCTGTTAGTTGGTACTGCTCGTATCTTCCACGTGAGGAAGACCTAACGAACATCTGCGACATGCAGTGAGAACGCGTGAAAACTTTGGTGGCGCCATTTCTAATCGTTCAGCCATCGATGCTAAAAATAATAGTAGGTGTTAGGGCTAAGAAAAAACTCTAGAGCATTGAAGTGTAAGTCGGATTGTAAAGGTGCAATCATGCGCGACGACTGGCGCGCCATTTCCATTTCATTCGTTGGTGAGTCTTCGCCGACCATCCAAAAACGTCGTGTGTCACCGGGACGATCATTTGATGAGAAACTCATTTTGAAAGCATAAATACTAGGCTGTAGACCCATCTGTAATAGAGGAAATCACAATTGGCTTGATCACCTTTGGTGTTTCCTGACATAGTCGGTTGTAATGGATCATCAAACAACCTTTCAACTCTATCACACCAACGCGGCTGGCACCAGAAAGTATAAAATTGCAACGGGTCATTTCGGTTTGTACTTCTAAAGATAAGTATCGCTTGAAATCTATCCATTAGACGTTCTATGCTGTTTGAGTTCTAAGAAAATTATTGCACTGAGTAGCAACTGATCAGAACGTTTGATATGACTTCTTGGTCATATTACAGCAACGGATTTTTAACAATCTTTTTTTCACATATCATGGTGAGGGAGGTAAACTGAGCCTGTCTCGTTCAGCTGTCTATTTCTTATACTACAAAGTTGTGTTATGGAGGCTGTATCCTTTCAGCTGCTTGGTGCCTAAGCGGAAGAATAGACGATCAATAAATGTTTTATCTTTTTACGCAATCAGATGAAACAGACACATCGTCTTCATAAACTCCGCAAACATCACATCTGTCAGAAATCGTACCTTCAAAAGATGCTGTCTTTCTTAGAAAGCAATTTTCACATTGATAAAACATGCTTGAATTGCCACCCTTGTTTTCTATCGTGATAACAAACTTCCTATCTATTTTTTTCTTGGCACAAATAATGCTAAGTTAACGTCTTTCTTTATTTCTTCTCATCAAAAGGTGATATCAAGAAATTTCTACAGTTTGTTGTGCTGGTAAATAGCAATCGCGAAACGAAATCGTGAGAAGCACTGGTTTCATCGAGATTTGGCCTGTTAATGAGTAGCGATTCGCGTTTTTTACAATGTCTAGACCACCCGTTCCACTTGAGAAGACTCAAGCATCATGTTCGACTTAATCGCTGCCATAGTATTAGTAGAGCCTTTATCGTCTTCTGTCGAACTTCGAATTTCGAGTTTCCATTCAGTTCCATCTCATTGCTGTCTTCTACGAGATACTTTCCATTGTCGTTGTAACAACCGTGCAGGCTTCAATTATATCATCGATAATCAGACCGTCCATTGCTGAATATCATTGAAATTGCACATAGTCTTCAATGAGTAAGCTATTCACACGGCACGTTCGATGCCATGTTTATTTATCGTATCGGCGCTGAACTGAGAGCTAGCTCCGCCTCGTCCCTGCAGCATTCCATGGACAGGCACGGTCACATGGTTCACATTCCATCGGAGGCCCCACATTCTGCAGTTGAATCATTTTTTAAAAGATGGTGCAAATAGTCTGTTTTATGATTTAGCGAATACCACAAAGAATAGCTTTTTTCATCTTACGCTTCGACGTTTGTCTTCTTTAGAGCCGATGATTTGCGGCGATTATCCACGGTCGCTTGTCTTAGGAACCTCGGAAATTTTTTGCTATATCATGTTCATTTCCTAAATGGGATGAATAGTAGAACTAAATAACCCAGATTTATCATAGATATGGGGTTTGTCCAATATGAATACAAATGCTATTAATTGATAAACATGACGATGCGTTCGACGTTTGCATTGTCGTTAGCTTAGCGCCTTTAGCGTCGTATGTCGTAACAATGCTTTTTCTAACTGGACTTTCACTTTACTCTTTTTTGCTTCCAAGTATCGTTTTTCTAGGATATGCTAAAAATTAAATTAAAAATTCTTATCATATGGCAATTTAGAGTGTTTAGTCCAGCTATGCTTGATATTTGCAGATCAAGAGAAATAGAAAGTATCTCAGCCGTTGACTGAACCAACTATCTATTTGTGGAACTATTAAGACCTTTCCATTTGATCGGCGCTCGACAAGGATTTTATTGCACGCTCCAATAGCTAAAGTTTTCTGCTCCTCGCGAATAAATCTTTCCGAAATTCGTCAAGTAACAGTGGAAAGAAGGTACAGTCAGTTTAGGAGTGAGAATCATACTGAAATACCGTGTGAGGGTCTGTAATGCTTCATTGCTCTTCGCTGATCACTCGCTCTTCACTTTGACATAGTGCATTCCAGATGCTTTTTATTCGTTGTTTACAATAACAAATTGCAGTGAGTATTAATAGTTCTCCGCGATGGTTTTAATATAAAGATTTCAGTATATGGAAATGCTACAACGTGCAGATAGTGTAAATCATAAAAATGTCATCATTCACGACTTCCCAGATTTCGTCAAGTGCTCTGTCTTTCGACAATTTGAGACTTGCCTCAGATATCCACATAGCGGCAATCCATTCTTTTCGAATAGGAATTGTATACACTTCACTCAACTCTGACGATATGCGGCTTTCTACTGAGAGGGCGCCAAACTGGTCACTGGAGATTGTTGTCGGTCATTGCGATCGGTAGCAATTAGCTGTAGCAAGTGTAATTATTATAGCTTTGAAGGAGATAAAACTAACAAAAACGTATTGAACTGAGATCTTTGGGAGCAGCGTGAGGATTATTTTCATAGATAACTTATCGACTCCCCTCTTGATGTTACGCGTTTGTGCATATTTCTGCTTTTAGAGAGGCTTCTAATTTTTCAGGATTTATAGAACTAGTCAGTTCTTAACTTGTTTATCCACTACTTTGACTCATTCGAAAATCCATCGTGTCGACTTAATTTCGCTCCCACTTTATTCATATCGTTAGCTAACATTTGCAGCGATATTTTTTCGTTGATATTACAATATTTTTTTTTGCATAATCAAAAACCTAAAGAAAGCCGCTTTTCTCTGGGTAGTTCATTTGATGATTTTGTGGCATGACCACTAATACAGAAAAGCTGAACCGACCATAAATCAAGTGTACACTTTGTTGTATACTGCCATCACCGTGGTTTTCTCGTTGGGCACAGATTTTTATCTAGATTTTCAGTAACCATTCGATAGGTGAAGCAAAATTCCGATTCCAACACTGGGTTTGCTCTTTGAAAAGGCTTTTTTTGCGTGCTGTAGTACTGAAAAGAAAATCACGTTTTGCCCTCAGAGTTTGTAGTGTGTTTCGCACTCGTATTGTTTGGTTTTTTCGCTAGGTATAGTTTTCATTAGACATTTAGTGGTCACTCAGCAGCCTGAGAAATGATGATTCTAAAGCTTTAGTTGCTTCTCAAAAAGACTTTAACTGCGCTGTAGCACTGACAAAGAGAAAAATTATGTCTAACACTAGACGCGCATTTTTTCTCAGCTAGGGTCTGCACTACTCATTGATTTTTTATTATTATTTGATAATATGAATCTTGCTGGTTCGAAACGTAGTTGGATTTTGAAAAAATCTTTGCAAAGCGTTGTAAGAGCGAAAAAAAGATTATGTTACACACCCAAAGTAGCTAGACCGATACTTGAAATTCACATCAGGTAAAGATGATGTCTATGGAGCAATAGAACATGGTTTCTTTTACAGTCGCCCTAAACTTAGAGATTTATCTTAAAGACACTAAAATTTTTTAAATAAAGAAAATGTGCTCTTTCGGGCCAGCGCTTGAAATCGCTACGCGCGGCGTGAAACGTGAATGCGCGATTTTCGTTATTTATTCAAAATTCAGTACAATCCCCATATCGGAAAGGAAATTTGGAAGAAGCCGTTTTCTGCCGTATGATGATTTCCATAGGACTTGTAAAGATTATTCAAGGGCTTGAATTCTGAGGATTTCAGGAATGTACTTGCTTTTTAGAAAAGATTTCTTACAATGCTGTAACAAGAAAAAAAAATTATTTTTCACACACGTTGCGTAATTGTAGGAAAAGGTCTGTTCTATCGTTCTTCTTGCCTTAATTTCTTATTTTCATTTTACATTGCATAATGAACCCGCTAATATGCCTAAGCCTAAGCAGCCAAAGCCTAAGCAATAAAAGGATATGAGCATGTATTCATATAGTATCAAATCGTGCATTTTTTTCAGATTTTTTCGAAAAGGAGAAAAACTTTAAATGAATAACAGCAATCATGCGCCACATGCTAATCGCGCTGCGCCATCGATACTCGGCCAATCATACATCTTGGACGACGAGAAATGCGCATCGAGTGTGGAATTTTATTTTATTTTACCTGCTACAGCTCATTGAAATGGTCGTTCTTTGAGAAACCAAGCACAATGTTGAAGTTATTGATGTTTATGCTATTGATTTTTCTTACTAATAATCTAGGAGAAGATCTCCGTCCAGCGAAAATACGCTTCATAACTCACGTTGCATGTAAAACACAATTTTATGTTCGATGCTACAGCGATCTAGAGAAGTGTCACAATAGTCGAGATTCAACTTTCGAGTGATCTTTGGTAGTTCAGTGAAAAGACTTTGTCCAGCAATGAACGTCTCTTCACAATACCCTTTCCAATATAGAAAAAACCGTAATTTTTTCCGTTTCGAGAAAATTTTTGAATTTTTTCTAATATTCTGATATGTCACGGTATCTTCTACACGCTCATACGCTTTTGATGCAAGTATAACTTTCATCTGAGACTGAGAGCATCAACAAAGCCTAGCGAGGCTTCGCCAATTGTAAGGCCAAGAGACTGCACTTCGATGCCCTGACGGGACACTTACAGCTTGGAGATAGGCAATGGAGAATCATCCACCAGTACTACTTGGATCTTTTCGCTAGCCATGTCCTCTCACCGTCATATAACTTGAAAGAGGACGAATATGTCGTTCCACCAGTCCTTCTTTCCGAAATCCGACATGGTATATCGTCGGTGAAGAACAGAACAGCACCCGGTTCAAACAGGACTAGATCAGAACACCTGAGTAACCTACTGCCAGTTCTCACCAACACCCTGGTCGGCTCTTCATCCGCTACCTGTCAAAATGCAAACTTCCCATTCAGTGGAAAACCAGCAAGACCGTGTTGTTGTTCAAAAAGGGAGACCTTCACGATATAAGCATTTATCGCCCAATCTGCTTGCTGTCCGTTGTCTATAAACTCTTCATTCGAGTCATCCTAAACAGGATTGACAGAACACTGGACGAAGGGCAGCCATGCGAACAAGCCGGGTTCCGAAAAGGATTTAGTACAACAGACCACATGCACACGATCACAAGACTCACTGAAGTTTCGCGAGAGTACAAACAACCATTCTGTCTCACTTTCATCGATTTGAAGAAAGCCTTTGATTCAGAGGAAACAGAAGCGGTTTTGGAGGCTCTGGATAATCAAGGCGTCCCTATTCGGTACATAATGATCCTTTGTGAGCTGTATAAAGATTTCACGAGCAAAATATCTCCATTCTACAACAATACCATCATCGACGTAAGAAGAGGGGTTCGACAAGGCGATACAATTTCGCTAAAATCATTTATTGTCACCCTCCAAGACGTCACCCTCCAACATTAGAAATAGGGCGAAACGGGAGTGAAAATTGACAGTCGACAATCAAACCATCTTCGCTTTGCTGATGATATCGTCCTCATAACACGAAGCATCAGCCAAGCGGAACGAATTTGACCGAATTCGACAACGCCTGTGGAAAGATTGGTCTTCAACTAGATTTAACGAAAACGATGTTCATGAGGAACGGATGGGTTTTGAATGCCCCATTCACGCCCAACCGAACGAACATCTCCGGATGCTCTAGTAACCATATCTAGGTCGTGAAATCAACATGATGAACGACCTAGCTCCAAAGTTGAACAGGAGGAAACGAGCGGCTTCGGGAACGTTTAAGAGTACGAAGATGTCGTGAAGAGGACAAAGAACATCCGACTGCGTGCCCAGCTTATCGACTCGACGATTGGCCCTGTTCTAACGTATGCAGCAGAAACCTGGTCGCTACGTAAGAAGGATAAAAGATCACTTGGCATTATTGAATGCTCAGTCGAAAGGTCGATGCTAGGAGTATCCATATCTCGCAAATGAGAGAAAAGATTTGAAGTTCCGACCTACGTCAAATATCGAAGATTAAAGACGTCGTTCTACACGCCAGGATATCGAAAATAAGGTGGGCCGGAGACGAAATGCACTTAAACGAGAACCAATGGACGAGAGCCGTTACCGACTAGATTCCTCGGGACGTCAAGCGCTTTAAAGGAAAACCATTGACCCGTTGGTCCGATTTCTTCACGAAAGCGATAGAAGAAAGATATGATGCTCAGCGAATTCCTAGAGCGAGGAGGACCCACTGGGCTACTCTTGCACGTGACAGGGAAAAGTGGAAGTGTTGCTAGTACCCGCTCGAGTCACTCGACGATCAGTGGGACGACAAGTGATACAGGTGATACGACTAAAACTTTGAGGATAAAAGATAGTCTTTTTTTGCTCTCATAGCGCCTTATCCTATTCTTTCCAGAACCCATGTCACATTTATTGGATTCAGTGAAAGTTCCTCAACACCAGAAAAACATTCAAATTTTATGTTTGCTTCACACAGCATCGGTCATTCTAAATTCATGGGCATATCTCAGAAATATTTACATAAGAAATTCACACTACAACCGAGTCTACGATGTGCTGAAGGAATAGTACCCGACATTGATTCGTCAAAAGCGCGCTGTTTCAGCAAAACAGTGTCAAACCTCACGCCGCAAAGAAGACCAAAGAAAAGTTTGGTGAAATGGAGGAAGTCTAGGTCTTGCAGCACACAACCCACAGTCCAGATGCTGCACCGTTCGATTAAGATCTCTTCCACTCAAGGGAACATTTCCATCGTGGATGCCGATTCGATAATATTTGATAACGCTGAAGAGGAATGTCAGGAGTTTTTTTTTTTGAAACCCAAAGCATGGCGATTTCGAGTAGATTCGGATGCTTGCGGATCGTCGCCAAGAGATCTCTAATAACGATGGTCTTTATCTTCCAGAATAATTATTTTTGTTTTCAATTAAATTTATGCATAATTTTGAACCTCCAGCGGGTGTTAAGGAACAATTTCTCAACCTAATAACAAGATTTCTTGCTATGAAATGACTTTTGAACTTTTGATAGATAGCCTTCACACACTCTGTCGGAGCGCAAGACCAACCGAGTATAAAACATAAATTTACTTCTTCTATTACAGCACAATAAGAAGGCTTTTTCTTAGAAGAACCACAGTATTGAAACTGCTGATAGTTGAACCTTTGAAAGGATATCATGATTCTAGTAGTAATGCTGGGTGTAGCGAAGAAGACTTCCTACGGAGAGGATTAAAACCACTTCTCATTCGTAGCTTTCATTTGCGATCCGTCGTCCATGGAATGAAAAACACGTTTAAAGCGCTATGAACGCTCCCACAATCTTTTGTATTCCAGTCAATCGTTTCTTCGTTGATTTTTGGCTGTACGCTGTAAATATTCTTAGGTTTGCATACAAATTCGTTTTTTGTCATCTTTTGAAACCGATCAAGGAGCAAATGGCCTTTTTGTGCGCAGTGAGGGCTTAGTAATTATCTCAAAGATGATGTATTTTTTCAGTTCAGGTCATACGTTTCTTACTTGTCGAGTTTTTCTCGATTTTCTGGTACGGTCGGTGTAAAGCTGAGCAAGAGCTTCATGTAGACCCAGCTCTTCGCCTTGATCTCAAATTGTTGTGCATGAATCTAATCGACGTCCTAAAATGTTCAAGAAGGCCAATGAACGAGGATCGTCCACTTATTAGCTCTTTTTTTATTTTGACACCTAATCATAGATTAAGATGATATCATAATTGGTTTTCCCAGGAAGTCCATTAGATTATACCAGATCGATTTTTCACTTGGAACCTTGTGCTGATTGTGACTTGATGACTTCTCTGTCGTCGCATGAAAATAGTTCTCTTT
The DNA here is from genome assembly GCA_019055375.1 of Parelaphostrongylus tenuis. NCBI lineage: Eukaryota > Metazoa > Nematoda > Chromadorea > Rhabditida > Metastrongylidae > Parelaphostrongylus > Parelaphostrongylus tenuis. Next base: position 141,343 of record JAHQIW010006786.1, on the reverse strand, counting down.
CTCGTGGAATTCTCGAATTTACCTCTAAAGCTGAATAATACATTGCAAAAGACCAGTATCAATAGAACCAGATAGTTCTAGCTCCATAAGTAAGGCTTAGTTTCCATATTCAACAGAAAAAGTTGTGTCATTAGGCGAGCGATTAGTGACTGATGTTACTGAAGTGTTAATTGCTCATAGGAAAGGCTCGCCTTGAATTGAAGAAACTCACTCTGGTTTTGATTGAGTCGTTGAAGAATTGGGGAGGCTCTGGTAATACTATCTATGCGGATTTGTCATGAAATAGAACTGGTAATACTGTGAAATGATTTATCAGAGCGATGCCAAAACACTTGTCGACACTTTAGAACCAGTATAAATGTTGCTACTACTGATTACTAGTATTCAAGCGCCCATAGCATTTAGGCTATGGGCGTTGAGTGGTTGCATTTTAGTCAGTGACGCCGGTGTATGTGGATATCATCGAGCAATCTTATTTAGATTGATCATTTTCTCTTACTCTCTGCCGCATACATTCGATAATTGTTGATTGGACCTTCAGCGCTTCTCACCCCATGCTGAGAAATTTCACTTTTTTACAGGATCGCCTCATCAATGGCAATCTAGCTAACATTAAGTAAAACATAGCTCAAAGCTAACATCATTCACTAGTTCAGAATGATCCCTACAAATTCTGATTCGTTATTTCAAAGGAGTTTTTGAAGAAGTGAGATAAAGCTGACTGGTCGGTTTTCATTTGGTTACCAGTTTAACATTGCGTTTGAGAAAAAGTTGCAGAATTGTCTTTGAATATTTTTTCCTTACATTTTTTCCGCAATATTATTGACTTTGTTACAAAAGTGCAAATTTAAAATCGTTATGGATGCCGGGTTGCCGGCGATCCGTCTGTGACACCTCTGTGAATCTGAGTGATGTTCTCGACGCTGCTTATGAACACTATTGATATTGAAGATGATCCAGCTCCCTCTCCTAGGACAGCGCCGTAGCCAACCGATTGATACCCAAAACAAACTTGTGAATTGGAAGTTCAGTACTGGATTGGACACAACCACAAAATTGTTCTACTCTTATTGACCGCTATTTAACTTGAAAAATCAATAATTACGTTTAACATTTATAAGTTTTGAGGCTAAGTTTATTGATTACTCCAAAAATATCTTCGTCATATCCATATGTTTACCACTTAAAAGCCTCAATTCATGACAAATCATTGTAGTGTACATGTGTGCGTAATTGCAGTCCTTCAAAACCATTTTTGAGCCTCTTAAGCTTTTTTTTTCTTAGGTTTTTCTTTCTGTTTTTGTTCCAAACAATAGAGCGATGATTCAAAGAAAGAACTTCGCCGCGTCGAGGGTGATTATTGGTTACTAAACCGATCTTGATTTCAATTCAGCTCTGTAAATGGGTAGTATGTTATGGGTTAAGGCGCCTTCGTTCCACGTGTTTTTTTTACGAGCATTATAGTTGCTTTAAGTTTCTCACCTAATCCATTCAATTTACAGTGTTTCGCAAGAAGTATAAAATATTAGTGCCTGGTAGCTAACTTCATATTAGTATTTCTTGCGTAATCCATGTAATTCAGTAGGTTGCATTAAGCTTGCCTGCTATCCATGGAATTCATCCTCGCTGAGCATCATGCTCAATTAAGTCTGACCTTACGGTGATGGTCTTGGCAGTTTGTTCCACATTTTGACCATAGCTAGTTTGACGACCTTCGAGAAACAACAGCTGCAACTGTCTGGAATTCTTTGGCTCTACACTCATCGCTCAGATAGCCTTTGTTGTTGCCCAACTCTCCAGTCTGGCGCGTCAAAAACACTTCAGTTGAGGTTAGCGACATGAAGTCTTCGATTAACCCTTTCACGACCGTGCGTACCATTTTCGTAAGCACAATTCTTGAGAATGGTTCCTTAAAACCATTTATTTTCAAACCTATAAACCGTTTTTTCCATTTTATGAACAGAATATTCAGGCGATAATCTCAAAGAAATAGTTCGTTGTGACAAAACTGACTGACAAAACTACCTATTACTATATTGATGCTGCTTCAATGTAATGATTGGCATTTCTGCGATTAATCCGCCACGGAACGGTTTACGGTCTATGACAATGCGTCAACTTGCCGCCCACGGTACATAGTCTTGATTCCCGATAAAAATAATAATAATGGTAAAGTTGGTCTATCCGCTAAATTTCAGTTTCTATATATAAATATATAATATATATATATATATGAACCATTTTGATATGTACATATATATATATATATATATATATATATAATGTTTTCGTGTGAATGAATGTAGCTCGATGGATATGCTACAATAATTTTGAGAGCTTTTTCATGAGCCTAATGCTCTCTACGTGTTTTAGTGCACCTTGGTGACTATCACAAATTACCGACCGTTTTGTCTCCGAAATTCATCCCACTTCACTCGTTAAATCGTAGAGGCGTTTAATGTTGTCTGACTCCTACACTGACTGATTATGGTCCACAAATGTATCAAGTCAGCATCGCTCTCCTCACAAAGAAGTCTGTTACCAAGTTGTTCACTCTGGAAAAAGTTTGATTAACGCCGAGCACTTTGTCCTCTAACTTTTTCAACAGTCCTTGTAAACACCATTTTATACTTCACTTCTTTCAACTCGTTCATTTTCTCTAATGTCTTTGAGTGCAAAAAAAGGACTGTGTATTGGACAAGACTATTTCTAAAAAGTAGCTTTGGATAGTCATTGTGGTTTAAGTTGGCAAGTAGTATTTTCCCAAGTTTATAATACTTCAACTTTCAGGAATACTTTTTAGAATGTGCAAGAGTTTTTGCTATTGTTCTGACGCCATCAGTGAAATGTCGTTGTATTATCATACTATGTGCTACAGAGTGAATCTCGAAATTTGATTTCCGATGTGAAAAAACTTCGCGCCGTTTCCCTTTCTGAACGTTCATTTTCGCCTTTTGACTTTCAGTCCGTATTACTAGAACCATTCCTTTATCTCTTATATCTTCTTCTGCTCTTATGATTATCCGTTATTTGAATGTTAAAGGGGTAGTTGTCAGGTTTCGTGCATAGAGAGTTGGGAAAGCAACGTTATATTTGCACTGAGACGTAGATGTGTTGAACCATTGGAGTCTTTGGTCACGCTCTCTTGAATTCTACTTGCTTAACAATCTGTCCTCGTCTGTGTGGGCTTTTGTAACAATGGAAACCAGCCATTTTCTAAACATTGTAACGATGGTAATGAGCTGAAGCTCCCAGATATGTAATATGGGCGCTTGTCAGAAGCCATCCGCAATTACATCTAAGCATGCACAGATTCTTGCTCACAAATATTAGCAAGCTATTCATCATCTTTCAGTAGCATTCCTTACTATAAGTAGAAAACCACTCAAATACAGAAGTTGGAGACAGCCGTTCTTAAGGCCTTCATGAAGCTCGTGGTGGGCAAAGGAATGATGCGCCCAGCACAAGCGTTGAGAGTAATCGAAATGTGTTGCGTGAAATACCAGAATCAATAGGTAATACCTCCAGCACATCCTCTCTTTTGTAGTCATGAGGCATCCGTAGAGCACTGAGAGATAGAATCGAGTATTATATAAATAAGAAATAAAGCATTCTTCATGGAACTGATAGGAACGAGGTATTTTGGTCAAAATTTTAAATGATTGGCAGAAATACAGCTATTCAAGTTTTGTACGGATCTTAGGGAGCTCTATCAAGATGCTTTCAATTGAGTCATTCGATGAGATGAAATCAATTTCTGAGCTTTTTGACTCCAAATAGGATATACTTAGATGATGGCTTTGCCTTATGCAAGCATACGTACTATATTATTGGTATTTAATCGTAGTGAACAGCTTGAAGAACGTAATATCACTCGCGCGCACTTATGTGTGATGGACCGAGAAGGAGAGTGTTACTTTGTACATTGGCTGGTGGTGCTTCTCAATTAAAAGTCGGTCACCTGCCCTGAGATTTATTGAATACTTCAACATGCTCTGCTCTCATGAGCGACACAAAAAGCTGTTTCTAGAAAACAAGAAGGGCAGTCAATTCCAAGAAAAGAGTCATATGGTGATCGCAAAAATCCGTCAAGAGTATGGTAGATAATTTCATCAAATACTCCCGAATGAACTATAGACATCCCAAGATGTAGTCGCTATCTGAACTTTCTGAGATTGGTGTGTTAATACTGGTGTACAAAAAATGAAACAGAGAGTCCAGTCTATAGCAGTGATGAGCACGTGTGGCCCACTGGTTAGGGGTGCTGCGATTCACAGATTATTGATGATCGGCGTTTATTTCGCACTCAGAGCTCATTGAGCATTCCATGCCACCGTGGTTGATGAATTAGTACCAGATTTGTTTGGGAGGGCGGCAGCACTGAATTGACATATCGGTAGGTTACAACGAGCCATGGTACAGCCCAGATGTGCATACAGTCACTTTAAGAATCTAAAAATTGAAGGCGAATGTATAACCCTTAAGGGCTTGATCCGCGCGGAAAGGTTTATCCTTTATTTTTCTTAGCAGTGATACTGTCAGAACATTTGTGATGAGTCATCATCAGCATGAATGGCGCAAGAGGATGTGAAAGCACTCAACCGAAGCCCTCTTCTTTATCTGATATGATATCGCTTTGAGAAAGTCAGAAATGAGAGCGGAGAGCGAATGCCCGTCTTTTCAGCACTTCCACTTAACCGGGAACGTAACTCCAATGACATTTTATGTTGCTGTAATTGAGCGAATATCAGTTTACTGTAATTTTGCGTTTGGAAGAAAGGTATTACAAATAGTTTTTCACAAGAACTGAGGTCATGAGAAACTAATTTGTATCTTATGCTGTGTTTCTCTTCAAAAATTCATCGTTACTGGATGGGTTTGCTATACCCGTTCGAATGTAATTGTTATCATGACCATGGTCTATGTAAAACGACTGAGATGGTATTGCAGAGTGACATTTACAGAGGTATATGTGAAGCAGTGGATAAAAGTCTGAGTACTAAGACATACATTTGAAACAAGTAGCCATAATAATCATCGACAATGAATATATCGTTGTTTGGATCTTGAAATCGATAATGTAAAAGCCACAATGGGATGTGGCATCAATTTAAATCGGGGTGACCACTTTGAAAAGTTGTACCTAATTATACCAGTAAATGCGCAATGTGAAACAGATTCGTTAGCACTATGGTTTGCGTTCTGATGAGGAGGTTGACATCTTTCAGATGGCTTCCCGTTCCCGCTGTTTTCTCTCGCTTTATGCCAGTCTGACGGTTAAATTTTACAGTTTTTGAAATTAACTGATTTCTTATTCCACTATTTTTGCCGTTCCTAAACTATTTCTCGTCCGCGGTCTGTCACATATGAAAGAGTGTGTTGAGTTATGCGTGTCATGGAGTTCTGTTTGGGTTTTGAATCTTGACTGCTAGCAACTGATAAGTTTCCTCAACGAAGCAGAATTGTAGCTCGAGAGAGTAATTTACGCATAATTTTCTACCAAGTATCGTCGGATAATTGAAGAGATATTGGAAACTGCTGATTACCATAGATCTCCATAGCTTATACGTTCTCTAAAAGACAACCTATGTTCATTTTTTATTGCTGTTATTGTTTTCCCGTTCAAATTCACTAAAGTGACATAAAGGAACTCCCTCAACATCGTCGTCTGAAGAGTTACATCTTCAACAGACAAGATGCTTGAACATCTCATTACAAGTGAGCTGTAATCAGCCATTGTTGGCATACAGGAAGTCGATCTTCTACGTCAGTGTAACAATACAATGTGTACATCTATTAAATCCCTCTGGTGTCTGTTAAGGAAGGGAGAATGCTCCACTGTGGATAATCTGATGAAAGAATGATATGGTGAGTACTTTCGCGTTATCTTTCCTTTGTCATTGGTAGTCATGTAGGCTTCTCATGCCGTATTCCACATCTTATCAGGCCTTATGATCTTTTTTCATTATTGGCGTCAATCTTACGAAGAAATCAACAGGACAAGTTTTTGTTCACGTGTCTTTTCTCATTCGCGTCGTGTGGATCTCTGATTTGGAAGCTTATTATCGTCACACGGTTGTTGAAAAGTCCTCTGTCTTCACGAAAAACCATCGTACAATCAGCGCATCGTATCAGACCACAGAATAACGCTACGCACAACGGCTTCAAGCTGAATTGTGAAGTCACTCGAGACTTTCAGTGAATTCGCCGTGTTTTTCAAATGAAGATGCATGTGGCGAGTTTTTTCATCTTGCTTGTTCACAATCGTCATACCATTCTATGTATTCTGTCGATATTCGATGACATCTGGCAGACTCGATCTGATAGACCTGCAATGACCTAATCGGTGAAAGCGGGTGCCGGTGGATCGGCGACGACGCACAGACACAACTGGGGAATTCTCGCAGCTGGCCGGCACTCATCAAAGATCTCACTTGCATATGAATAGGTGAGCGGCATCGCGTGCAATCCGATTACGTATCGGGTTGAAGTGGTACCGATCGACTTTGGTCTCCTAATCCGTGGCCAAAATGCTACAGAAAAATGTAGAATTTTTCCACAATAATTTGGTGGTATTTTTTTATAAGCAGTTCTGAAGTTAAAAATAACAGCATTTATTGAATGCGGTAGTAATGCAATACAATAATAACACAGTGGCTGACGTTTCGGCGAGTCTCGCCTTGTTCAGAGCCTAGAAAGATGAAACTGATCTACAACTCAATTAGTCAAATGCTTTCATAACTGCCGCAGAAGCAAGACATGATGTAGGCCACATAGTAAGACTCATTTTGAAACACTCACCGTCTACTTATTTTAAGCCTTCCAATTACTCTAGAGACCAGCCGCTTAAAGTCTTGGATAAGCAAGACTGTGCCTGACTCAGGTAACGACGATCAGCCTACGGTATGGTGCCAGCTCACGTGTAACTACGAGGAACTTTTTATCGAGGTTTTTGAGGTTTGAGGTTTTTTGAGGTATTTCTGGACCTTCACTATCCATATAAACTTTTGGAGTTTTTCACGCTATTTTAGATTCCGATATGAGGATAGTAAAATGTGTAAGCTTTTCAGAGATTCTGGAGCATCAGATCTATCCTAATCAGTGTTGTGTTCTAACGCTGTAATCCTTCATAAGCTGTATTCAGTTATTCTTGCGAAATAGCAATCCTATGGCCGATTTTCAACGTTACACTGTGTCCCACAAATAAATCATCATGTACTTGAGAAAGCCCAGGACCGACTATCTACTAACCTCGGCATAGTGGAATAAATGAGCCTTCTGTTGAGCCGTAAGCCGAACTGTATTGTTGTATTACTTCGCTAAATTCAATAAATAATTCACTAAAACCTCGCAAGAGCTTAACAGAAGAAACTATTCATCGTGTAGTTTTTGCGATTTTCGTACTACCGCTGAAAGAAATCCACTTGTGAGCTGAGAAAACGATTGCCTGTGATGGATGGTATTCTTTTTTTTTTGAAATCTGAGGCATCATTTTCTTAGTAACACTTATGCATATAAGCAGATCGCTACCATTTGCTTTTTCTAGAAGAATTTTCTTATATCCTATAAATTTTTCCCATTAGCTGCCATTGCTCTTACAATTCCTTCACTGCCGTTTTTTCCTCGTCGCTCTTTGTCGAGTCCGCTCGCTTCGATCCGCCCCTGTAAATACGCAATCACTCCACTTCAAGGTTAGTTCTTCAGCCGAAAATTGCCCAAATCCTTTTGCTGTCGAATTTGGTTTCTATTCATTCGATGTTTTTTTTTCTACTTTTACACCACTTCGTGTTTCCACATGTGGTGGCCATTTAGAAGGAAATCCTCTCCTAGGGCTATCACTTCAATAAAGAATCTGCTCAATAGACGCTCAAATGCGAGTTTTTTCGTTTCCTTCTTTAATACTCTGAATCCTTCGTCGAAACGTGGAAAGTTTCGTACGGTAAATCATTTTCCGGAAGTACTTCGATATTTTCAGTCGCATTTCTGCAGAAACCACACTATTCCACTGAAAAGAAAAACATAGCTGTTCTGGAAGGTGACTCACGGCTCATCCGCCTAAGTTTTTTTTCCAAAGCACAGTTATGTGCAGTCTAGCACAGTATGTGTTTTTGACTCATCAATTCTGCGGCGTTTAGACTCTATGAAAAGTTGAAACTGACAGTTCGAGCGATATTGTAGCTGAGGAGTCTTCGCCATAACAAGGAAACCTTCCGGTTTAATTCGGTAGATGTTCAGATTAGTACGGTGATAAACAGAATCTAAACAATTCATGAAAGGTTCATTAGAGAGTACTGCGAATAAAAGTATGAGTCACGGGCGAAACAAGAGTGATTCATCTTAGTTCAAGAATAGGCGGAAGTTGTACGGAAGCCTAGACTGTGACTGAGTCGTGGACAACCTGACCTTTCCAAGCTCTGAAAAAGTCAAAGCTGCCGAAACGTTGGCTGTTCGAATTAATAATATCATAAAAATTCCTCATTAAGCTCACTATGACTGAGTGTTGATCATCTCGATAGCACAACGCTTAAAAACCCTCAAACTTTGTATTTAAATCTATATGCGGTTGGCGAGATAAACGTGACTCATTCAACTTTCCCCACTTGGTAAGTGAACCTTGAGAATTTTTTAAGTATGGAACTTGGCCAAGATTTTGTTTTCATGCATTTTTGGCTTTGATGACTCATAGCCCACAATTTCTCATTCTTCAAATAAGTTTACGATGCGTCTTGTTGTATCGGAGTCGATGATGAATCACGATTCTCCTGAAGGTTAAGTGGTTACGCCATTTGGAGAAGCGCAAGTCGATTCTTGAGTTTTATTGGTAGCTTTCGCACCAAAAATATCTACTGTTTTGCTCTGTAGTGAGGCTCAAGATGGAATTCCTTACTATGGCAACATTTACTTTGATTGATTTTATCATATCTTGGTTGCTTTCTTCACTCATTCTTCATAGAAGTTGTTCTCCAAAATCGTTTTTACCCAGTCTGCAGAATGTATATGAAGCATCGATTTTCACCATCAGCTTCCCAAATTTGTCTCATTTAGCTCGTTCTGTTACTCTTAAATTCCATAGGTAAGAGCTTCTTACTTTTCGTAAGAAAGTCGAACAAGCATGCGCGCTTCCTAAACCTAGAGGGTCCTAAAGTAAAAAGCACCTAACTAAAACGGAGAAAAAAAAACGGGCAAAATGAGAAGCACAGATAAAATAGATTTAATGAGATTCCTGAAAAAGTGTACGCACGCGCCAATTTTCCAGCACAGACCGCTCTTATCTATGGAATTTAGAGTATATTAAAATAACATGATCATCTTATATTCACTGGTCTATCACCCACTCAGTCATGTTCTCTCTTTTATATGAGACGATATATGAGTAAGCACTTTTGTTGTTGGGGAATCCAATTTGTTTATATCCTGTCTTTCACCAATCATCTGCCACATCCGTGCTAAAAGATGAAGAAGAAGAAATTACTCGTACAAATGCGACAGCGTATGGCAATGTGATTACTGATCTCGTTGTGAACTTAAGTCATTAAATAAGTAAACTTCAATATATTGGAAGCAACAATCCCTTCCGTTATGTAATGAAGGTGGTTTATCTAAAAAAGCATCGATTTACGGAAGGTTGAAGAAACGGCACATGTTCTCAATTTCTTTCCAAGGAAAATCGAATTCTCCAGAGCTCTTAATAGATTCGCTCCATTTGATGATTATCCTGGTTGCTTAGTCGTGTTTTCGTCTTAGCCACTATCGTCCTCCGTATTTTAGTTCATAGTTGTTGTTTGTTACATTGAAAATGCGCAGCGGAATGAACTTTTTATAGATACTTTCAACATACTTAGTATTCATCTATTAGGGCATTTTATGAAAATAATTGTTGTATCGTAGTAGTGAAGGTGTTTTTCACTACATGCCCTTATAATGAAATTGATAAATATTATGGTAGTGCGTGGAAATCTACAATGGACTCCCTTAATTGCAAATTTTCGTTTGTTGGCGAGATGAGAGTTGAGGACAAGATTTTGCCAGCGTTTTTGAATGGTTTCGGCTTAGGCTTGCGCCATAGTTAGCTTTCGGGATATAACTATTTCAGCCAGTAACGTTTTCTTCAATCAAGTAAACTTTTGTAAAGAAAGCCGTGTGCTCCTCAATCATTCCTGTCATCGTTCTCATATTATTGCAAATCGTCAGTCTCGCTCCTAATCATCATCTAAGTGCTTCTTCTTTTCTGTTCTTTCGAGTAGGAAGTTTTTATCTATATTCAATGCTTATCGTAATCTAACAGCTTGGTAGTCATCGCGATCTTATGCTTTAATGTTCATATCTGATTAGATACTTAGCATTACAACCGTCGGATGTCGACAAAGTGACGAGTTCCAAACAACATAAATTCCTCCTGATTTTTCATTAGAGAAATGAATGGACAGCAACGAGAGTCACATTTCTTCCTTTTTTTGTATTTTTTTCAAGAATTATATTCTAAGCCAAAACTGCTGACTATGGCATGGTATCCTATGGGTTTCCGAAAAATATAGACAACAAGGGGATACAAGGCAGGTGAGTTTTCTGCACATCAGTTCAAATGATTGGTTCCAAGTTATAACGAGTTGAATAGCAGTTTGCGAGAAAAATTAGTATTGGAAGAAGAATATGAAACGATGCGATCCTCTCAGGAAAAAGCTCGGTGTATCATCAGAGTTTATCAGTTTTTTCAAATACGAGTTTCTGTTATCCTTATAAAAGAATTGGCATAAATTAGGTGGGTTATCTACTCATGGCAGTCTGTGAAAACTGCTTTTTGTGTACTACTGTATTCCATTGTTTTTTTTATCACATTTTGATATTGACGAACAAATTCTCAAGAATGAGTATTTGTAGATTTGTTGCTTCAATTGGATTTGATGCAAAAAATACTCATCTATTCTGAATATCCCTGACTGGATGCAATTCAAATATCTTTGTTGCTTATCGATTTGTAAAAGAAATTCTCCAGGCTCTATACCATTTGTGCCATTCTTTCTACAGTAAAACTAACACTTATGATAGATTTTGTCTGTTTCCTACGGTACTTCTCCTACAAGAATTATTTAAAGGTGCTTTATTTGCCGCTTGACTCGTTCTATATTTCTTCCTCTATTATTTTTCAATAACTCTATTTTTCAATAGTTTGTCGATTTCAGAATGGCGGATTTCAATTCAGCAGCATACATGACGCAATTAGATGCGTTTGGACGTCCACCTCCTCCGCAGAAGCTCAGCGAAGGATGTGGTGTAATAGCTAAAGAAATTGCTTCCAAACTCGATATAATCAACTTGGACAAGCAACGGGTAAGATTGTGTGGATTTGTGTATGTTAAAGTAAACACCTACGCTTTTTCAAACCCTTACCCAGTCGGTAGCAAGATGTTCTGGTATGGACAGTTCACACCCGAGCAGGGTTAAAGTTGCTAAGAGGTGGCCCACATGACCTTTCATTTTTGCACTCAAAAACAGCGTCACCATATGGCACGATAAATAAAGAATAAATCTTTCTTGATTTGATAGAGCGGTGACAAAACATTCAACCACTGCACTTTATTGCAGCTGCATTTTTATGAGCTGTTGCTTCTGCAAACTGCGAAAGTCTGAAAAGCTATGGAACTACAGCAATTGAAAACGGGAGATTTGAGTGTAGTTGCTGTTGACTTTCTTGAAACATATCGAAAAATGTCCAAATTGCAAGTCATGTGTCAATCTCACAATTTTCAAAATGTCAGCATTTCTCCCGCATATTCATAAATGAGTAGTTCATATGACCGTATAATACATGGTGCTCCTCTAGAAGAGAAAGCGAACATATTGTGGAGCTAAGTAGTACTGTATGATAGACCTAGCTAGGAATCCGTTAATCGTACCATTGTGTTTGACAATATGGAAGTCCAAGAAAAACTTTCTTTTTCCTTTCTTCACCTTTCTTAGGGAAGATAAACACACAACTGCTTTTTCATTTTAATCTTTTCATTCGTTTTCGAATATCATTCGCAAAAGATTTCCAGGCATTTTTTCATCTTTTGCTTTCTTTTCTTTATTAACATCTCTCTAAGTTTCTTATATGAAATACATGGATGCGTCTATCAATCTACGGTCCTTTCCAAGTAAAGGCAATATGCAATGAACTTACTCCTTTTTTTCGGTTTTTTGCCGCACACATTTACTCTGGAATATTTCTCGTAGTAAATCGATCGCATCCTTTCCACAGTTTTCTGGGAACTTGTACGGTGTGCACTGGCTCATTGTGCTCAATGGACGAAAAAAAGTCCAAAATAAAGACGATAGTCTTCGAAAATTATGTGGTCATCATGGCAATATGTGAAAGTAAACGACTTCGATTTTTCATACATGTTGAAGAATATCTCATTTCAATAACATGTAATGGTCAAGTAAAGTTTTTTTTGTTGTAACCGACAATTGATGGTGATCGTTGATCGGAGTCCCTACTGGATCTCTTTCAAAACTGCCGGAATTTCCTTTGGTATATCATAGCCACACTTCCGAGTGAGAATATAAATTGTTCTGTAAACGTGTGCAAATTTGCTGGATAGTGGTGCCCATAAAACAGATCGATGTTTGATACTTGAAAACGTTGATTCACTTCAGCCAATGAAAGCCGTCGAGAAAGGGTTTCTGTGAATACAACTCTTCAATCATTTTTATTCTACCATTTAATTTGGTCCGTGTCACGGTTTTTTTTCACTGTGCCGATCACAGTACTCCAATATTCAGTTCGTCTCCTCGCGCTCATCGCTTCATTGAGGATTTGTCTTCTCCATGAACGTCGTACGTACAAAAAAAAGCTTGCATATTGTACTTCGATGTTTTTGCTTGCCATCAAGATCTTATCACTAACCTCTTGCTTTGATTAGCGCTTTCATTGTTCACCTGTATTATCTATTTGAAATCATCTTCTTCGTTATCTTTTCCATGTCATACAGTAAAAATTGTTACTGTGTTATATACTTTGATCGATTACATTAAAGATCTTTATCTACGTTTGAATACTATATATTCATCATCTTGACGAAGATGATACTTTGTAGCTTCAAAAGTTGACACTACTACGTGCTCATATGACGGGATCATCCTGAACTCGATAGAGATTAATAGGAATTCGAATTTAATGTTACGCTAACGAACGCATATAGCCTAGCGGTTAAAGGTGCCCAGCGACACATATGATCATCCGGTTCGACACCGCGCTGAAAGCTCATCAAGCCCTCCATCCCTTCTGGGTCGACGAACTGGTATCAGACTTGTCTGGGAGGATAAGCAGCACAGAAATGTTAAGGCCACATATACATTCAATCACTTCAAACGAATCCAAAGTTGTTTAAGTGGCGCATCCGTCAAGAATTAGTGAACGTCAAAAGCCTTATTTTTTGCCCTTTTGATGTTCAGTTTGACTGGGATTTCTGTATGTGCGGAATCAAAAGCTCAACGCCGTTTTGGACTTGGAGTGGGACTTTGGTCAAGTGGTAGGGTAAACAGCTTGAGACTCGTCAAGAGTGCGCCAAAGCCCAGGGCGTGACAACGATTCGTATCCACCTCATTCCACTGCATCTACGCACCTGTTGATAAACAGAAATCATCATTGGATTTCTAATCTTTATGCCTGTTCCATCGATTCTCATTACTAAAACAGGAAAACATTTTGCCTTTTTCGCTCGTGAATCCGGAATCGAGAGATGTGTGGGAAAAGCGAAGATTGAAAGCTTATAAGAATAGTAAATACTTTACTCTCGATTTCATGGGGATTGTTATACGACGAAAAGCGATTTCTTGAAGTTACGTGTCCGAAAATTCCAGGATTCAATTGTTTAGCATTTGCACACGAGTATAATACCATGCATTCCCTGTAAACTTGAGCTTTTCAGGAACTTCCTTAGTTTTCTTTGTATATTGTTAGTTCACAGTACACTTTTTAGATAATTCCGATTCAATAGTTGCTTGGGAAGTTTCCAATATATGACTACGCTATTTAACTTCTTTATTCAAATTGCCATCTTCATGAAAAATCGTGTAGAACACAATACAGTTTGCTTATAGTTGCCACTAGGGTACTAGATGCTAGTCTGGCAAGATTTTTTCCCTGAAATCCCGCGATAACATTGTCACAAAGTTTCCGAGGTTTCTGCCTTATCACAGTCGCACGCTTTTCTAAATCGGAGTATTTTGATAACATTCGGACTTCGTCTGGTCCTTTACTGCAGCGATATATGCGCTTGACTTAAAAAGTTTAGCTGACGTTCTGGATGGAAATGTCGACCTCTGGTAGTTTACTCTGCTGTAAAAGATGCACCTTGCACCGGTACACTAATCATCACTTCTTGTCACACTAAGGTAGCGAATTATAAGAGGGGAATGTCGATTTTTAAGATATTTATTGGCATTTTAAAGTTACTAATGCCGCAGCCATGTTTTTGCAAACAGTACGTGAATACGAATCCGTTAATGGTTAGTCTTTTGTTGGTATAGACATTTAGTTGGCCACAATACAGAATGGTGACGTTACAATGAAGGGATTGTCGTTTACGATCTATAACGATAATGACAGCCTTTGTGCGATGGTCGTATGCCCTTGACGAACTTATGATGAGAATTTCAGAGAATTCGTGGTGAAATGCTCGTGCCATCTGAATTGGGAATGGTCCAGTTAGGAAATTCAGCAAAAGTCGTCAAACGACAAGGCATAGGCAACGAAGACGTACAGAAGTGGCGGAACGATGTAAGTGTATCACTACTATTTCCCATATTTTCTTGGACACACTGAGTAAACTGCAGTGAGAAACCTATCGATTGGTAATATGCCTGACTTCAAGGTAAGGGTTTCGTATTTGCGTCGAGGTGAGTAGGACTTAGATTTTTTTAGTATTCGTGTTCGCTTGCTTCCTTACATGACAGTGCAGATGACATCGTTTCAGAAGCATTGGCGCGATTGTTGTGTAGATAAACGATTTGATGAGTAATTACGCAAACAGCGTTCTCATATGTGAACCGCAAGCCAAAGTGTAGAGAACTTTCAGAACCGCCTTTCTATTAACTTTTTTGGCGGATGCTCCTTTTCCTATTCAGTTATAGAGATCTTCAGGGTATTAGGGTGCTTCTAGAGAAGGAGCTTTTTCGTTTTCTTTTGCAAACTGGATTTAGAATTAAATTTCACTGCAATCTCAAATAACGTTATTTATGAAGTGCTTTAAGTTATATCACCTTTGTTGAATAAGCTGTAGCACGTAATTTTTGAAAATAAATTCACTCGGCTAACGTTTCGACGCGTTCCGCCATCGTTATTGAAGGCCTAGTAAATTTATTTTCAGTAGTTTTGTGCTACAGGCTCGATCAACAAAGAAAATGTGATCGATTAGTTAGTCCGAGGTTAAAGTATAGATGATCAACAAATTGTCTTATTGTCAAATTGCCTTATGTTGTGTTATTATTTAACCCTTAGCATTTTTTCATTGGTCATCTAGTTATTCATGCTGAGACCACTTAAATCCTCCTTTCCCTCGTCATATATCGAAAGTGCATTGCGCTCACTCAAAAATAAAAAAAAATGTTTCGGCTGTAGTATGAGTCATTTATTTCTGCTTCTTTGGTATTACTTGTGAGTCGCTGATCGGATTTTATTGTGACATAGGTTTGCTATTGGTTGAGTATTCAGTTGTAAGTGTCACTTTCTTCCACAGTACGAAGTAGTATTGGGAATATAAGGCAACTTTTCAAAGTGCAATTTGGGAACCTATAAGAGCACATAACGACGATGAGGTAGTGGAACATTATTGAAATCAGCACTTGTTTTGCAGAAAGTTGTCAAAAACCTCTAAACCTACGCTCAAACATATACATTCACTCTGACGGTATTACATCTGCATAATTTTTAGGTTTTGTCTGTGAACCGTCCACGAACCAATGGTGTGAATCAGCAAGAGACAGTGGAGAACGCTCGAGAGCACGCAAGAAAAATCGCCGATATGATCCCAAAGTGCCACAGCTATCAGGTGAACAGCGAAGGAGAGGACGAAATTGGCATGGTAAGTACGCGCGGGTGAATCTTCTGACGCCTTCAAGAAATCTGTAAGCTTTCAGTGTCACTCGATTTCTTAAAAAGCCTACCTTATGGACAAAGGATCTTAAGTTACTGAAGCCAACAAACCTAAGATAGCGAATGGCTCATTCAGTACTTTGCGCTTGAATTATATATACTAAAATACGATGGAAAAATTTACAAAGCATAGGATAAGGGTCTCCATGTTGACTTTCGGGACTGATAGTGTAATTCCTGTTGAGACCTGTCATTTTCAAATTTTGATTAGCTTAAATTATATATAATCATCATAAATTTCAGCGAAGTGACTCCACCGCAAACTCTCTTCCATCTCCACTTGGTGAGCTGACAGTCACGACGAACCATGAACGCAAATACTCAGACTATTCGTCTGCCTCTAGCCAGAAATCTCCAACTCCTCCAAGTCAGTCATCGTTCTCGGACTACTCATCCAGCTATCGTTTGCAACCGTCGCCACCCGATTCGCAGCGATCTACCAGTCCAATGAAAACAGATGTTCCAACTAGAGTCAATGTGAGCAGAATGCAAGCGAACCGCTTCTCATCGATTTCCAGTCGTAACTTGAACGACTGTCGAACAAACCCATCTCCGAAACAGAAATCCGATCTGAGTCTAGCTGAGATTCTCAACCGCAAATCGCAGACGATCTCTGGTCAGACCACTTACGCCGTCGGTCTCACGAAGCAGGTCCGGCTATCCGATGGAAACTCGACATCTGGAAGGCCTCCGGCGTTTAGGTATGTGAACGTTTCACGCACTGTTGCACACAATTTTGTACAATTCTCTTCTGTTTTGCTCCACGTCTATAAAATGCATTCGTGAAAAGTGAATTTCGAAATCTTTTTTCATTTAACCGTTTTATATCGAATCAAATTTCCATTCAGCGCACCATAGATCTTTGAGACTGGAAAAATTTTCAGGGGCCAATTTTATTGATAGCTGCTGTTGTATCGATTTTTTGAAATTTACTCTGTTGCTATTACTCCATAAACACGAGGAAAGGGTTGAACCGCATAGTAGAAGCTTGTTATTTGTCATTTCCATGTGCCAGAGTAGGGTTATGATTCCTTACTCTTGGAATTAATTAAGGTTTTCAGCAAAACAAACGCTACGGAACAGAAACGGCAGGCGAAATGGCGTGAAATCAGTAACACGATAGAAACACAGGATCGGAAGTTTCAAAACCTCAGAGAGCAACTGCAGAAAGACCTTGTTATCGAGCAAAGGCACCAAGTTGGTAGGTCACTTGTCAAGTTTTCTATGAAAATTTATAAACGGAAGTGTTTTAGAAACCTTGGTTACTCCACAATAGTGATAATATATTGATTCGTCATAATTATGATAAGAAAAAAAAGCTGTAGCACAGCTGTTTTGTGTTCTTCGAAGATTCTATGTCATTTTACGAAAACGTGTCAGCAAGTGACTTCTATATCGAGTTATCGACAGCACATGCGGTAGAGTTGCAAGCGCATCGCTGGCGAAAACCATTTATGACAGTCTTTGAAGCGCAATTCATCGTTCTCACTTATATGGAGCTGTTTTTTCTTGGTGATTTCTCCTTCCACGCAAATTGCTACAACGTATAAAGGCGGTGTTTGGCAAACAGATTCCCTCAATCAATCCAAAATCATGACTTTATGAAGAGGGACATACTCACTAACTACAGCCTGTATTCTTCGTTTGCTAACGAAATAGTCGTGGCTTTTGGAAGTTGGAAGGGTGACCACTCCTTGTTTCTTCTTTGGCCGCTGTTTGTTTCTTCGCCTTTGACAAATCCTTTAGTTCATAGTCAGGACTAACATATTTAGTATTTTACAATCTATATAACATTTTATTTGATCCGTCACCACTGTGACAGTTCGGTTAATTTCTCATCTTTTTCCAATTCGTCTCGTGGTTTTTATCCCGGTGTCCGCAGTAGGTCAAGCTTCAAACTTGGGTAATTAATCTTATCTATCAATAGTTACATCATAATTAACAACACCGAGTATCACTATATATGCAGTTAAAATTTATACACAATACATAATTAGTTTGTGACATCTATAGCGCCCGGTCAGTCCACTAGCTTGTACGAAAGTACAACTGAGAGTAATGTTGTGGTGTATTCACAGTTCAACGTTGGAGTCAACTACGTACTTAAGAGGTTTAGATAAACATGATTAGGCTGCTACATCTGAGGAAATTTTGGACTTCAGCGGTCAAGTGATAGTTGGATACCATTTCACAAGATAATTATGGAAGAGGTAAGCTACGGGTTTCGGAGGTATAAGGAAGTAATTAAGATTACTAAAGATTACCAAAGTGCTATGGGAGCGGGAGAGCTTCTATATTGGCAAGGCCTAAGATAAGAAACAATGTATGAATGAAAATAAGAAGCTACATGGAAACAGGGAGCAAGCGTTATAACTTTGTGAATGAAACAAGATCGAATGTTGTTGTGCTTATTCCGGAGTGGGTGAATTGCTTGATTAGGTCGCTTCTCGTTTGCTTCTGGTATATTTCTAGGTACGTATCTGATTGTTTGATCCATGTAAGTCGACGTTATATGCAATAAACATGTAATTGAATATCAAATTATTGAACTTAAAACTGGATAATGAGGTTTATAAATAACGATCCGATAGAAAAGTCTCTATAATCACAGTATTTTTTCCAGTGTGCGTATTTCAGTACTTGTAGCATTCAATTCGTTTTTCGTCTTCTTCTTGAACGGCGTAGAAACTGGTTGAGCGAGTCTCCTTGCAGTCTCGATGATAGCCATGCTAAGGCGTTCCATAGGGCGTTGTTGTTGACTGCCGGAGATGGTTAAGGGGTGAAGCTCGACTGCACGCGCACCACAACGGGCATCACAACCATTGCGCCACGATCCCCATTTAGTATTTATGCTTGTAGAAATGACCGGAACTGAATCTGGAATGGTAAGACATTTTGGTGTCTCAGATGGTAGTTTTTAGTGAAGTCTCCGGGTGTATGTAGTCTTTCATCTTTCTTGACTGAGGAAAATGGTATTTGACTGATCTGACAAGGTAATACAATACATCGACATCTTACACTATAGCTCCCACTGCTCCAATTCTAGGTTGTTCAATGAAGTCAGATTCATTGTGTTCCTAGGAAATTCGTCAACGCAAAACGCCCTATGGTCTGATTTCGATGATAATGAACGCAGAATACCTGCGTCATACTTAATATTTCCTCCAATACTGATCAATTCCAATATCACAACATAGATCATAAGTAATTGATCATATGCTGGGTATTTCTTGACTTTTTTCGGCCTCAATTGCTCTTATCATCTTCTCATTCGCTTTTACCTCTTGTGCAATTCTTTATGATGATGTTTTGAATTGTTGAACTTGCTTCTATGAACTAATTGATAGCTATTTATCATATCGCGTATAAGACCACCATTTGTTTTCTCTCCTCATTTTCAGCTAATGTTTAGAATAACTGCTAATTTATAATAACAAACTAGAGGATGTGACCGTCTCAACCTGTAAGAGTAGTTGTAATTTACACTAGTGCAAATCACCATGCCACCTTTATAAATGTGTTAAACATGGTGTATTGAGATAATTTCAGAGTCTCAGCGCGTTTGCTTTGCTCTGGTCATAGAACGGTCCATGATGCTAACGATTTTTTGTTCTTCTGAACACTTCACGCTAATTTTATTCATTTGAGGTCTCTGTGCGAACTGTCGTCTTCCGATGTTCGATAATGAGGAGCGCTTCAGCGTTAACGATTCTTGCTACCATCAAGCTTGTTTCACTTGTGAGGTGTGTGGACGAGAGTTAAGGTACTGTTCTCTTCATTTTTTGAACGACAACGAAACAAAAGTCATACCATTTTGCTGAGCTGTGCTCATAAAAAGCCATGACTTTTCAAAACAGAGTGTTCACGACTTTCACGCGATGTCCACAAATGTATTGCTTTGTGGATCCCGCACTACACAGTGACCATATGATTGACTTGAGATAGGAAACGGCCAGAACAGTAACAAATATTGATATTCTTTTCTTTGATTTTCGATGCATATGTAGCGCCGTTGTTAAACGTACCGCATAAAGCACACACGATCTTTGTTTCCATCCCGCTCTCCATTTCAACTAAGCCCTCCATACTTCCAAGGTCGAGAGGTTGGTGCCAGACATTTCAGAGCATAAAACTATCGATTACATTTGTCGGTAGGGACCTTTTCAAGTCATTTTATGAACTTAGAATGCACTCAATTATCCCAACTATGGCCAATGTTGCATGCATTGTGGACCCTAAGAGATCGATCAACGCCGACCGCTTAATCCCTGATACATTATTCAACTGGTGACTTTTGGTAAATAGTTGAAAATGAAGCTTTGGAAAGTCGGCTTTCAAAGCATGAACAGTATAATGTTTATGGACTTATACGAAGAAGTTGACTGGGCAACAGCTTTCATAACACGCTTACTGAAAGTATTGGCCTATATACAAGAAGCCAATTGATTTACTACACATACTTTAAGAGATCAACAGTTCTATCTGAACAATGAACGGTTATATTGCAAACAAGATTATTTGTACAACATGAATCGAAAAGTTGATCGATGTGTGGAATGCAAGCAACCCATTCAGGATGCGGTCAGTTCAGGAATAGAAATTGCAAATCATGATGCTGGCTGGCATAAATGTAACTATGCTTACTTGTAGGTGCTGATGGCGTTGAATAGCAGATACCATCCTTCCTGCTTCCGATGCACCGCTTGCGGGAAATGTTTGGATGGTGTTCAGTTTGCCCTCGACAAAAACAACCAGGTTCAGAAATCAGTAGTCTTTTGGCTTAATCGTAATTTCCTTGAGTTTCAGTAACATTAAACTCGATTTCTTGTTTAGCTGAAATCTGAAGTCTGCAAATTTCTACATTTAATGCTGAAAATGTTATAGGCGTACTGCTTATCGGATTATCATGATCGATTTGCACCACGATGTTATCGATGTAAGAAGCCGATCCTTCCCGATGAGGTACGTGGAAACGATAAACATGTCCGTTCATGTGGAACTTCTGTTTTGATTCTGTTACACATTTTGCACATTTTCCTAGTTTTAGAGGTCACGTGAGACAGTTCGTATAGTCGTCCTTGAGAACAACTATCATGTGGACTGTTATTCATGCGAGGTGAGGAGCTACTAGATTCGCAAAAAAATTCCTACACAGTGCAAGTACACTTTTACAATATCGTTTTGAAAAGAACCTAACTTCCGCTCTCATACTACTATCAGTTGTCACTGTTGTTTAAGTATCCCAAAGAGTAAATACTCTGTTAACTTTTGATATGTCAATGCCTTGAAGACTGGATGGCGACTACTCAACATATACCCAGTGATGTAGAGCGATGTGCAAGACTTTTACGTCACGCGTGGCTCGAATCCTCATCTCACTCTATCCAAGAGCGCGTGCTCTAGCCCGTTGCATTACTGACGCCCGTTTTGCCACCACTCTTTCTACGCTACAACGCATCTATCTGTCAGCAGTCAACCGTCAACGGTTTGGCCCCAGGTAGTTTGTATCAACATTGAACCCACTCACGCTGGCACATATTGGATATTAGATGATCAGATAGAATACATTTTATCCAACCGCTTCAGGCGGTGATATGATGTTATAGGTATTCCCAGTGATGTATAGTGCGTCAGTAATGCAACGGCTTAGAGCACGCACGCTCGGATGGAGTGATATGTAAGTTCGAGTCCCGCCTGACAAGAGTTTTGCGCATCACTCTGCATCACTGTGTGTATCCATACCATCATAAAACCATTTAAAGCGGTTAAATAAAAATTATTCTATTCAGTTCTGCATAGTTTTACCTCAGTGACCAGTGGGATGTGCTAGAGCCCCTACTATGTTATCTTCTCCAAAGTCCGAAGCATCTTCAATGAGAATTCCAATCATGATTCAGAGAATATCGACTAAAAACGTATTTTTCGCACAAGCATAATCTTTCATTACCAAATCTGACTCAAAATCGTAATGGTACTCGGTTTCTCTCAGAAATATGATCATGGTGACTATTTCTTAGCACTTTTGTTAGAGAGTGTATAGTGTAGCAATTGAGGGTGATATGGAATATACATGTGATGGTGGCTAGAATCAGTGCCTCTGTACAAGCAAGCCGCCTACTCTTCTCGTCATCCCTCCGGTTTCTATAAATTTGCGTTATAATGTTTATGATTATTAACGATGTGTTACACCATCTCTTTCAATCTTAATGGAGTCTAATGGATGGTGAATTTAAAAGAGATTAATCAACACAGATCACTTGACACTTGATTTTTGAACACAACACTGGATTTTTTATCTCTTATTGTTTAGGGTTGCGGTCTGAAGCTAACAGATGAAGGCGACGCCTACTGTTATCCGTTAGGTAAGCATCTGCTCTGTGAACGATGCCATCTGCATTGGAGACGTTCTGGTGGTTCTGATGCCGAAGCGCCTATTTCTGACTTATGACAACGCTCAGTGATTGTATTATAAGCCATTTTTAGAAGGTTCTAGTACTCATGCTTTGGCAATGTATTCAATATCGTACGGTCGCTGTCACACTGCATATTTTTTTCGCTCCGTTTGCCTTTATTCTAGGATCTAACTATCAAATATATTCTCGGCCATTGTGTGCAAATCAAAGTGTTCACAATGTCTCATATACTTTGCATGGACAGATAAACTTATATGCATTGCTTCAATTATTCAGAATTCTACTTTAACATGCACCTATAAGTCGCTTGTACCCGAAATTAATGGAAAATTATGGAGTATCTCAACGATCTCCATAGTCTTATATCGTCACAATCAAAATCACCTTCTGTTAGAAATTTCACTAGATTCAGCTTCGCCAATCTGAAGATTAGCCGGAACTGCTTAAGAAAAAGACGGTATAATGAGTTAGGCATTTATACTCTTCAGGTATATTGTTGAGCAGGCACCATCCATGTTCTTTGCGGCACTACATTCTGAATTATCTTAAAGTTTATTCCTATAGCGTGGTAGTCATTTTTAAGCCATGTATGTGGTCTGTTATGAGCACTTATACAATGCAATACACGTGTTTGCCTTGCATCCTCGTCAGTTTCACAGTGCCTTCTTGTTCAGTCAGTTCCTCACCGATCTATCTATACACAGAGAAGTCGACGACGAGCGTTTTGACACGTTGGGAACCATATGGGTCATGTTGACCTATGGTTCGCGTCGTTGCTCACCAGAGTTTTATACGGCGCATACATAAAAAGTGGAAATTGGGGGATATTACTTGGTAAATTAAGTTTCCAAAAAAACACTATCACTATCCATTGATGAAATAGCCTTATAGAGAATCTGTGAAGATTTTTATGCGTTTTTTGATTGAAAGAAAGCCATTTGTTGAGGAGTAAACTATTTTTCAACAAGAGCACACCTTTCCAGAAACGAACACATTTCCAACAGTTATTTAACATTTGTTGCTGTTTTTTGTTAATGTTTTTACAGTCGTTCGATAGCTTGAAAAATGCGAATTTGAGGTATGTTTGGTTTGTGGTTCAACTTTCATACCACGTTTTCCTAGCCAACAAAATCGAAGGTTGTGCAATCGTAGTCCATATTTTGGTTTGACAGCGGAATTTTTCTTGTTCTATGGTGATATTCTGAATTGGATTAGATAGAATAGTACTGAAGGGACACATGAAAACATAGCTTTAGTGAAAAGATCGTCCAGCTTTTTGAAAATGTTTACTAATTCCTACGAACTGAATGGAATGCAGTCGTATCGTGTGATTGTGTTCTTACTTTCTCTCCTTTTCCACTCAGCAAAGCATTTTCATTAGTTCAGCTCAATAATTCAACATTCAAATAATTCAACAGCTCGAGAACTGGAAGATTTAGTATTAAACCTTATTTAGGATGAGAGTTTTATATTAAGCTTTACTGATAAGAAAAAGATGACCTTATGCTCAAGAGCGCATGTGGCGCAGTGGTCAGAAGTGCTTTGCATCGTGCATGAAGTCATTGATTCGATGTTGCACTTATAGCTCACCAAACTTTCCTTCTCTTCGGATTGGTAAATTTGTGCCAAACTTGTTGGGAAGCATAATTAGCACTAGATCAATCTCTCACTTAGCCACCGCGAGTCATTGTACAAGCCAGACATGCATCCAATCACCTCAAACGAGAATATAATTTGCAGACTATTGCATAGCGCACCCATCAAAGATTCTTCGACGCGAATAGCTTTATCCTCCTAACATTTTGCTCTGGGTGTGCGTTGTTTCAACTCCACCGGGAACTTTGTTCAATCTTATAGAATGGATTCTGTATTCTAAGCATACTTCATCGGCACGAAAAATGAATAATGCTGGAGAGAGTTTTATAGGCGAATTTCCTTTGAAAATGCTCATTCCCCAAAAAATCCTTTTTACGAAAGGTGCACACCTGGGAAGCAAAACCTTTCAGCTGTATTTTTCTTTTTGCTTCGAAGATTTAGCAAACAACGTAGATCTAAAAAGCCTATTTTCTGCTTTTCGTCACTGATATTTCCTATTTCTTTGATATCGTGAATATTTTGTTGAAAATATTTATTGAACGGTCAAAAACTTGGGGAATCACATTGATGAAGGAGATGCTCAAAACTCTCCACTCAGAACGCTTGTACCCTTTTCCACAGCACTGGTCTATAGTTTTTTTTCGATCCAGTTTTCTTCCATTCGTCACACATATTTGCCTGCCCTTCAATCACCTCGCAATGATTGGTCACGGACAGTTCATAAAAGTTGGATAGCTCCTTGCATGTGAGCATTAGGTCGCTTTGAACACCAGCTTGTCGTCGTTATCAAAGGGCAGAGTTTTGGGTGAGAGAGCTTTACATGACCCGATATCTGCGACAAATGCATTGTCTTCCATGCTGTCATCAGCTTCAACACCGATCTCCCCTTCGGCACTCCGAGCATGCTATGCAGAAGATAAATAACTCACGTGGGTAAGGAGCAATGATATCCATCGCAAGCAGATAGCAGATCGGCTGCAACCGGCTACAGATGATTCTGTAGAAGTTATCAGAAGGGTTGAAACCCGACAAAGTGCAATAGTTCGTCTTGAGACTAATGAACTAAAGAGAAATGCATAGAGTACCTGAATCAAAGCTCTTGTCCAATGACAATTGCTGTCTTGATAAATGACGTTCATAGCGCAGTACAAGATGAAAAAAATACTTATAGCTCTTGAAGGTGAAAAGATAAAGGATAAAGCCCTCACTGTTGATCAATCCCTGAAGGATAGGCCATGTATTCGTCTACATTTTTAACCTCAGGTGAGGTGATTGAATGCACATCTGGCTTGATTCGCGGTGGTCTCTTGCTGAACCGAGCCAGTGCTGCTTGTCCTCCCAGACAAGTCTGCGACCAGCCGGTATTAATCTACCGATCTCGGAGAGATGGAAGGCATGCTGAGTCATGAGCGCAAGATCGAACCATCGACCTTGAGTGCGACGCAGAGCACCCATTACCACTGCGCCTCATTCGCTCTCGCTAAAATGATAAACAAAGTAATTTCTTAATCGTGTAAGGGTCCCAACTCCTAAATTACGCTGATAATGGAAAACTGAGAAAAGTTCAGTGGCATCGATGCAGTGTTTAACATTATTCTTGGAAAACTATCCATTGCCCTGTAACCTATTATCACAATGATAATATTTCGGTATATGTTATGAGATTGTACCAAAATTGGAAGATATATCGCGTAATGTTTTATTCGGAAGTACATAATGTTGATATAACTTATAATTTGACGATATTATATTGATTATTGGTTACGGACGCCTATTCTTAGCAATGACTAAGCTGATTGCTCTTAATGTAGAAAATGAATGATAAACGTGAATGAAATGTGGATAAATGTAAATAAGAAGTCATGAAATTGTTCCATAACTGAAATACAATTTTCTCGTAAGCATCTGGGGACTTCCAGGTTGCGGCGATAAAACGAATTTCATTTAGAGCTCAAATGGATTCATAAGAACTTTCCACCCATAAGACAGTAGAGCAAAGTCTCTATTACAATTCTATAGAAGCTTGTCTTCTGATTTCGAAGAATTTCACCGAATTATCGCTGAATAGCACTGCATTACAACGTGCAGTCCCCTTTTTGGAGAACACTTCGTTACTTTATGATTGTTTATAACATGTAACAACCAAATATAATCTTAATGAAGTCTCTTTAATCGTATTTTTGCTTACTGACAATTAAATTCTCTTTAGTGAGACAAGAATCTAAATTTCATTGGGAAACTACCACATTGTCATCTTAACGAGCTGCGCCCGTCGTCTCGCCGCACGCCGCGCACAGAATCAACGTGGAACCCAACGTGTTAAACGCGTCGATAAGTGATAAAATAACCAAATGGGCAGTGTTGTACAATCGATTGCTCTTGGCTGGTAATCGTGAAATATCACACCTTTCGTTTCGCTTGCTTCTTGAGAACACGCTCAAATTTCAGTATGCCTGACAGTTAATACAACACTGCCTGTTCGGTGATTTTAGCACTTATCGGCGTGTGTAAAACGTTCGTCGTCGACTCTTCTATATAAAGGGGTGGATCCACGACTGAACGAAGATGCACCGTGCAACTAACAAAGCCGCAAGATCGAGACACGTGTTTTGCATTGTGTAAGTGTTCGTAACAGACCACATGCATGGCTTAGAAATAGCTATCCTAAAAATAGAGCGTGGTCACAAGAAACATTTGAAACGAAAGGTATTCCTATAGCAGAGTAATTCCGAGCACTAGCATCCACCGAAATATCATGAAGTATCACATTCGCGAAATCACATAAGCATTTATCTTCATTATCTCACGACTGTGGATACACAGAACATCTTCGACTCAGTCACATGCCTAGCTATTCATGAGCATTGCTTCGCCCTCGATAATCATCGCAACGTACGATATCTTCTGACCATCAATGTAGGTTTCAATTCCGAAGGACTATTCGGTAATCACGAATGAAGTGATTGAAAAGAAACTTCCAGTTGATAGTGTATACGTTCAACATGGCCAAGATATACCACGCCTAAATGTAGTTTGACATATGTGCGCAACTATTTTTAGTCGGTGGTAATCAACACCTTCGGAAGCACACTTGAAATCGCCACGCCCGGTGTGATTCGCAGCCGTCACGCGATGCTTATTATTTGCTTAGGTTTTTTCCCTCATTTTTAGTAACAATTCTAAGTTTTTTTTGCAAGACTTCGATACTTCACGATTTTCTCTACACACTTGTATACTCTGTGTGAAAACTGTCTTTCACTACGCCTGTCAAATGTAATAATGTAATAATGTAAATGTTCAGTAATTAGTTCAGAGTATCATACCCCATCTATCGACCGCTAATTTATAGACCCCCTCAAAATGGTATAATCTGTTAGGGATATAACATGTTCTGAGATGTTAGGTCTAGTGGCATACAGGCGCCTGTTTCGTCCTATTGAGAGTCATCAGTGCCACCCTCCCTCGGTTCAGCCGATCCCCTGCGGTCACATTAACATTCAGTAACAGTAAGAGTCATTATAACAGCTGCGTATCCAACTACCGGCCACCATAATGCCAGGAAGTACATCACCTGACTTGGGTGATTATTACTCGGCGTCGATCCCTTTATAAAGGACTATTCAACCTCAACGGATCGGCTGAACCGAGGGAGGGTGGTACTGATGACCTCCAATAGGACGAAACAGGCGCCTCTATACCATTAGACCTAACAACTCAAAACATACTATATCCTGTACAGAGAATATTATGACAAAATCTACTAGTTTTGATGCATTTTACCATATTTCAGGTTCAATAGTTATTCTGTTATCATAGTGATGAGGATTACAAAACAAGGAATAGATTATCAAAAATGATCCTGCACAGTGCGTGCGATGCCGTATCATCAATAACTCTGCAATTTTTTGACTATTAGTATACTTCAAGAGATGGAACCTATATGGAATTATAGATCCAACTTCACTTTATTATCCTTTATTTTTTATATTCATTTTGCTTTACTATGAGCGTTAATCGTGGTTGTAACCTTTGCTTTCGAGTATGTCCGCTGATTGCGCGTGTTCCACGTATTCTTGCTTGACTGCTCTCAAAAAGATTTGCTGTACCTCCCTCAAATTCCAAGCTCTCAATATAATTTCAAGGACATCACGAGCCAGTGGTTGTAGTTGTCCACCAGTAAACTATATACCAGGTCCGACCAGCTGCTCTCAAGGTTATACTTCTCCAATTATACTACTTGGATAGATAGACTGTTGAGTTCTTAAACGTCTTCTGGGAAACTAGAATTTGCTGACCGTTTTTTCTGGTTTGTTCATCGTTGTCACTCGGCATTCAGTGTATTCGGAGGTGCGTCTTCAAAAGTGGTCGACCGAGGAAATTGCGAGTCATTTTGACCTACTCAAGCTCCTGAGAAGAGAAAGCCTTCGAAACTCCGCCCGATGTTGAGTCGTACATTGTAGAAAATGTATTTTAACAGTATACTACTACAATATCGTCAAAAGAAATGTGAAAAAGTGTTAAAATGCGTTGTGCTTCCTTCCCTGATATAAGGATGAAACTTCATAACATTGGCACCAAGCCACTGTGCTTTTGCAGCATAACAATTATTTGATAGCATAAGTCGAGATGATTGCAAAACTAATTGGGCACAAGCTTTGGTCTATTGTTTTCATAGTTACAAATTTTTTCCTTCCACACTGCTAAATAAACCCACTATGAGGTTCAAGCGAAGAGTTAACTACTTCAAGTGTATAACTGATTTTCTTTTTGTTCTGACAGCTTCCTATTGAATTCTTATTTCAAAACTTAAAAATTTTTCCAGAAAGGATAGAAAATTTCCAAAAAGCAAAAAAACAGCGTGGCTTTCGGATGAGCGAGTTTAGAGGCGATAGTTTGAATTGCTGCGCACAGCGTCCATATTTCAAAAATTTTCCCCCTCCGTGAACATTTCTAGGTTTTTTGTATAAGAATTGTAGAGAACACTTTGCCTTATCGTGTTTATTGATGCAAATTTCTTTCCACACTGCCAAATAAGCCCACTATAAAGTTCAAGCAAAGGGCTAACTGCTCTGAGTGCGAAACACGATTTTTTTTTTGCTTTAACACCGCTCTGTTTAGATCGTTTTCTTAAGTACAAAAGTGTCGGGATTTCAAGCTATCAAATGGCTACCAATAATCCATGAATATTATTTTACTTGGTGTATATTTCTCCAATGCCAAAACTCATGAGAGGACCTAATCACCTGTATCACATGTCGTTCTGTTGATCGTCGAGTGACTCGAGCGGGTACCAGCAATACTTCCATTTCTCCTTATCGCGTGTAAGAGTAGTCCGGTGGGTCCTCATCGCTCTAGGGATTCGCTGAGCATCATATTTTCTTCTATACCTTTTGTGAAGAAATCGGACGGGTCGGTGGTCTTCCTGTAGAGCGCGTAATGTCCCGAGGAATCCAGCCGGTAACGGCTTTCGCCCATCAGTTGTCGTTGAAGCGCATCACGTGTCCAACCCTCCTTATTTTCGATATCCTGTCGTGTGGAACGGCGTCCTTGATCTTCGATCGCTGATGTAGGTCGGAGCTTCGGATCCTTTCTCTCATTTGCGAGATACGCGATACTCCTAGCATCGATCATTCGAATGCGCGTTCAATAACGTCAAGTGATCTTTCATCCTGCTTACGTAGCGACCAGATTTCTGCAGCATACGTTAGGGCAGGGATAATTGTCGAGTCGAAAAGGTGGGCACAGAGTCTGATGTTCTTGGTCCTCTTCATTAGATCTTCAGTGCTCTTAATCGTTCCCCAAGCCGCTCGCTTCCTCCTGTTCAACTCTGGAACTAGGTCTTTCATCATGTTGATTTCTCAACACAGATAGACGTAACTGGAGTATTCGGAAATGTTCGTTTCGTTGAGCGTAAATGGGGCATTCGAAACCCTTCCATTCCTCATGAACATAGTTTTTGTCTAATTTAGTTGGACGCCACTCTTTCCACAGGCGTTGTCAAAATCGGTCAACACTCGTTCTGCTGGCTGGTGCTTGATGTCATGAGGACGATATCTTCAGCAAAAGAATATGGTTCAATTGTCGACTGTCAATTTTCACTCCCAAATCGTCCCATACTAATGCTTGCATGACATTTTGGAGGGTGGCAATAAATATTTTTGGAGAAATTGTATCGCCTTATCGAATGCCCTTCTTACGTCAATGGTAATATTGTTGTAGAAAAGAGATATTTTGGTTGTGAAATCTTTATATAGCTTACGAAGGATCGTTACGTGCCGAGTAGGGACACCGTGGTTGTCCAGAGCCTCTGCACCGCTTCTATTTCCACTGAATCAAATGCTTTCTTCAAATCGATGAAAGTGTGACAGAGCGGTATTTTGTGCTCTCGTGAAACGTTAATGAGTCATGTGATCGTGTGGAAGTGGTCTATGGTGCTAAATCCTTTTCAAAACCCTGCTTGTTCGCATGGCTGTCCTTCGTCCAGTGTTCTGTCGACCCTGTTTAGGATGACTCTAGCAAAGAGTTTATAGACAACGGACAGCAAGTAGATTGGGCGATAATTGCCTATGTCGTGAAGGTCTCCCTTTTTGAACAACAGCATGGTGTTGCTGGTTTTCCACTGAATGGGAACTTTGCATTCTGGTAGGTAGAGTGTAAAGAGCCGAGCTACGGTGTTGATGGGAACTGGCGGTAGGTTCTTTAGGGGTTCTGGTCTAATCCTGTCTGGACCGGGTGGTGTTATGTTCTTCACCGACGATATATCATGTCGGATTTCGGAAGGAAGGACCAATGGAACGACAGATTCATCCCCTTTCAATTTATATGACGGCAACAGGACATGTCTAGCGAAGGGATCCGAGTAGTACTGGTGGATGATTTTCTCCACCGCCTTTCTGGAAACTGTAAATGTCCCATCAGGGCATCGGAGTGCAATCATCTTGGTCTTGTGATTGGCGAAGCTACGCTGGGTTTTGCGAATGTCTTCCCATCTTTTGCAGCTTCTGTCATGACTGCTGCGCGTCCCTCTTTAAGGTCATCTTTCAACGCTACCCTGCAGCGTTTCGCAAGTTCTGACGTGAGGGTTCGGTTGCCCGTAGCTCGTGCAATTCCACGTTGACGTATCAGCTCGAGTGTCTGCGGAGACAAGCATCTCCTCGTGGCTTTAGGACTCTCGGTTTTCATAGCGCTGACGTGAAGGTGTTCTACGAGCCGGTTGTATTCCTCGTCGATATTGTCGACGAAGGTATCATCCCAAGAGCAGACTAATGATTTAAATACATTCCAGTTTATGGTAGTTCTGGGATTTCGTTGTTCAAATTTAGCGGCTTTCTCACCTTTCAGCAAAAAACAGGACGGTGCGGGAAGGAGGCGTTAGTCTGATTTCGGGTAGAACTTATGAACAACAGCGACATCGTTTAGACAAAACCTTCGATTTACTAAAAGTGGTCCATTCCGTTATGGTACTCTCCATTGGGAAACTTGCACATCCACCATTGAGAAAGAGGCTTTCAGAATTGTGGATTACCATGGATGGTTTGGGTCCTCATGATAAACTCAGAAACCCTCCCATCCTGTTCGCTTCATTCTAGTCCGTGGGCCTCAATGTGACGTTCCTTAGGAGTTCTTCCAGGTCCAATTTCCGCTCCAAAATCTCCAACAATGACTTTAGAGAATGTACAGTAATCTCTGAGAACTTTTCGAGGTCCATATAGAAAGCTTCGACTTCGTGTTCGTCATAGCTTGATACTGGTACGTAAGCAACGAAGATAGTCACAGCCAGCATTAATCCACATCGCTTCAACCGCAATCGTACGATACGGGTTGTTAGTTGTCCGAATGAATCAATGTTCACGGTCAAATTCGATTTGACGAGGACACTAACGCCGCCGACACCTTTGCTGTTGCATGCAGTTCTTCTCCGGTGTCATAAACAGCGTGAAAAAGATGGCGTCTTTTCATCTCAGCCAGGTCAATGACGTCGTAGCATATCCTTCTTACTTGGATCAATAGATTTCTACAGCGGATTCGTGAGCATCATAGGTACACATCGTCATTTTAATCTATTTCTAATTTGGCAGCCTAGTTTGGCCCTGAAATTTCAGCAGCCACGGACCTCCTTCTTTGAGGAATCCCACCCGATTAGTCGCTAGGGCGCGTGGCGAGTCCCCAGGTGATGGATAGGGGAATAAGCGCGAATCAAATCGACCGTGTTCTTCCCAAAGACACAGGTGGATTCAACGGATGAGCTCCCTACTTCTGCAGCGCCGATTTGACAAAACTCTATTTCTACGAGTCAAGTCGGCCAAAAGCCTGCAATCAAGCGGCTGGGGAGTATATGGGAGGCGCTTGGGTGTGGTTCCTTAAAATACGCTCCTCTCGCTCCTCCGAGAGAGACTGGCAGGCTATAGGTGAGAGCCCAGCCCCCACGTTTAGAGCCTAGCAAACTGTACATTGGGTATCAAAATGCTAGAAAGAGCAATAAATATGGGCCTTATTGCCTGACCCTGTAAGAACTTCTGGTACGGCAGCGTCAGGTTGGACGAGTACGGAGAGAAGGCCTAATAACAACAAAAATCGCTATGAATCACGCCGCACGAC
Source organism: Parelaphostrongylus tenuis (assembly GCA_019055375.1). Lineage (NCBI taxonomy): Eukaryota > Metazoa > Nematoda > Chromadorea > Rhabditida > Metastrongylidae > Parelaphostrongylus > Parelaphostrongylus tenuis. Next base: position 108,601 of record JAHQIW010006786.1, on the reverse strand, counting down.
TGGGCGACTTGAGATGAGTTCCGAGTGCAAAACAGAGTCTTCTTATGGAAGCTAGAGCGCACTCATTTTCCTTTTTGGAATACAAGTACCATTGAAATAGCCGAGATCTTGACCTTGTATGATTACTGGTCTAGGGCAAAAGCTCTGCTCAGCGTAGAGTGCTCAAGTGTGAAACGCAATTTGATATTGCTGCTACACCATAATGAAAATATATATTGAAATACACCAACTGTAACAGAAATTCTCAAAACCTATGCTATCGAATCACTAACAAAGCTTTGAAAAAAGGCAAAAGACATGTTTTTTTCTAGAAGCTGAAACGTGGTGCGAATAACGGAAGTGATTTTAGAAATCTTGATGTCTCATAGTGATAACAATTGCTATACGATAGATTTTTCGGAGACATAACAGTAAGTTTGAATTCAAGGGTATCGCCAAGCAAGGTTCTTCGTCTGAGCAGTGCTCCAATGAAGAAGGGTCAACTTGAGCGGCAGACAAGACGAAGATCCGCAACAAGAACTAGCGACTGTAGGTTCGACTCGAATCATCGGTTTTGAAGCAAACGGCGTCATAACGCTCGCTCGACAACGCTTGTTACCACTCTAATTGTGTTTGTTAAATCTTAGAAGAAATATGTTTAGTATGGGTGATGAATATGAGTAGACAGTTCTTAGAGAAAACGCAGACTTTGCAGAATACAGCGGATCATTGGTATCATCACTCAACCATTCCACGAAGAACTGAGTTTAAAACAGCTGAGGATGTACAATTGACGTTCTATATTTAGTTTTATACGATAAAGCATCTAGAACAATCGCATTTCTAAAGCTTCACACTTTCCGACTTATTTGCTCGCTTACCAATATTGCTGAGTTTTATGCATGAAAAGTTAGGTTTATGCAAACGTAATTGCGGTCTCGTAACGTGAGTCTTGAATAATTATATGTTAGAATATATTCTGAAATAAATCTGGTTGCGTCATACATCATTTTATGCTCATTTCTCGGTTTATACCTTCACTTTTGACTACTTATATATGCCCCACTCAAGTAAAAAAAAGATGATCTGATAATATAACAACATGTTTTGAGTCTTTTAATGAGATTAGTATGGCACGCAAACAGCATTAGACAGGCCTGTTTTGCCCTTCTATGCTCCTCAATGGCACGATGCTTTTCGCTTCGGCCGATCCTTAGGAATACACACCTACTCAAAAAGAATCAGCACCATACAATAAATCACCGCAAGTTAGGTGATGAAATCCCCGCCATTGCAGTGACCAACAGTCGATCGCTGTGGCTGGTAGAAAGAATCATATCTTTGCATTCGCTTGCATTTAAAAGCCTCGCTCAGAAACAATGATAACTTGATAATATGATATCATATGTTGAGCCCTTCATGAGATCTAGTATAGTGCTTACACAGTATTAGACAGACCTGTTTCGCCTTTCCAGACTTATCACTAGTACAATGCCTTTCCATTTACCATCGCAGAGAGATATGTCCTTGCTTATAGGAAGAATCGGTGCCAAATTGTTTGAATCACCGCATGTCGGGTGACAAAATCCCCGGATGTTGCAGTGATCAATAGTCGATCGCTCATGGCTGATATAAAGGATCACAGCATTATCGTCGGCGGTTTGTAAAGGCCTCGCTCAAAAATAATGATAGTCTGATAATATGATGCTCTGAGCCATTCATGATGTCTGGCAGGACATTTATACAGTACTAGACTGGCCTGTTTCGCCTTCCCAGGCTCAGCAGTAGTAACAGTGCCTTTCGATTCAGCCGATTCCTCGCAGAGGAATATACCCTAATCATAAGAGAATTGGAAGTAATCAAATAATTTGGCGTCGATTCCCATAGAAGTAGGAGTACATGCCCTGCAAGGGATCGGTTGAACCGAAAGGCACCGTACTGTTAATAGATCTGGGAAAGAGAAACAGGCTTGTGTAGTAGTGTAAAAGTGCCATATCAGGCCTCATAAAAAGCTCAAAACATATTATCTTATTATTGGTTTGTTCTGTTGATAGGTGTACTAATTAATGTTTGATTTACAATTCTTATAAACATGTAGAGGATGTTAGACAATTCAAAATTGGTCGTGAAGCAATAGAAGCAACTCACAATCTCAACAACGCGTTTGACTCAGGAACTGCTTCACATTGCCAAACCCGCTATAAAGTTCAAGGGACGAGCTAAGTACTCCGATTGCGAAATATGATTTTCTTTTTGCTCTAACAACGCTATGTATAAACCGTTGCAAAAACCAGATTTAGCATCAAATTTTTCGAGATTCGTCTTATCGAATGTCCTTCAGTAATCCATGTATTTTATTAAATTTGGTGTTATTGAACTAGTGCAAAAACTTATCAGACGACTTAATACGTAAACGTTCGAAGACCAAGGACCGTATTAACTGAAGTTATCGAGAATCAGGTGAGCCAAACATGATGGACGGTAAGTTATTGTTAAGCGCAAAGCATAAACTATCTTTATAGCTACTTATCAACTAATCACAGTCGATTTCTTTCGAAAACAAATACTGTTTCAGCGCACAGAACATTTCTCTCCATGTGAAATTTAGTTGTTAGCTTATTCAACACAGATATCGCACTAGATGTAGGTGGGGAAAAGCGCTATCTGCGCTTAGAATATACCAAAACTGATGTCTCAAACGAGTTTATTGATTGATAAAGGATAAAGGATAAAGCTTTCGGCGTTGATCAATCCCTGAGGGATTACTAGAATTACTCAGATGGTTCAAATGGTTGTCTTTGAGAAAGATTAAGTAGGGGACTGTTATAGGCATTGAGTTTTGCCATCATAGCGTTCACAGTGGTGCCCCATATTCATGGGTCCATGGAACACGGGTTGTACTGGTCTATAAATCTCGGATGAATAGAGAGCTTATTGATATTGTGAACATGGCAGCGCTATAAAAGAAACTTTGTTCTATAGTTTTTGGGTTTCCCTACTATTTGTGCAATTAAATGATCTGTCATAACGGTGCGTTTCTGTCGATATTTGAAAGTAATTTATGCTCGGTTTATTTTAGTAATTTTTCGACAGTGAACTGATATGAAAGTGGCCACCATTATGTTTCCATAGTCCTCTGTTCCAACGGCGTTAAAAGTAGGTCAAACAAGTATAAGAGCTTCCTACAAATCGCATAGTAAATCATACGCATCGGTACCCGTATTGAGGCCGCATCCGTTTAGTGACGGCGGTATCTCAAAGAAACGGCGTGACGGAGGCGCAGTCGAGTTTTAATGTGATCGGCAGCCAATTCGTCGGCAGCAATGACAAAGATGGCGACGGATTGTGATGAATAGAGTACGAATCGCTCAACGATCTCTTTTTGAACACCTTAGATCACCTTGTTTCAACTGTCCATATTTTATTTTCGTATGTTGTTGAGGAACAATTATTGACAGTTTGTACCGCATTGACTTCATAAGACGTTCATGATTTTCAAAGGCATGTAGATCACATGAATACATGAATACACAGTTTTACAATATGTGAGAGAGTTGTTTGGCTTTTGATCATACGTCATTTGTACTGTGAAATGTAGGAGATTTTCAACCTTTCAAGACGTTTTTAAAGTGATAGAACAAAGTACTCGCCTGTGATGCGCACTTTTACATTCGAATGAGCGGATTGAGTCCTTCTGGGTAGAGAATGTGATAATCTAAAGGTCTTGTTAGCATTCAAAGAAATAAATTTTGCAATGAAGATGCCATAAATTTACTCACTACTTTTCAAATTGTCATGGTACAAGTATCTCTAGCTTCGATAAACTTACTACTATACCAGGTCTCCTTGAAATATGGAGAATTCAGTAAAAGAAAAATGCCAGTATTATATGGCTGCTTATATGCTTGACTAACATATATCCAATAATATTTAGTGATGAGCAACATTCTGCTCCAGGTGTGAAATGAAGCGCGTTTTACCCATACCGAGAGCACGTACTAGACTGATTCCTATAGATTGTATATATCGAATAGTTCTCACATCATTTGGCCTCAAAGACGATATGTGTTTGGAAGACCAAGGTTTCAACGGTTGGTTGCTGGCGGGTGCGATGGATTATAGAGAGGAATAAGTAATAGTAGATGTGTGGCCTCGATGTTGTGGTGGGTGGCACCCTGTTTGGATGAAACGCGGGTTCAACTCTCGGCTGACTTGAAATATCTTGCATGCTAGTCAATAGCATTAAATATGATTTTGCAACATTACAACACTGCTAACAGAGTGGTAAAAAAAATTCTTGTGTGAATTAGTTTGCTGCTATTTTATGCTGCTCACATTTTTGTCTTCTTCCATATGAGTTGCTTCTTTGCTCAAACTCTCTCATTTCATTGTAAGTGCAAAGTCGTTGTGATTTGTGTCGAGTCTCAAGAAATCACCACATTCGTGAGCTTTTCTAAGCAATGTAACTTTTTGAAGCGTACATAGCTACAGGAGTGTTGAGATACGACCAGAGCCTGAAACATGATGTCATGAGTCATGGACTCGAACGGCCACCGTACCTTTCTGGATGCATTGCCTGCTTGTACGACACCATCGCGGCCCTCGTTCTAACCTTCTCTAAGCCATGTTTAAATTTATTCGGTGAAGTCAAAAGCGAAAAATTAGACAGCTGGTAGAAAACTGGATTGTGAGCTTTCACTCGAGGTTAAGTACTGCTCAATATATCTTTAAGATATGACAAGTTACTCAGTGTTTTCAACTTATCGATATTAGTCTCTGCAACGATTCGAACAGCTATCTCCTAGACCAAACGCCTTTATTTGTTGTGTTTGCATTTGAGATCCTTCTAGTCATTTTGTTTCTGTGTTAGTAAAGTTGATGTTAGAAATTAGGTGCGAAATGAAAATTTTTACTGTCTTTCCTTCACCTCACTCTACAGTGCTGCTCAAGTGTGATTCTTTTTAGAATCTCAGAAAAACCCTGTTAGAGTGTCTTTGAGTCTCCGATATCGAAGGTGTTCTCTAGGCTTCCGAATGAGAGAGAAGTTTGCTGCATTACGACTCGATCTTTCCTGTAAAATGCAGGACGCTATAACGGAAGTGGATTGTACAACTAACCAGTTGATCTCTGGGTAGTCATGTAATCGTTCGTATGCCCAAAATGCTTGATAAAGAAGGTCATTTGAAGAAAAGCTCAAAGTCAAAAAAGTAAAGTTCCATACATCACGTTATCAATCTAATTAAGTCTCGATATGATTTTACATTACTTTTGCCTCACTCAAAGGCCCCTACCACCAACTATTGCATATTGCTTCTTGCTTTGATCTCCAGTCTGAGAAACTTAGCAGGAAAACTAATTGGCCTCAATCACAAAAAACGGAAACAACGGTAATTTCAAGGAAATATGGGTGTGTAGGAAATCTATAAGAGTAGACTACCTTTTCCTTTCTAGTGAACTACGAAAGAATAGAATCTTTCCTGTGGTATCGGAGCAGATGTGCGAGTATTAAGAGTGAAATCGAATAAGATAATTTGCGTGTGTGTGTGCTCTACTACTACTAATGTCGCTTTTTTCTTTTTCTTTTTCCACGTCAACGCTCAAATAGCTCTTCAAAATCATCCCGATCCAATGTCCCTGAATTATGGTTCGTTCTAATACTACTGTAGTAGGCGCCACATTGACGCTTCCGATGGCCTGCTTACAGTAAGCCAAGGACATGCCATATGGCGTCATTTTTTTCTTGTGAAATCCTTCCATGAATAATCAGATGGGTTCTGCCGTATTTTCCTTCCTAATTTTTTTCACGTCATCTTTAGAAGTGAACTGAGATTTTGTTCTAGCAAAAAAAGCTACTGAACGTGAAGAGAAATGATTGAAGACTAGAAAACTTGTCGATGAACTCTTGATAGGCTTTCGGCACTGTTTTTCCCAGTGGATATGCTTATTCACAGGATGAATAATGAGTAGGTAGCTAGTCATTAAGTAACCGCAGCGAGTGAGAATACAAAACGCATCGATACCCAACTGGTTCACTTCAACAGTGCTACTGTGTGATTATAAAAATGCAGAGGTCTTGATTGAAAGAATAACAAATAAGGCACTGTAGCCTACATGCGCGTGGAAAAATCTCCGTGGACTATTCAATTTAAATCACTCTCGATGGCTTTCACCTTTGATTCCGTCTATGAGTGCGTGCAAATTAGTGGACCTATAAGGGATAGCTGAAGCAGTTTGTGGTCAAATAGCGAAATTTAGTTTGATTTTCTGCTCAATATGCATGTTCTATGAAGCAGACTAGCTTTCAACAGACGACAAAGCCCTCAGTTTTTGACATCTCTTCCTCGTGTTTTTCAAGTCGATGACTTGATCGCACGAAATGTCCCGTAGTCCTCGAAAGGTTTCGAATCAGTAACCATGGCAAGAATTCTTCGTCTCGTTAAATTTTCAGATTTTATATTCATTGAGGCGAAAAAATGTAGATATGACAAGTCATGTCATGGCACTGTCAAATCTTCAAATTGGATTACTGAACATGTTCACAATTCTATTTCCATTACACTTTCATCTTTAGAATGCTTTCTCTGTTGTGTGAATATGATGAGAAGAGGTCTAGTCCGAATTAGTTGGTTGATCTCACCTTTACTCTACTTTTGGCGAAAGCAACATACACTTTTGGAATAAGATTTTTGTATTTTTGTTGTCCTGGTGGAGTTTTTTCGTAGAGTGGAGAGTTCGAAGTAGAGAAGACTTTGATGGTTGCGGGCGTAATGTCCGCTTTAGTTCACGGTGTCTTTGCCGTCTCATCATGAGAACTGACATGACGACTAGTAATTGTGATCGGAGTTGATTGATTCAGTGGTAGATTGATTCATTCACTGTACAGTAGTATTTCCGGTCAACACTTATACAGTGCATGGCATGTGTTTCGGCATTACAGCCTCGTCATCTTCACGATGCTTTTCGGCTCAGTTAGCTCCACGGAGACATATCCCTGCATAGAGAAGCGGACTCCAAAATCTTAGCACTTTAGATTGTAACGTACTTTCCTGGCATGTTCTCCAGCAGCTCCCTTGGTGCTGTGCACAGCTGTGTAGTCCGTTCATGCCATGAAACTAAAGATCGGCTTGTGGAGTGATATTGTGAATTTGAAAATGAAAGAGTAATTTTTTCTGAAGATCGAAATCTTCAAAAGTCAAATACACACATTACAGAGTAGTGTGGTTTCTTTCACTCTAGTGAGGCTAGCTGTGGTACTACTTACTTCTTCAAATCTCAGCACTGAAATCAGCGTGCCTTCAAATTGGGCACGATTTGCTCACTTAACAGTCCACTAAATGTTCAAGATGTTCTCATGGTTTCTAGACGTCAATGTGCAAACGTTATGCACAGGATACTGATGTTGAAATTACACGAAAGTGGACAGCGTAGTACTATGAAGAATGATTTAGAGATGCGCACGTTCATATTTAATGTTGAGAGAAATTGAGTTTTTCATACATCAGGGCGCTTCAGCGTAGACTGTTTTATTCATTGTTTTATCCCTTCATCTGACTATGCCTATTGTATTTTGATGATAAATTTAACTGAACACCAACGATGTTTGGATCACAAACAGAGTAAATATGGGTGAGATAACGCAAAGTAACGACCTCATCAGGCGCAGTTGGTACCGCGTGATCCTCCGGAAAGACGAAATTCCGGTTCGAATTTCACTGAAGTTTCAGGCCCTGCTCATATCTAATCATCTTTATCGTTGTATGTTCGAAACATTTTGTGTTGTGTTGATGTGTTCAATTTCATTAATTCAAGCCAACAATAAGTAGCTAATCCATACGTACCGCAAGTTCTTCCTGTACAATTAAAAAAAGGAATTACTCAACTCTAAGGAGTAGAAGGATTAGCATGCGGGGTAGTATCATTGCCCAGCCCTTAGTGAATGCCATCTCTAGTAGTGCGTTAGCCTTCCCTTTGAAATAGTAGAAGCAACCAAAACATAGAAGATCGGAACAGCTTAAATTAGAAAATTTGATGAAAGCACGCATGTAGTTCAGTATAAATAAATCTACAATTAAAGAACGTTTGTTCCACGTTTGTGACAAAACTCAACTTTATCGTTCATTTCCTCACCTGTCGATGTTTTCAGTGGCTTCAGTTATGCATGTATATATTAGCAACTACTGCTGCTTAGGTGATCCGAGTTCGTATCAGTTATTATTATTATTATTATTATTATTATTATTATTATTATTATTACTATTATTATTATTATTATTATTATTATTATATTATTATTATTATTATTATTATTATTATTATTATTATTATTATTATTATTATTATTATTATTATTATTACGTTATGTCATTATAATTACTACTATTATCATTACTGTTGTTGTCGTTATCGCCGTTCGGTGGTTAACGTTGCAAAAAATCGTCTTTCTCAGAGGGTGTGCTTCCTTTATGTAACCTTTATGTAGTATAAATCAGTGGAGTACTTGTGGTACCAAAGAAAACGTATCATTCTGTAATTGCGACTTTATTGAAGAAATTCACTCATCGTTCTGAGAGGTGTAAGACTAATGTGTCTTTTGCGTGGGAGATTTGTACAAAGTTGGTCTTTTGATAAGGTTAATAAGTTGTCGCGAAAACAAAGCTTTGTGGTTTTTTGCGCATTTTCGGAGTGTTTAGATCTCAACTTATTACGCATACAGAAGGTGGCCAAGGCATTGACAGTAGCTTTCATGCAAATGTACAGCATTCATTTGTCATACAAGGGTGTCCATGAATAGAATGTGAGCATCGTATGGGCTTCACCTATCACCCGACACTGTTTTTTAGGTGTGTTATCAGTCGCAAGTTATGATATGTGTTTGGACATTAAAACGCTCACATCACCATGAAATAAGTAAAGGAATCCATTGTAAAAAGTCCATGATACGACAAGTAAGGACATCGTTGAGCGGAAAGTGAACAGTCGGCGCTCCATGGACTGAGGTGATAAGGCGGTGATAATTTCCACCGCTGGCAAACAGAACCGCTCGGTTGCGTCCTCAAACAAGCACTGTGTCCTCGTCGCGCAATACCTGACAACCACAACCCCCGGACGATCGATCTATCGTCAGTCGATGTTCCATCATCATGTCAACATCCGTCCTACATTCGTATGATCGACATCAGTTCCGTTATTTTTGCATTTTCGTAAAGACGTCATTTTCCATATGACTAGTGTAAATACCACGCATGCCAATGAGCGCGCCTTTGCGACTTTTTGTTGCTACTTTTGACTAATCGTCAATCTACCGTATCTTCGCCAATGACAATCCCTTCATTGTCCAACTTTCCTATCTTTTGTTACATTCGTTCTTTTTCTTCTCAAAGTGCTCTATGTAGAAGATGAGTTTCCTGCTGTATGGTAAAGGTTTGGCGTATTCCGTGGACAAAAAATAATAAATTAATAGCATCAGCGGAACGCCTGAAGTTTTTTCTAGTAGGAGAGCATTTAGGTTCACAAGCACATCCGACATGTTTGTGTCTTTTTTCAAATTTAAATTGATTTCTCAATTCTAGCGAGAGTCTTTCTTTGCTCTTAAGTGATAGCTTTTGAAACTTCATCAAAAGATGTGTGAATGTTTTTGACATTTGCGGAGTTAGAGGTGATAAGAGATTTTCTGGGCAAAGCCGGAAATTTGTCTAGAAATAGACAACATAAATGTTTCAGTAAGTTAAAGTTCAGATCTAGAGAAGTACCATCATAGTATTCATCAACTGCAATGTCGTAGTGAGAAAACCATTGATCACAAATAGTAGAAAAATTGCATTGGTAATAATAAAGGCTTGTACTCACTTTCCGGTAATGCTGATTTGTTTATAATAATTTTTCGTTGTTCAATTGAGTGTGAATTAATGGAGATCATTCTAAACTAAGAAGTCTCTTCCAACTCATGACCGTATATTTTGACATATTACAATATAAAAGTACATGAGATGGTGTCCACCACTCAATGAGACGTAGAAAGACAAAAATAGTAACGGTTTTTAGAGCGGAGTGTTTTACCTTTAATATAGTCCGTGAGAATATTTAGAGCCTTTTCGAGGTTGTTAGGTCAGATCCACAATTGCTTTTGAAGTTTTCAATAACAACAATACTTTTTATCAAGAGGAAAATAAGAGTTTGTTCTTCATTAGCTTTGATCCTTTTACACACATAGGTTGGCGAAAGTAATGAGATAACTTAGTAGGCAAGAACTTTTGATTGTTCATGATAATTTTTTTGCATGACCTAACCTCAAATACAATGCGCGGTATCCATCTTTTTCGATTTATTCTCTATCGCATCCATCATCCACGGCTGCCTGTAGTTTGGGTGTGGCTTTGTCTACTACCACGAGAAGTTTTCGTCTACATTAATGTCGTTGATTTTGTGTTGAGTGGAATTACCTAGAATCGTAGGATAACATTGTTAAAGCTTTCTAAGTCTTCATCGGAGAAGGTCTCAAAGCTTCACTGATCGTAGGCAGTTCTTCGCGAAAGGTGTAGTAGCTATTTTTCGCTCTAAGAAAGATGGTAATCAATTGTTCCCGAGCAGAACTAAGAGGAAAGTTAATTTAGCTACGATACGTTTGTCTGTATAGGATGGCACTGAACGCTTTTGCCATCTAAGCTGAACATGAAACTAGTTAGTAATACACACTGATGTCTTGATATAAAGTAGGAGAAAATATGCTGCGCTTCTTACTCTGTAAAGATCCATTTGAAACTGTGTTGCACATTCTATGATATCTCCTTTGAAATACAAATGTGAAAATATGTTTTCTACTTCAATTTGCTTGAACAGTAGAAGCGACATTACTATGTTTCTGCTGGTTGATAAACAGTATTTTGTATAGCTTGTGAGCATCTAAGTTGGGATGTTATATATAGTGTTCATATGTATCGATTGACCTTGGCATTGATTGAATAACTTTCTGATTTTCTTATTCAGGAAATACGAGGTTATTGAGTTGAAGATTTATTCGTACAGGTAAACAGTACAATACACGTGATGGCTGACGTTTCGGCTTGGTCGCCTTCTTCGTGCTCTTCAACTCAACAACCACGTATTTGCTGAATAGGAAAATCCAGGAGTTTTCATGTATCTCTTCTGCTTTTCAGTTGAGCGTAAGTCAGAGCAACTACTGCTCACCTTTTGCCGAGATACATTTAGTCATAAGAGGGCTTACTGTAGCTGCGCAGCTTATCCAGGTCAAATTTTGGTGCATATTAACTAGTGCATAGTTCTTTGAATTCTTAATAGCTAAAATCAAGCGACAATATTAACCTCCAAAGGTAATGACGGCTGACTTCAAATTTTGTTCTTCGTATAGTTGAGTGGCTTCCATTCACATTATCGTGTGACTTACACACATTCCAGTAGCTTCCTTGCCGTACATATCCCAAAATATTACCAGATTCACAGATAGATTAAATTGAAAATGAAGAACCTACCAATTTCCCTCCTCGCTGGAGTGGATAATTTTGACTCAGCGTGATCTGTCAAGTAATCCCAAGATAGCTGGGAAAAAAGGTACCTACGTTGACTTTAAAGGAACGTGCCTTCTCATATGGTAATAATGTTTGCTGCTTTAAATATTCTTCCAAAACGGCACAGATCTCTGTGATTAATCAGTCAAATGCCGAAAACGATGCAGCCGGCTGATTGCTACGAATTTGAAAGATGCTGATGAAAAATGAGCAAGAAATTGAGGTGGGCGAAGGCAACATAGGAACCACAGTTGAAATCTTCGCCATGCAAAAACTTTATCGTCTTTTGATAACATTGAATTTGCCGTTCTCGAAAAACGGTGTTTGAGGAAGACATAGTGGCAGTGAGAAAAATGTATAATCGTAAATGGTTTATATTAAACCAGCAATATTCAGGGAGCCATTATAAAAAGATTCTTTGATGTTCCAACGAGCAGCTTAGGTTTTTTTCTAGGGTCAAAGGTCGTTTCTGAGATATTGATAAACTTTATCAACGCGCAGTTCGCGCGATTTATATCACTGCACTGTCACCAAGAATTTGTTTTTTTCGTTAGCAAAGCGATGCCCAATACATCAATGTCATGTCTCGAACATCGCGTCATTCATCAAAGTACCGTAGTGCACGTGAAGTTGAGAGAAAGCTCGACAGGCAACAGTTCCATCGTTAGGAGACCGCGTTCATATCCGTCGTTTCCGTCACCACATTGCACATTCGCGCAAATCTGAAGGAATTCGGTAAGGAGTTTCACATGTATCTGACTTTGGTCGCAATTGCTAATGTAGCAGCTACAAGGCCGTTCTTATTCAACATTTCTCTATAATTTACCAATCAGAGGCATCTTATTGTCAAACAACTCACATTGCTTGAACGTTTTCGCTTGTGTATCGTCATTTCTTTATCAATATTTCTTCTTACGAATTTCCTAGAAAATTTCTAGATTTTTTGTTTGAGAATTTTGAAAGCGACTTTGCTCTATAGTTTCTCTAAATGCAAAATTCTTTTTTATATTTAATAGTGCCTAATAAACTCGCATGAAGTTCAGGAGACGAGCTAACTACTCCGAGTGCCAAACATGATTATGATTTTGTTGTAACCGAGCTCTGTAGAAATCATTTTAGAACCTGGTCTTCTCATTATAACTTTCAAGATTCAAGCTATTGATAGACTACCAGTAATTCATGTATATTATTAAATTTGATTGTTGTTGCTCGAGTACCGAAACTCATGGGAAGAAGACTGGAGGGTTTCAATTTTATGAGGAGTCTTCCAGAAGTGTCTTTGATAGAATAATGCACTACCATCTCTTCAACGTAAGAAATGACTTGGCTACAAATGACTTGACGAGTATCAATTTTTGTGAAAGGTGATTAAGTGAAATTTTTGTGCCTTCAATTTTTGTCGACCTGTTTTTCGACATATTTCTTCGCTGATATCTTGAAAAAGGGCAATAGGATACAATGCGGAAAAGAACGGAACACGAAGACGCAGTGTTAATCGACACTTCACTAATTTGGGAGCTCAAATATATTCTTTGTCATTCATCAGATGAAAATAACATAACGAAGCCACAAGTCACACAGAGTGTTTTTTAGCTCAAACTATCACAATTATTCTGTGTCAACTTTATTACTCAGTTGGACAACTCTTTGGCCAAAGAGCTTTTTCTAAATTGACGCAACTCAAAGAATCGTCCGCAGAAAAGTTCTCATTCTGGCATATACGAAAGTCGATGAAAACTTTTTATGCTTCACGATTGACAAATACGCTTCACATTAACTTTGTTTCAAATGTCTATTGTTTCCGAGTAGTAGTAATGTGTTTTGTAGAGACCTAGTGAAGCAGATGATATGAATTTTTGTACGTCAACTTGTTTAGCTTCTAAACCATCTGATTAGAGTTGAGAGTGCAGCCATTACTTTGTACCAGAATTACTCCTAAGATATTCACTAGCACCGACCACACACATCGCAAAAGTCAAAGTTTTTGTCGTTTTTTCGAAGAGTATTGCACTACCCGATGGGTTCTGTTAGGAGTCAGAAAGTCATCACAAATAGCTCTATTAATCAATCATAACTTTTCTAATGCAAAATTGCTGATAGATGATGTATTGGTGTCTTGCTTTCTATTTATTCCTGCATGGACTGTCGTGATTATCCCATATTTGATCAAATATCACAGTGCAATAGAAAAACAAGTTTATAGTTGAGAGAGAGAGAAAGGTAAATGGAAATTACATGGACAACTCTTTTATTTACCATGTAATTCATATATATCGCACTTGTCAAGTAATTTTCTTTGCATCATTAATGCGATTGAGGTGTTTCGAGCCCTTGTCTCAATTCACAACTAAGCTCAAGTTGCAGAGTCGTATGTGATCCACTCCAGTTACCATATCTAAATGTTCGCCTTTCTTCGAGCCTTTCATCTCCATCAGAAAGTTTTGAGAATCAGACATATGTGGGTCAAAGCGGTTAAGGTCAATTTAGTCCAGGGCCTCATTGAGATAAACCGAAATTTATCAAATGATGACTGTGAGACTCTTTGAAATACTTCATTCCAATAATTGAATGCAATAAAAATTTACGGCGCGGCTTCACATGTTCTACGGATTCTGATCTTTACATTTGACTCGCTTTTGAGCATCAACTATCGACGGAGTTCTTCAAGACTTTCTTGTGAGATGCTGTTGAAGTTATCTCCTCCTTGTAAATTTTTGATTTTTGATTGATTTGATTCTCATTCTTGAAGAGTTCAGCATTTGTGGATCAAGGGAACTTCACTAGAAAAGATGTGATTACTTCTATAGTGGACGCTCAGCTATGAAAGTGACTCAAAGACCTTTTCGTATTTATTTCTACTTTTTCTTTGCTTTTTCAATATTAAAAAAATGAAAATCCTCGTGTTTACGTCACGCAACATTGAATAGTAAGTTTTGATCTACATTTTTCATTGAAATGAGTAAAGTGATTAGCCAAAAGGGAAGCTTTGATAAGGTCGGCATACACAAGACTTCATCTTTCACTCAGCTAGGATTTCGTATGCACTGAAACTTAGACTCATCTAGGATTCCGTATGCACTACAAGTGGATTGTTGTATATGCTACTGGCCTCGAATGGATGCTCGTCATTTGACATCAAATTTGTTGACACTTGAAAAAATTTATTACTATTTCATCAGAACTAGTGCGAAAGAAGATAGTTGCAGAAGGTATATCACATATAAAAGGATATTTTCTGTAGTTACGGTGCGATATGTCTGAATATCCCCATTCGCTTAATCTTTTGAACCGCTGCACCTATACATCCCATTTTCATGTGAAGGAGAAAGAATGATTTTACGAAAACAATCACAGGAGTAAGTTATAAGGCGCTGGCGCTGATCAGCCTTTGAAGAATCCACCATGCGTTCGACTCCAATCGCAGCATTGCAAGGGTTCTTGGTTGTATATCTGCTCTATACTACAATTTGCAATGACTTAACCATGTATCAAATCAGCGATTTTGCCCCCCGCCCCCCTCCCCCCCACACTAGTGAGAAGATATCCAACGGCCATCTCCAGAAGATTGAGCGGCTTCCTGAACCTGAGCCTCAGACAAACGAACGATCTTATGAGTATTACAGGATAGAGCACCTCTAACCACAGCGCCACAATATTTAGTCATAGTTAGCAAATCTTGAGCCAGTATTTGGTACTATTAGGTAATTTTGTAATCAAAATTACGGAAGAACAAATCCATTTTCGCAGTTCTGGGTGATATATGGCATATCTTCTACGTCAGTTTTAGCAGTGCAAATCAATTTTGGAAAGTGCACTATGTGTTAGCGGTAATCTATCACATTACGGAAATCCTTGTAATCCGTATCTCAGTCGTAACCGGATGAATTCGTTCTAAGGCAAACTTGCTATCTCTGCTCATCTATTTGATGTGAGCCATTGAATCTTTAATTTACGGCCGATTACCCTCGACTCATGTCATTGAGTGAACTTATTACCGCTTTCGAAGAACGGAGCCACCTGTGAACGACGTGGCGGCGTCTTTGCGCTGTTCATATAAAAAAAGCGCTCGCTTCATTCAACACCACTTATGTCGAATCGTCACGATCTACCGTAATGATGGGACCGCAGGCGCTGTAACATTGTATCCGTTAGATCGAGGCAATAGATCCGTTAAATTGTCTCTTTGCCTGGTCCACTATGTAGCCAGTTTGCGCTTCAAGTTATGACTGAGATAAAATACCTAGTAGTCTATACTTAGTATGATCTCACTCACGGAACTGCTTTTGACTAAAGAAACGACTTTTAAGAACAATTCTAGATTTGTTATGAAAATACTAAACAGGGCTCTATTCAGCCAGTGAGGCGTAATTTGGTCTTTATGTTTTACAATGTTCTTTGAAAGTGCTGTTCTGAAGGTGGAAATAATCGAACCTATAAATGATCGCATTTGTCAGAATTGGTGATAATATAGGAGCCGTACAGCTGTAACTAGTGAGGTTACATTTTATCGGGCTAAACGGGGCATATGACATACGTCGTAGGATGCCACTAAATAAGTTTCAAAAAGGTAGTAAAAAAACTTTACTGTTTCAATTTGTGGCAGTTTATTGAGTAGCTGTGTGTAGGTCCGTCGCGAACGCTCATTGTTACTTCACCTATTTTTATCAACTCTCAAAATTGCTTTTTATGTTCTTATATTTTCTATACAAATCAGTAATGTGATAATGTCAGTTGCATCTATGTACACCGAGTGAGCTTCTAGATTAAAGGTATGCTAGTTTTCTCTCTTGCATGGAGAGTTTCTGATTCAAAGTCATACGAATCGTAGACAAATTTTCCTCACTATTTTTAACGATAAAAAACTTTTACAAAGGTTACAATTATTCATAGTTGTGTGTATTAATTTCTAAAGGGCTGGATTCTGCTGAGTGCGGCACTTCAATCGCTATCAGTCTTATCGATGAAAAATGGGAACTATGCATGGTTTTGGACGGATGATAATCACCAGCGCGGTAGTTTTGCTATCGCGTTCAGATTATGCTGATGGAATAATTTTATGCTTACAAGTGGCTCCACGTCATTAGTGAATGATGAAGGATGTAATGATTATGCTCTGCAGAGATATCTTGTTTTTGTTATTGACATTGAAAGTAGTGAAATATGGATCTTCTTGACAAAAAAAGAGGAAAAGCGACTTATTCATGATGATTAAAGATTTCTTCGATTACAAGGAACAATATAATGTCTGCTAAAAAAAAACTTGAAAAGTAAGGTTTCTAACGATGCTTACTTATCAGAAGCTCGCGCTTGAATGCATAATATGGTTCTGAATCCGATACTCACAGTGTTCTAAATAAGCAAGAACATTCAACAGTCATCCTCCATCCCTTTTTCTAGCATTCAATCAAATGCGCAATAATACCTTATGGAGGCCAAAACTTCCTAAGATCTCAATTTTAAAATTTAATTCTAAAAAATTGAGGTCTCATTAGAAGATTATTGCACAAAATATCATACGGCTGGAAAAAATATACAAATTCACTTAAGACCGACTATAACACATGGTGATTGCCCATATAATCTTAAGAAGACTATTGCCTGCCGATCATAATGTTACAAAACGTACGATTATTCGATTATTTGATGCCATGAAAGTAAAAACCTATCTGAAACAAGTTAGTACATCTATCGTCGATAAGGCATTTAATCAGAAAAACTTTCCGTTCTTGAAGTGTATTAGTCTAAGTTGGAAAGATGGTTTCCATCGTTTGATAAAACATTCAAAATTTATGCATTATTCAGACAACAAACAATAAAAATTATTATTTAATATACAGGCCGCCATTATCCACCGCTTTTTGCCATCGGTCCCCCAGGCTTCGGATCTGATTGAGGTACCACTCCTTTGGCTTTGAATCGAAGAAATATTGACATACTTCTTCAGCTTCATGGAAAATTTGAATCGGCGACCTTCCAAAAAGTGTTGCAATGGTCGGAAAAGGCCGCGATCAGATGGAGCAACGTCCGGACTAGAGGATGGATGCGGTAGAATCTCAACTCCTTCCAATTCCTTAAACTTTGCCTTGGTCTTTTTGGTTGTGTAAGGTTTTGCGTTGTCTTGCTGAAACATAACGCGCTTTTTTCTTTGTTCCCTGTACATTTCCATTCTGCAGCAGATATAGACAAATTACATATCAATAAATGCACAAGAAGTCGACCCTCTGACAAACGGTGAATATTTTCTTTCCAATCTAATTGGACGATTTTCACAAACGAATGAGTTTCAACCCTTATTTTCTTCCAACTAAAATTCTTTTTTGTTTGACTGCTTCTTAGCAGTGTTATGATGTTTCAAATATACATCAAAATGAGATGATTGGGATTGATATTGTGGTCATATTGATGGTGCCTAGTCGTCTTGAGCTACACCACTCATGTACCGTATGCAACACTAATGTCACTAATGCAAGTTTGAGAAGAAAGGGGATAGAAATAATTCAATCATGAAATGTACCCTCTTGAATCCATATTGACGCAAGGAGCAATAATTTTACGCTACTGGAACTTTATGAGCCTTCATATGAAAAATGAGCTCCCATCTTATGATACCGTTTTTCTGATTTTCCACAATGGACGTTATTGGTTTGTTGGCCGTCTGTTTCGCCTTTCGGCACACACGTGCGGTCGTTGGCTTCCGGTTAGTCCTCGATATGGACCATCTGACTGAACCGAGCTTCTCAATAAAGTTCTTATATCATCTATATTTGCTCATTCGTCGAGTTTTTGTCGCTATCTTACTCACTTGCATAAAAATATGAAGAATTACTCCAAACACTGTCCACTTCCATCTCATTCACATATATAATTGAATATAAAGAGTGATAACCAGTTTCATTCGAAGGTTTGACTTCTAGAAATCTTGCGACCTCTTTTTGATCCTTCCACATATAACATTGAGTAATCACTTCCGTTATACATGGACTTCCAAGTCAGTAAAACCCACTATCACTGTGGGTTTTATCAGCACACCGTCAGCTCTGTTGTTTTGCGGCAGTCTTGTAATCTTCACTAGAGGTGGCACTTACCAACAGTGTTGAAGCTTGTTTTTCCTCCAGAAGCAACTAAATTCATGGATAGGCTTACAACTCAATAGGCAATCACAATTCTCAATTCTTCATTATGTAGTAGGAGCTATTTTCAAGTGAATGCACACTTATTCAGCATTTTTAGGTTTGAATTTCTAAAATTAATAGAGTGAAAGCATGCCCTTCTCAGGACATTCTCAGTTCTCATGTTTTTTTTCTCAATTTTATTGACCATTGCATATAGTATAGAAATCAGCCAGCAAAATTCTTGAGCTTGATACAATTTCTATAAAAAACCCAACGGTTCATAGTAACAGCGCCAGCTGTGCTTTGAACTTCCAATTCCCAAAGTAAATCACGACATTAGCCTGAGGAAAGAGGATGTGGAAGTGCGCGTTTTCTTTGACTTCTACGTCCGAAGCCATGCATGTCACGTTCAAAGATCCTCTGCAGTTTGTATGCTATGAAGTCTACACTTTCTTCAAAATTTTTTGTTCTATCTCAAATTATTAACTGAACAGTTTGGCGTACTTTTTCAATCTGGTTTTCGTGTCATTGATTATCCGAGATGGAGTTTATGAAGAGAATTTTAACTTGGGCTATCAAAATTGCGCATGATTCTGATCCAAATTCTGTTCACTTTAACTGCTGAATGACATTAGTGTTTTGCGTGTTTTTTGATTTCGTTTTCTTCTGGCCTTCCAAGGGAGATAATAAGTTACGAATTTCGTCCCGTCTCCTATTGTAAATTACACGAATGTGCTCGCCCATCTGCTGTTGTCAGGGTAGTGTTTGAAATCGATGACACAATCGAGAGAGTAAATGAGATAACGAAAAGACAAAGACAAAGCAGGTAAAAGCGAAGGAGAATGGAAATGTTCAAATCTGATCTAAACAGAATAGCATTGCATTCTATCTGGGCGGGGTTTGCAACAGTGCGCCAGGACTTTTTTTCAAGATTTTCTCACATGCGCATTCTGTCAAATGGACTAACTTTCATCACATCCACTATCACAGATTTTATAAGACAAAAACATGATCCAGAGCTAGTCCGCAGTGCTAGCAGAACATTCTGGACCACACTTGCATGTTATAGGGGCTTATAAAAGTAAACTGAGAGCGTTCTTATATCATTCGATGTTCTACAGGAAATCTGCACAAATGAATTAAGTGACAAGGATTATCACTATACATTAAGAAGTTTTTACGCCATTTGCGATCCGTGATGACTTTTAATTCATTGACAAAACTCCTTTCGGCGTTAATGTATTCCATCACTGCTCCATAGAGTACGCTACAAAGTGTATGTTGAGAACTGGAGCACGTCTAAAATCAGTTACCAGCTCCAGCTTACTAGTATCGACTATCGTTGACTAGGCTCGAAAATGGGAAGGGAATAGTCGGAATTTATCGAAGAGCCATACAGTTCCCTTTGTTCGCCATACAAAGGCTGCGCTTGTGGTTTGATACCGCCATCACCTATAAAACAGCAATATTTAGAAATGAGCGATGCGTTGGACTTCAATTATATATCGCGGAGTCGACTGAATTCATATTTAGCTTACATAATACTTTCCGCAACCGTATCAATCAAGTCACTGATTTTATTCTTCCACGCAGATTTGATAGCAATTTTCGATTTCTAGAAGGTTTTGCTTGTCTAAAGCACCAGGTTACTAGATGGTCAGTTACATATAGCATGATTCTTGCAAGCAATGGTATTCAGACGTTTCCTAGTACCGAATAGTACTATGAGAACCCGTGAATTTCAATCACAGATGAACCACCTTGGCTGCAAATGTCAAAATTAACCAAGAATCCTGCCTGGACGGAAATATTATTTATAACTGAAACTTTACCTCATTTATACATGCACACCTAAATCTACTCTCTGTTCGTCGAATCTGCTGTTGCAATTTCGCCGAAAGATCGGTGAAATTTAACGATTCATCGCTTGAGCTATTACTGAAATCGAATGATTATATCGATTGCTCATTTTTCTAGATAGTCGTTTTTTATCATAGAAGAATAAAATAAGCTACTTTGTAATTATTTAGAGTTTAGAGTAGAACTACTATTTGATGGACATATTGTACCTTGTGCGATGACCCAGTCACTCTTAGAGAACTATTATTTTTTAAACTTCTTCTGTCACCACCTTTGAAGGCGTCTCATGAGAACGGCTCTTGGCGTAAAATCAATCTTGTTCCAAAATTTATTGCTATCCTATTCCGAAGTGTTGTTTTCGTGCTTATGATAATTTCACAGTTTGAGAACTTTCGTTCAGCATAACTCTAATTGACATTTCCAGCGTGCAATAATTCATAGACGAATGTCAAACGATGTGCGATGACGATAGGCATTCTTCTGCTTCCACTTATATGGCTGATACAACCGTCTAGTGGTAAACATGCCATGCTCAATTACTTCGCTCACTTCGTAACCCTATTATCTGATGCGAATGTTTGCTAAAGTTTCTTCAAAAGTAGTGCTCTGTCTAAAACTGTGCTCATTAGTGATAATCAAATGCAACTGTGATTAGTTGAAAACTTGTTGGCTTGAGATAAACTGCAGCGTACTATCATTCTTCAGCCACTTGTCGACTTGAAGATTGTTCCCAATGGTTTCTGAGGGTGAAACATTTCGACACATTAACCACCAGCAGCAACGAACCATATTGCCAGGTAAACCTTCTATATTCATTAGAAAATGAAAATTCTACTCCATACACTTACTATACTTGATACATTAATAATTTTGAAAGCTGTTTTTTATTACAAGAAGTTCCTTAGCCGCCGCTTGCAATAATTATCAGCTATCGGTTAACATTGTAGAGCTGGATACTGCTCACTATACGGTTGCTCCACCACTTGTCGACTTTCCAGGCACTTTCTACTTATTTACAATGCCTTAACGACACTACACTGGCATGTCGGGGAAATTTACAATTTTATACGAATCTCTTTGCGATGCGAAAACAGTTTCGAGAGTTCAATTGTGCCTTCTACAAGCCACGACAGGTCGCCAATAGGTGAATAATGGTGGACTTTTTTTATTAGTTAGAAAACATATACCACTTCATTATCACTGAACCAGCTACTTCCACAACATACTGTTTCGTAGCTGCCTACTTCTGCGATATGTCATTGAACGCAATAACATATTTTATCTTAAAGTCATGGAGGGAAAAAACGAAGGAAACCTCTTGAAAAAGCTCATATAGAAATTACTTACAATGTTAAATTTTCCACAATCAAACTTGCAAGCGCACATTTCATTAGTCCTCAACTAAAGGTGCAACTTTTTGCCAAAGTCTCCGCGGTCACGAATGAAAATGTGCTCGTTATTCGGAGATCCTCACCTGCAGCGCTTCGATGGCATCATGCAGTCGTGCACAGAGGAAGGAGCTCGTCCATTCGTAGATAATCGGTGAGAAGCTTAAGAAAATACACCAGTTCAACCTATCAATCGTTCAGCAGCATTTCAGGCATTTTTTGATTCAAGTGACCAATGCGAATATTCGTAATGAACCATACACGACGGCAGTTAGCAAGGTAAGCTGACTAGCGAAAACGTAGTAGTCTCGTAAAGTGTGTTGCCCTAGTTTATAATGCTCCTATGGTCCAGCAGTTGTAGCAATAGTCCTACAATAAGCTTAAGATTCATAATTACGTCTTTCCAGTTAAAGCGACATTTTCCAAGTTAATGTTCATTTAAACTGATTCGACTTGATATAATCTGTGTGCACAGCAGCAGTACATCAATAACAGGTGTCTGTAGATGTAGATCTCTTTTGATACCCTTCATTCTGCACATTTCTTTGCTTCAGATATACGTCTTTTACAATGACGGAGTACATTATAAGGGTGTTTTTCATTCTTGTCTAAAACTTCGTCGTATGGTTAATGCATCAGAGCACTTAGTTCATCCAATGATTTCCTAAGAGTTTCTCAATGTTGCTTGGAAATCAGGAGGAGAAGGATACAGTAGAAAAAAAAGGGAAGATGACGAGAAACTGAAATAAATACTATTCGCTACCACTGATTCTAGATTATTCTGAATTTGTGTTATTTTCACAACTGTTGTAGTAATCTGTACTTTTTGCCATGCACAAAAACTTCAAGCTTTCGTAAATATTAATTCAAATACTTGACTGTTTTAGAGAAGTGAACTCATATACAGTGGAAAACTTCTCATAGTAATAATATTGAAGCTTGTTTTGAAGTTTAACAACAAATGTGTCGCTCTGGACGAATGCGATGAAGGTAGTGTTAAGAAAGAGCACTGATAGTTATGATTTCCCGTTTTCCCCATTTTCTTAGCAATCTGTTTCGATTTCGACATTTTCAACTATGGAATTCGCTCGGCTTTGTTTGTAAGATTATGTGCATCGATTAAGTGAGCGACTTTTTAATTGATAAACACAGATATAATTGTGATGAATTGGAGTCAACACGGTATCATAGACTTCTCCACAACATTGTAATCTCAGTGTGCACACGGCTTTTTTTGTATATTCGAGCTAACCACGGCTCGTCATCAATGTTTTCCTATCCTCAATCTGTAATGTTAATCACTTCTTGATCAAAAGATCATTTCTGGATACTCGGTCCGCTGAATAGTCAACTACAGTCCTTTTCGAAATCTCATATGACCTTTTCTTTTATCTCTTGAAGTTTTCTGCTTTTGTTTTTCAAACATCCGAAAAACCTTGAAACATGATCAAGGCATCCTAGAAGGATATTGTAAGAAATGAGCAATATTTCGTGGTAACTTGATTATCAAAAGATGGGCTAGGCACACGTTTCTTGCATGCACCGATTGCTATTTTATCATTGTTTATGAGTGACATATAGAACCTGATGTTTTTGTGTCATAAACTCGAACCGTCACTAGGTCTTTGAGACTCATATAGATTTGCCTTCCTGAATCAACCCCATCCTATTGATGAATGATGCTGATAGTCATCGGGCGGATTATAATAAAGCTAAGGGGAAGGCAGAGAGAGGGCCTCGATACTGTCATGCGATCGGTCAAATTTCGAGAAAGGCATAGTAACTGTTCAGTTTTATATTACAGTAACATCAAACTCCAAGTTTTGCTCGTATCTCGGCTCTTTATAGTTGAGATTTACATCGTAACGCGCATCAAAAATTGACAGTAAATAAAAAAATCAGGACCGTGTTACTTTTGGTTTATTTCTGTAATTAAACCAAGATCTACGTGAAGCTTTGGGGCACTCTTGGCGCTAGTCTGATTCTAGATGATAGATATCCCTCAGAAAATTATTTGTGAATAAATTGAGTCACCATTTGTCATTTATCAGCACTTATGAAAGTTCTGTGGCAAAACGCCATATAGTGACGCTCACTACCTCACAGAATCGAAGTAGAAAAGGTTGTCATGATCACGATAGAGTAAGTGCATCAGCGCAGTTGAGCATGGAGTGACAAATTATTGTTCAAATCTTATTCACCGGCAGTTTTCATAGGATCTTCAGTGTATTCTCATTTAATTTCTAACTCAAAGTGATAGTGAGATACGGATGTACATTCAAGATAGACTGCTATCACCTGTAACACCTGTCGTCCCGTTGATCGTCGAGTGACTTGAGAGGGTACCAGCAACTTTTCCATTTTTCCCTATCGCGTGCAAGAGTAGCCCAGTGGGTCCTCCTCGCTCTAGGGATTCGTTGAGCATCATATCTTTCTTCTATCGCTTTCGTGAAGAAACCGGACCAACGGGTCAGTGATCTTCCTTTAGAGCGCATGAAGTCCCAAAGAATCCAGTCGGTAACGGCTCTCGTCCATCGGTTGTCGTTAAAGCGCATCACGTGTCCGGCCCACCTTATTTTCGATATCCTAGCGTGTAGGACGGACAACGATCAAAGATCTGGCTGGTATTTTTGTAATATTATACCTTTCATTCTTGGCTGGTATTTTTGTAATACTATAACATTTTCGATGCGCAATCGAGTGTCGAAAATTGCTAATTTTGTGATTTTTCACTTGACAGCGATTGTGTAAATCGTTCGTCATCGCATACCTCTTAGAGTGATGTGTTGACTAAGGACGAGGGCCTGCCAACTGATAATGCTGGAAGACTGAAACATGGTATCGGGCTGTACAAGAGCCCTTTCACAGACCTTATGGCATGTTGGCTCATATAATAATTATGAGATATTCTAAAATTTGAGCGTGGTCTTAATAAAACACTCGAAATAAAATGTATCGTTATAATACTGGATGGAACTCTGTGAAGTTACAGAAACTTCAAAAAACTTGACATTACATCTCTTTAAGGTTACCGTACTTATTCGTGGTCACAATTGTACACGTTCATTGCACTATGAAGCATCGTCGGACGAGGAAACATTGCCGATTTCGTTTGTTGACGGTCTCACCCACTACAATGCCGACGATCGGCGGACCACTGTTGAAGTGAGCACCTCCTTCGATCAAAGAAAAAAAAACATGGGCAACTTATCCGAGATAACGACGGAAATTTGACATAAGCTTATATGAAATGGATAGTGAATATGTCTCATTACACAGAAAAAAACATCAGGTGGAACTGGTGAATAATGAGATCTAGGTTAATGATCACCAAAATCTGAAGCCGGCCAGCTCTTCATCAGGTTAATATTCTTACTTATATGATCAGATTCGTGCAAATGGAGACTATGTTGAGATTGCCATGCATCACATTCACTCCAGTATTCACATCAGAAGGCGAGGACCGTATCTGAGTGTTACGGTTTTGGTACCAGAAAACTTGCAGGTGCATATATTTCACAGTTTTGAGATTACGAATTGAATTTGGAAGGTATGTTATGCTATTTGTAATGGAAAGCTCTTTAGCCACATTCAATGCACAGTATAAATAGGAACTCAAATATGGAAATTGTTTATTCAAAAACTGGTAGAAATCTTTGCGAGTTGAATTTTTCAATTCATCCATCGGCAATCATATCATATTTAAGAACAAACCGCAGCAGAATGCTTGATTTGAATTGACTCCTGCTTTTTTTGTTAGATTTTTTCGTTCTAGTAAAGTTTCTTTTTAAGATAGCTTTCATGAACAACGTTCCTAGCGTTGTCATTTCATTAGGTTGTGTTAGCATAGTAATTAGGAATAAATATTCGATGAAATTCAAATGCAGCAAAGCTAAATGACATCAAGTAGTGCGGAAAGGTTCCGTTCTGAGGCTGTTTTTGTAGAAGCGTATTTGTGAATGAATTTTCATGACTAAGCAAACTAACCGATTTTTACCTCAACGATTTGAACAAGTTCAATCGCTCTTCTAAGCAGACCATTCCTTTTTAAAATAGATCAGTTCTCATTTCTAGCGTTCATCACCGTCGTCCGAGAGTTTGTGCACTACCGGCTGCCGGAATCGGTCGATTATTGCAATAGATAAAGCTTTGGCCGCCTCTAATCAATTTGCTAAATGTTACTCGCGAAAAATACATGTACCTATGAAATTGGCCATTGGTAAGCGGATCAGCTGATACAATCAGTACATCAGCAAGAATCGTTCATCATTCAGATCGATGCCGAACTATTCAAGTTACTGATCAATATTTTGACGCGTGCGTTTTCGATCTAATGCTTACAGGTACTAAAAATGTTCATCACTTTCTAGGCATTGCTTTATTTGATCTCCGGAAATAATGAAAGTGCTAGTGCTATTACTGCCATAGAGGACGATGGTGTAGCATTTAATGGCGACAAATGAAATATATTCAACTCATTTTTGGAGAAAATCTTGACAACCCTTCGTGATACCTTGGCCAACTGTTAATCATTAATGTCAAAATGCTATTACTGTTTGTCCTTTCTCGATTGCGAGTTGCAATGTCGAGTACAATCACTAGAATGCTGATACACAGGCAAAACCAATTACTGAGGTGTTTTCGAGCCTGCGATTACCTTTTCAGGAGTCGCGCATGTTACTCAGTACACCATCGAGAAGCTTGCTTTATCTTAGCCATAGAATTCTCTCCGTCATCCGGGAACAAATGAATATTCGAGCCCATTCGCTGAACAAGAAATTTCTGTGAGTGTTAGCAATCATTCAAAATCATAAATCTCTGGCTTGCTCCATCATGACCGTTTTTCAAAAAGACCCTTTTACAACGATATAGCAAGAAAAAACATTAGTGTTTCTCAAGTGCAGCAGGGAAAATAAGAAGGATTCACATATACAGGGTATGTGTGTTTCGGAAAACTCACGGGCTGCGGAATGGAGGGTACAGAGGAGCAGCCGCGATTACCGATCGATGGCGCCAATGTGAAGTGTGAATTTTGTTATACAATCGAGAATTGCTTCCTCACCTTGGAAGAAACTCCAGATAAAAGGAATGACTCTGATACTGAAAGATTTTCTCCATACGTTCATGCTTCCTTATTTTTAGCATAGTAATAGTTGAACTGCACGGCCGACATAAAACATTATTTCATTTTGAATCTGACAGCGTTGCGAGAGGGTGCTTCAAGAAAACGGCCACGTACGGCGGTAGCCAGAGATTATAGTTTTCGACTGATAACTAGCACTCTTGTGGGAAGTTCTTGTCCAACGAATCGGGTCAAAAATTTAGTTGTTCCCGCACAATGAAAAAAAATCTGGCCATGTCTTGACAGTATCGGCATTATTATCAATCATCCGTTTAAAGAAATCTGTTTGTGGAACACAAGTCGACAATGAGCCCAGAGAAGATGGAGTTGTGTCAAAATTACAAAGTTCAGCTTTCATTTATTTCCTCTTGCTACTCAGTCTCGCTGACCACTGACTGATGATAGCATTGATGTGTTTGGAACTTAGCCGAGAGAAACGTGAAATAAAGACTCCAATGACTCAGTGGGAACACACGAATCCTGCGAAAGATAATCGCGGTTCAAAACCATCTCAGATTCCGAGTACTGCCCGTATCTCAATCTTCTTGTGATCGGCACTCAATTTGCTCTCTTTAGTTGGTGGGTAAGGTTCGCGACTGAAAGTTTGCTTATTAAGAACTTTTGATATATTCAGAAAGGCTGATTTTAGCCTTTTTGAGGTTTATTATGTCTGTTGCTTACGTGCATTTCGGCTGCCTCGCTCCCTCATCAGAGCCCCACGCCTCACCAGCCACTCTGTATAGTAAAAAGAGACGGAGTAGATTAAGCCGTGACTATTTATATGTCATGTGGGATTTTCACAGTCGATGGCACATGATTCTGAGGCGGGCGAGAGCGCCGAAATGTACCCAAGCCATTATGTAACAAAACGAAAAAGGATAAAATTATCATCTCTGAATATGTTGAAGATAACGCGGAGTTTTCAAACGAGATTTTCAATAACCTTCGTTTCAGAGACAACAAGTATTAGAAATCATTTCATTTGACCGCGATTTGCGGTGATGTTGCAGTAAACTCAATAATGTAGAGTAGTGTGCAAAAACGCTTGCGTCATGGGATTCGAACCCAGATCTTACTCTTTTTGGAAAGCGTGCTGAACCGCTGCACTATCGTCGCCCGTTTTGCACACCACTCTTTCTACGCTGCAAAACGTTATCTGTTAACAACCAACCGTTTACGGTCTGACTTGGGCAGTCACTATCGACATTGAACCCACTTATGCTGACAGATTTTGGGTTTCGTTGTAGCGTAGAAGGAGTGCTGTGCAAAAGGGGCGACGATAGTGCAGCGGTTCAGCACGCTTTCCAAAAAGAGTGAGATCTGGGTTTGAATCTCAGCTGACGCGAGTGTTTTCGAACACCACTCGACTTCATTGGGTTTATTGTTACATCATACGACCGCAATACGCGTTCAAATGGAATGAATTATAATTGTTTATGAAACCCAATATCTGTCAGCATAAGTGGGTTCAATGTCGATAGTGGCTGCCCACGCCAGACCGTAGACGGTTGGCTATTGATAGATAACGCGTTGTAGCGTAGAAAAAGTGGTATGCAAAACGGACGTCAATAGTGCAACGATTCAGCATGCATTCCCCCAAAGAGTGCGGTCTGAGTTCGAATCCCAGCTGACGCAAATGTTTTTGCACACCACTCTACATTACTGGGTTGACATAAGTATTTTTGAGTTAACTAAGAAGTGGCGTTCATTCTTCATTCAGGGGACGAATACTTGGTATTGATGGCTTTGGATGCGCAGTCTGATGCTCTTTCGTTGATGTCTGATCTAGTGATGTTACAAGGACGTCACGACATTACCGTCTACAAACATCTGGAAAATAGCACATTCACAGATTGCGTAACTTCTTCGGTCACCTTCTACTTCACAATTTTATCCATGTTGCCAACACTAGCGATGGTACTGCTGATTGATCGGTGATTGCGAAAATATCTCTCCACTTAACTTTGTTTTTACAATGGAAGTGCCTATCGATCATCGAAAGGCTGACTAGGCACGCTTCATGTCGCAGAATCCTCAACATGTGGAACAACGTTGCCCATGGATTCGATATTATGCCGGATAGCTTTCAAGAATCAGTCTGCGGATTGAAGATGTGATTCCATATAATCAGCCAGATTATAGATTGTAGAAGCATCTATTTATTCGGTTGTTTCCAAAAAATGTGAATTCTTCACAACACAAGTAGTCAATTATCATGATTTACTACAAGGCGATGTTCATTACTTGTAAAGAAACTGCACGGTAACTCTCATTTCAGTCAATGTTTCACTCTAAGACACATTGGTTTACTGATCGTCAGTTTGATCTTTTATGTACCTATTTTCTCAGCGATGTATTATCAACGATGTGTACCGTACATTATAACTCCTCCAAGCCATTGTTCAGCGCACTACCTCACTTTTTCTGTGTATTTTGACGTTTAGAGATCTCGTCATTAAATCAGAACGGGTCTGTCTCTGTAGTTATATCACGCTATTTGGCTTATAATATTATATCTCGTGAAACCTCAAGATTTGTACGTGTTCTAATACCATGAAGGTTCATAAGAAACTTGTGATTCATCTCCACTTGTAAACGAATCGTTCTTTCAGAGCATAATAATAAATCATACTAGTGTCCGTGTACAGCAAACACGCTTCTAACCCTTAGTCGACTAAGCTTTTGTTGCTGAAAATGTTTTCCTTCAAACTATCAATGATTTCATGCAAGCTTATGTCTTGACAATTCCAGTACTGTGCTTGGTATTCGAAAAGCCTCTTTTATGCGTTGTAGTAGAGAGAATAATTACGTTCCACACTGGGCCTGATATCTAGGATTTGCGGATAGCTTTTTATCAAATTAAGAGCCATTTAATACCATAAATCTAGGGTACATCTTAATGAAGGAGCATAAAAGATACTACATTTACTTTCAGCGTTTTCGTCGCACATAAGAGTTACGTACGCATCAATAGCGTATGAGCATCTGGAGGAAACCGTGTGTATCACATTACAGAAGCAATTTGAAAATTTTTTCTAAACAGCGAAAAAGTTATCACAGTGATTCTAACATTCTGTTGCGCATCATTTCCTCTAATTTCAACTGCCGCTTTAAAAGCGACGCGATTTTTGTTCCTAACATAAACTTTGTTTCCTTTTTTCGGAAAAATTCTGGCATTTGTAGAAAAGACTTGTTCTATTCTAATCTATATTTTGTTCTATTGTTTTACAGATAATGTCAGCTTTTGTATCACATTTATAATGCCAAACAGAGCTGCCATTCAAAGAACGGGTTACGTATTTTGAGTCCGATTCGCAGTTTTTTTTTCGTTTATGCAGTACTGTAGAAGCATTTAGTTAGTAAACTCAATTTAAAAACAAACAGAGATTGTGCCATCAAAATATTAACAAAATTTTGGTAAAAAGCCAAATATAGATCCTAGACGAGAGAAATATCTGCGCCGAAATTAAAGGTGTACTTCTCTTCGTCGTCACTACAGCGCAATAAAACGATCTCATGAAGTTTTTGGAGACTAGGTGTACTGGGAATGGAACACTGGCCTTTTGTTTGTTTTGGTCGAGCGCAGATCTCTTCAATAAACTACCACGATTTATTTGATAATTGAAAAAATAACGGTCATAAAACTGGACTTGGTTTCTAAAACGCTTCTCGGGTGTGCTCTATCATAAGAAAAAGGTAACTACTTTTGTTTTCGAAGTGTATAATGTGCTTTGCGCTCGTGTCTGCTTACCTTATTCACCTGCAAAAGCTTTTTATCAAAGTTTTATTATCCATCGACAGCTTCGAAAACGGCGATTCCAACAACTTGGTTATTGAAAAAACCTTTTCATTTTGCAACGACGAAAAGAAGATTACGCCCACGCATTCAAAGGGCTTTGTGCGCTCCCATATCGCACAGGTGCTTTTTAGTGAATTTTTAGTAATCATATAACAGATTGAAAACCAAAGATTCTTTCAGTAACTTTGCTTTGTTAAACTCTCTTAGTGGCCCGTATCAGCGAAGAAGAGACCACATTTTACTGAAAGACGTTAGCCCGTCGCTTGAATCTGACATCGGGTTAATTGGTGGTGAAGCTCACATGTTAGCGACACTTTGTGGTCAGAAGAAGATGAATGTCATTGGAAGTCTTCTATGAAGGTTTTTTAGTAGGAGAAGCGCTTATATGCTCCAAAATTACTTTTTCACACAAAAGTCGCGTCAAGGGGAAATAACGTATTCCCAGTTGTTGGCGCACAATTTTTGACGAGATTGCATAAGTGTAGTTCGAAAAATTTCCTGAATCGTATGACTCATGGAAATAGCTCAGGTATCCTGGTATTGCGTACTCAGTCGGAATAAAATTTGGTAGAGCCTGCATTCATCAGTCTGTTTAGTACTTTTGCGAAACAAGTGCAAATTCCTTACCTTTATCTTACAGCAATAAACATACTGTATACCTCGTACTCAACATATTTCTTCAACAATCAACAAGTTCTATAATCTACAACGATCAGCGATAATTTAGCTCAAAAATACCTGCTAACAGACAAGAAATTCCCTTTGCATGGAATTCATTCCTGTTTCAACTAACAGACAGTACGTTTCACAGCATTCTACACTTGTGACATTATAAAACAATACTTGTATCCAACATTACCTGCGACAATATACAATCTGATTTTCTGACCCATACTATACAACCGTACGATAAACGCGTGAAACGGTTATGAACACGCTTCCGGCATCCGGCAATCAGTGCTGAAACAGTCGAAGCAAAGATGTCGCTTAGATGGACTGCACGTCGTGCTTACTTGCCTAACTTTGCTTGACACATATGCAACGTTTCCATCCTTTGCCAAATCTCTATAACATGTAATACAACGTTCGAGATGTGGTCATGTGATAGCAGATTTTACGAGAGTACACCTGGTTGCCGACTCTGGAGCGGTGTCGTTTGACAAGTTACTGACATACACATCCATCTGAAAATCGCTTAGCGAGATTGCCTACACGCAGTCCTGTGGGTTTTCATACGTTTACAAGCACACATATGTCATCAAGTAGAAAAAGGGTTCCTTACTTATTATCGGAATTTGTGACAGGATATAGCAGCGAAATGCATTCACAATTTACATCTCTTTTGAGGTATAAACAGTAAAAAAAAGCCAACTGGTAGGTGAGATCCACGAACAACTTCAGCTTATCGTAGCTCTGCACAACTCTAAACTCCTCCGTCGCTGCAATAATGGTGGAGCCGAGCGTTGTATAAATCACTGCAATCTCTCTCTAGTCAATCCACTTGGCACCACTGAGCCGTTCCTGCTTTGTATGGGCATCTCCTACTCTTTGTTTAATCGCTTCCGTTTGAATTTCTTTGGCGAATCTACGTTTTTTCTTCTCCCACTTCTTGTTCAAGTGCATTCAACTCTACAACAAAGTAGTAAGCCGCCCACTCGGTTCGTCACAATACCGTATACAACTCGTCCGGCGTGCTCAAGAGTTGTGTCCGCACCGTTGTAAGTAGACAAATATAATCCCTTTCACTGCAAGTTTGGACAGTTTCATCCAATGCCTGTGTGTTTTTTTGGAAAAGTATTGCCAAAGTATGATTTCCCCTTGTGAGAATCATTGACTTGCCGGTGGCGGTCCTCTCAGCTCTATTCACAGCTTGGTAGTGCCTAGTAATATGTTCTAAAAGCGTTTTAATCATGTGCATTCTCTCCAATCCGTCCTTCTAGGAGTTGGAAAGGTAGTTTTTAGAAGAGAGATGACTGCTTTAGTAATCTCACAGATTTGGCAATTTAGCAACACTCACTTGCATGCGCAAAGCTGTGATTTCTCACAAATAGCTTTCTTGCCTACCACACATATATGTCAGATGCACAATCACTGCAAAACATCAATCAAGAGCAGTCCGTGTAATTTGCGAGCTTCTTGGCACCCGACAGCGATACCCCTTAAACTTTTATTGTTAGACCATTGAAGAGCAGGACGGTGAGTGGCAGTATGTTCTTAGCTCACTCACTTATTAGGTGTACTAATATGACTCCGCTGTTTTTTTTGCTGTGATAATAAAGAAAATAAAGATATGTAAATTCTTGTTTTTGTTTGGAGGTGCTTTAAAAACGTTAGTTACTTGTATGTTTTTATACACGAAATATTTTATACGAGGGTTTTTATAGGACCCTAAAGGTGATAACTTTTACACTCAAAAACGTCATTTTTTGGTTTGCTGATTTGCAAACTGAATTTGGTAATCAAGTAGTATTTCGACGCTATATTGTCGGGAGAGTAAGGCGGATAAGGTAAAACGTCTTGAATCTTCCCACCTCAACTCTTTATGACGTTTTCGATCGGTTCTGCAACATGAAGTCGAGCGCTGTCATGCAGCAAAATTGCAAAGTTGGTGCCGGTTTGGCGCATTTTCTTGCGAACATCTTGGTATACAAATTTCCTGTACTTGCCTCAAGATTGAGCCCGTTCCAAGCTCTATTAATCTTGTGCGTCGCCTTACTAGCAATTTCTCCGATGGTCCATTCGTGCATGAGGAGCAAGCAAATTTTTCCAGTGCTCCATTTTAAAGCTCGTATAGGCAAGTTATTACCTAAATGTTTGCAAGAAATGCGCAGCCGAACAATACCAAATCAAGGAATTTATATCACTTTTGGTCAATAAATCTGCGAAGTTATCTTTCGCAAATGACGATTTTCGACTACAAAAGACGTCATCTTCAAAGTCCTGTAAAAACCATATACAAAATTGTGTGTAAAAAAAACATATAAGCAAATAGCGTTCATAACGCACCTTCGACAAAAAAGAAGAATTTGCATGTCTTTATTTTAACTTATTACAACAAAAAAACGGCAAGAGTTGTACTTACACTTAGTATTAGAGTACCTACATTCATATTAGTATGATGTGTTACATCCGCGTCATCATTCTCGCATGGAATATTTATTTAGACCTAGTTTCTTTCACAAAATCGACGACTAGCAGCCCCACAACAGTCTGCAAAAGTTGACCTCTCTTGGATACAATGTCGGAATTCTCACAATTATGTAGACAGTATACAGAATTAAACGCAATACAATTTTTTTTAGTTTATATCTAGCTTGTATGTCATACAGCAGATGTAGCAATATAAAATTTTGTGAACTTCATATAATAGCCAATCCAACAGATTGGCGATGTAGGAGATTTTGCTTGTTTGGGAAGAACAGGTGTATATGCTTAAAGTGTAGGTATAATTTAGTACCGGTAAAATGATGAAGAATTGGGAAATATTCAGAGCTTGTAAGTTCTTTGAAATACGGTTGCCCTTCTCAAAAAGAATTCTGAACATTTCTAGGTCTCCGACTCTTTCTCGCATACACTATTTGTAAATGGTTGGGAAACGTTTCACTGAATTGAATTCTTAGTTATAGTGAACGGCAGACAGTGCGTAGTTTTTAATTTTGAAAACTATTCATTTATGGAACTTTTCGGTGTTCCGTAATCAGGTGATATTCGACCTTATTCGCTGCTCAAGAATTTTCATAACATTATTAGGAATTATTTGAAATCTTAAATCTTTGGCAAGCGCCTTACGTAGCGTTTTTTTTTCAAAACACTCTTTTATAACGGTGCAAAATCCAGATCAAAAATATGTCTCACATGACCACGCTTTTTTTCTTATTTCACTTATATGTCGCTGTACATGACTTCTTCCTTAGACTGCCAGCACTCTTTCGATAGCACAAGTCGCGAAGAACTCGAAAATGTTCTTGCCTTCCAGAAAAGCTCTTTTATAGCGTTATAGGTAGAAGAAAACATTTGCGTTTTACACCTCACCGGACAGAGCTCTTTGTTGGACTACTGTGAATATTCAATAGTGCAACTTTTATAGATCGAATTTCTCACATAGAAGTGCGACATTTATTATCTAAATAGAATTTGCTCCTCCGCTTTGGAAGAGACCTCAGAATAAACGTTTGACTTTGATACTTGAAGATTTTCTCTACACGTTCATGTGCTTTTCGTGCTTCCAGCGAGGTAGCAGTTGAATTAGCGGCCGGTGTAAAGTATAATATATTCTGGATTCCACAACACTATAGAAAAGGCTTTCATAAAAACCGGCCACTTAGGGCGTTAGCCAGAGTTTTGAGCCTTCTAATCAGTACTAACACTCCTATGAAAAATTCTTGCCCAGCGAATGAGGTCGAGTACTTGTTTGTATCCGGGTAACCAAAATGAACCAATTTTATGAATAATTCCAGAGCCTTTTCGATGTTCGTACGTCAAAGACATACAAAATATTCATCGGTATTGCTCGTTTCATCAGTGGCAAACCACACACTTAAATTAAAACAAATGTTCAAGTGTCATTTATCAAATTAGTTGCAAGAAACTTCTTCAAAAAGTAAAAGTAAAAACGTAAGTGCATGAAAAATAATGGAAAAAGACGTTGGAGTTTGGTATTTTGTGTTGGCATTTTGTCGATGTAGAAACTTCTTAAGACGATAGTGAAAATAAAAACTTAATTGCTTGGAAAGTAATCAATAAAGAGAAAAAAGTGCGGAAAATTTTTGCCGGCTCAATAAAATACACTGTCTCGTAAGCTTCTGCTTATTTATGTGTGGGTATGCGTAGGTCTCCTGCTGAAGTATATTTAGAAATCTTTATCATACTCGTCTGGAATGGACAACCGCGCTCAAAGAGCGTACGCAAAGCGAATCACAAGAGTATAGAATACGAGGCAATTCTGAACCTTGGAGTACTTCACAATGAAAACACCACTCATAATTAACAAGAGTGACTGCTTTCTGAGCAAGATAAATCGTGAGGCACTACGGAGGGTTTGAAGAAAAGAGAAGTGAATCTGAATAAAAG
Source organism: Parelaphostrongylus tenuis (assembly GCA_019055375.1). Lineage (NCBI taxonomy): Eukaryota > Metazoa > Nematoda > Chromadorea > Rhabditida > Metastrongylidae > Parelaphostrongylus > Parelaphostrongylus tenuis. The sequence goes on along the minus strand of JAHQIW010006786.1, from coordinate 72,749 downwards.
AAACAACGATACTTGTACAAACCAAAGAAGATTCAGTGAAAAGTGAAAATCTGTAAAATTATGCCGTCATAAATATGACTCCGGGATGATGTGGAAACATGATTACATATAATAAAACAGCTACTATCTACACATTAGTGAATTCGCTTGGCTCCGCTTCGAATACCGGATTTTCAAGCAATATAGTTTTGTCTTTTTCCACTTTATTAGGTCGTGGAGGTACCACCGGCTTGGATGTGATATCTGCTCCAAGAACTGAAAATTGATGCCGTCAGAAAACAAACAGACGCCCACAACATTATTGCATGATGAGAAACAACATTATTGCATGATGAGAAAGACTTTGTTTTCAAAGACTTTCGCTTTGCATTAGTGAACATTATATAGTATACTGCTTCTTCAAACTGTACAAAAAAGGATTTTCAATAGTTGAGGTCCATCCACTCCCTACTAGCCATTATTGCTATTCATTTATTATTGAAGTGAAGAGAAGGAAAAAATTAGTTGGGAAAATAAGTTGTTAAGAAGTTGTAGCGTACAAATGTAACGGATAGAGCACGCACTCCTTGATAGAGTGAGGTGCGGGTTCTGTCCCGCCTGACGCAAAGGTTTTGCACATCGCTCTACATAAATTGATTATTAGGAAGCCTTAGATACTTCATTGATTCGTCTCCACAGTGTTTTCTTTTTCACTGCGCGGATCCTAGCACTTTTAGTACTCAATTCGTTGTTTCGTCTTCTTCTTGAACGTCGTAGAATACTGGTTGAACGAGTCTTCTTGCAATCTCGGTGATAGATGGCTGTGGAGTTTCATATAGGGTTGTAGTTGACTGTTGGAGAAAACTGGCAGGGGTAGGGGATGGGGAAGTGGGAGCTTGGCTGCACGCGCTCCGGACAAGCATCACAACCATTGCGCCATGGTGCTAATTTCTTAAAAAATCAGAATCGATAAGTCAGCAAACATGGCGAGGTGTCTCGCAAATTTTCTTGCCCTTCAATAAGAAAACTGCAGTGCTCGCCCTTCCTTTTTATTTGAAATATGAGAAGTGAAATGAGAAAGCATCTACCGAAGTAGCAGGAATATATGATTTGCAAACAGATATGATAAAAAAAATCATGTAACGAAAGGTTTTCGTTCATTTCCATCACGAGCATTTTTGACTGGATATGCTTACCTATGACATCACCACCTGTTCGATTTTGTGAGTGATAGCTAGCTAGACGAGATGTGGATGGTGTGCTTTCTATTGACAATTCTTCAGTGTTGTCTGTCTCCAAATCGTACACGGGATTCGAGAATGTTGTCGAACCGGGCTCTATCGAACTAATCTCCTGCATACTGTACTCGATCGGATGTGGATCCTACAAAGTGTCAAACTATGACTTTCTCAATATTGACGTTACTGTAAAACAATAAATGCTATACATTTGGATGAGGAATGAGCAATTTTGAAAAACCAAAGGGTTCAATCTCAACTTGAGATTTTGACTTTTACGGCATGTTCTCTAAAAATATCAACATCTACGTTCCGAAAAAAACGCAAAGTTTGGTTATCAAGGTGCTCGATTTACTTTAAATTTGAAATTACAATATATTAATTGTACAAATGACATAGACTGCAAGCTACAGCAGCGTTGCTTGATTTATCGTATTTGCCAAATTATTGCCTCGGTAACGCAAGAGAACCTTACATAAGCTTTACTTTGAAAATGAACATTGTTCAGTACGTGAAATACAATAGATCAGTTCAGGCTTTACAACTGCGCACTGAGAAAGGTAGAATTACGTGTGCCTTTGCCTTTTGTGATTTCTGAGAAACGATTAGCACCTCACGACAGCTTATTGGATTGGCCGGTGATATCAGTGAATGGAGTGTTCTATAAGAGTTGTCTATACGAACAGAATAGCAGCTTCAGAACAGCAACACTCAACGTTTTCGCCTAACCCAAGTGAATACCAAGATAAAAAAAACGTTCATCAGTCGTCTCGTTCTCACTGAACGCTTGGCGGACGACTGTTCAATCCGATCAGGAAAACTTAAGTCGTTTATAGAGCTCGACTGTAAAACCAAGCACCGTTCATAAAGCACCCATAGTTCAAATCTGTCGATTTTCCGCACTCATTTAGCTTATGTTGAATGCTCCGACCTTTATACTGCTGCCCTATGAATTCTCAAAATTTGCCACATGATAACATATATCAAAAAGGAACAATCTGATTGGACTGTGAAGTGAAAATTAGCAGCGAGAAAGACGAAAATATCATGTTTTACCGAATATTGTGTATTGAATCAGCTGCAAAGAGTCTACTCGTCCTAAATTTATATACGGTTTCGCGTTTTCTCCTTAATAACGACTAATTGAACAGTTCAGTTTACCTGTTTACTGTCAAGAGCTGGGTTGCTGAATGAGATGACGTTTCCATGGAATGACACAGTGCTATCGGCAGCTTCGTTCTTTTTTGACAGCAATTTACGTCGTCTAAAAGATATATATCATCTAATAAAAAATTCAGAAAGCCATTAGCTGAATGCTTATGCAGCCTTTCCCAGAAGTGCAATAAAATTACCTGTAAACATTGAGAGCGAAAAATCCGATGAGTCCAACGCATATAAACAGAGCTAACAGGAGGAACAGTGCAAGTAGCAGGTTTTCGGAGATTCTACCGATCAACTGAAGTAAAGAATGCATCAGTACAAAATCGATTGATTCATATAAAAGAGTTCACTATATTGAAATTACAAAGAACTGAGAATTACTAAGCCTTTTGTCATCATTAGGCTTATTCCTACGAGAAAAAATGTTGGAAAAGCGAGTGTCATCTTCTTTTTATCCTACACAAACCAATGCTTATTCAAGTGCTCAAAAATACACTATGGATTATTGTAGAGCAGAAATTGTCGTTGTGAATTTAAACGGTACTGACCTTTCTACTAACGGTGTTTGGTTTTTGGCAGTTCTCGCCTTCGAAATCCGACGAGCACTCACAGCTTCCATCCAGTTTGCAAGTGCCGCCATTCACACAACTGCACTGTCGAGGCATTACCAGAGCATCTACTCGCGCCATCGAGCATGATCCATCCTTCAATATCCCATGGTTAACGAACACTTCATCGAATATACGAATAGCATGTGATATTTTTTAAAAGACAAGCTCCCAACTGTAGCTGGGAAGCCATTGTCAGGACAGAGGCATGCGAATCCGGAGTTCGGAAGTTCAACGCAAATATGACTACATCTTGCGTCTGAACAGGAGCTTTTTGCTCGGGTGGAGTCACGAGCGTACCTGGAAACAAAAATAAACGGTGCTGCTTCTTTAAAATTATCGATAAACAGCAGTGATAAACAAAAACAAGGAAACCGAATATGTCATTTGATGTTACAAACATTTTAGGTTTTTCGCGAGAGCGAAAGCTTGAGGCGAATCATAAGCGATGTCAGTCTTGAACTTGGCATAAAACACAGATGGATAAAGGAGGGAGACTCGTCGCCTTTACTGTACCGTAACGAGACATATCTGCTGTATGGAAGTACAATGTTCGTGAAAAACCCAAATGTGCTCGCTCATGTGTACAATATGGCATAATATAGCAATTTTATCGTTAACATTCATCAAACAAACAATATCCCCTTGTATACGAAAGACATTCCTCCGCGAATGTCGAACATACTAAACATTGGTAGACCTAGGTTTCATGCTGATGCACGGCAAGCTCTCCGAAACATATCCAAACTAACAAAACTCGACAAGGAAGTCATAAGAGAACATTAGATAACGAAACCAGAACAAGGCATTCCTAAAGTTGCAAGAACTATCCACGATCTCAATTGCATGTAGGCGAAAGCCTTGTCATCAACAATATTTACATGGATGTTTTCAAGCGTTTAAACCGAAATGGCACTGCCTATAGAAATGCAGTCTATCCCCATATCTTTCACTCCAATATTTTCGATACCCACTAATATGTGACTCTGAATTAGATATTGGCGGAAAACTGGTTACAAGACATCAACTATCATCTGAGAAATCCGACATGCAGTTTTGTCCTTGAAAATTATACGCCATGTAGATTGGATCGAATCAGATTCACACAAGTGAAGATTATAGCGCCAATCAAGATAGACACACTGTCTCGTATTTTATACATTACTTGTTGTCATATAAGGTCCCAAATAAACTGAAAACCAACAACGTCCTTTCAGAAAACACTTGTAGATCTGACTAGAAGGCCTTCAGTTGTTTCCAGTGAAGCTCACAAGACATGAACGTAAGGCAGATACAAATAAGGTTCCCTGTGTTGGACAAACTCTGCGAAAGAATGAAAAGCAGAGAAATGTTGTCAGAGTGAGAGATGACAGCTTATGCTAATATCATCGAGTTAGAAAAAGTCTTACGAAGAACAACTGATTCAGCAGAAACCTTCGCAACACAATTACTCTTCGTAGTCGATTTAACACAATCTGCGGAATCTTGAAGCTTACGAAAGCAGGTAAAATAGTGCCAACCTATTTATTGTACGAGATATTAACGAAATGATTTCGGAAAACGTTTGCCGATCAAGCCACATGACGATCAAAGAAAGGATTTTTCATTTTATGTGACTTGTCATCACATTTTAACTGTCCGGATGATCCTAGCATTGCTATCATGAGATTCGTTTTCCCCTATTCTTCGTCCTAGAGGTCTTCGAGCATTTTGCGTGTTGTACCGACTGCTTCTTGAGGAATTTTCTTCTTCATGTCATAGAAAGCCGGTCAAAACAAATTCTCTCGCAATTCAGAACACAACAAGCCAAGCATGCCCCAATTACCGCGAGAATATTGAGAGGAAGTGGAACTAACATTATGAATTCTGATAACGTGCATTACTAACTATAGAACACTGCATTGAGAATAAATAGGTGATACATCTTTGTAAACTAATACACAGATTAAAACAGCCATATTTTACAGCTTAGCATGGCTTGCTAAGCAATACTCCCGAAGGTTTTCAAGAGACTCGCATGATTGATCTTTTCTAGAGCATAGCTTATGCCTATGATTTATCTCTAGAACTGGTCCAGGCGTACCTTTGACTAACCCGTACAGCATGTACGTCTTCTAAATTTGACGCCAGCACTGAAACTCGTCCACGGCCGAACTTGTCTTGAACGTAGAGTGTATTTGTCTCGCGGGATACCCAGTAGAGGTAATTTTCGAACACATCAATAGCCCATGGTGAGTTTGTACTGTGAACAACAGTCGTTCGATCAGAACCTGCAACGTAGTCTATAGATTTCCTGTCAAAAACGCCTTCGTTCCCTTTGCAGTTTCAGAGAAGGCAACCAAGATTTATGTTAATCCAGAACATACGTACAGTCTTTGGCGTAGCTAGCGCAATATGATATGAGCAATTTTTCATCAACAGCTATCATTGGATTCTTTGGTTTTGAAAAATATTTCTAAATAAGCAGAAAGCTCCAGTGAATGTAAACATGTGGGATAGTAAATGGAACTTTGCTGTGCTGCTCTGGATATCAAAGGAATGTATGCTGCTATTTACTTTGTGCGACTATGGCCACCGTTTGGAAGTACGGCTGTTAGTACTTAGAGTATTTTGCAAATTATGCTGATCCTATGCTGGCATTTTTATATCAATAGACGCATGCAATGATTATGGCGATTGAAATAAAATGATAGTCAATGGTTAGTGATATTTCCAGCCAATGAACTTTGTTTGCAACACGGTTTTTTTGTAAATCAGTGATCCTATAGAGCCGCTTGTTTGGTTTTATTCCTTCTACTTTGATTTCATGCGATTGACTTTCATATAGATGGCATAGTGGCGTAAAAAGGTTTAGCCTAATTTATTAAAAATGAACGTCAGTGAATATCCTCCTTTGGGCGAAACGCGTATGGGCACCATACTGTTCGAACCGAAAGCTATGGCGCATAAACACTCATATGCTGATAAGACAGCACTTATGTTAACCTATCTAAGGTTAAGTTTCAGAAAACAAATTATAAATAGCAAATCGAGATAGTGTATGTATTTTACCATCAGGATTCACAGAGTCCACTTTTCTATATTTCGGGTCAGCCCAGTAAATACGATTGCCCTTGCCCTCATCTACAGCCATCGACGTCGGCGAAAACACAAGGTCCTTCACGATTATCTGCAAAAAACAATGCAAAATAAAATGTCCTTTGTATTATGATTACTAAAAAAAGTGCGGCTCCTTATAGAGAGGGAATAAAGTCGTTTTCATACCAGATGAGCAATATATTTATTTCTCAAATATAAATTTTACATGCGTATTTTGAATATAACTGTTTCTCTGCTCATAAAATCATGATTGAGCGCAGAGTATCCGCTAGCAGCAAGCTACTTTATCTTGAGATATAAATCTCAATTCTCACTGCTTAGAATGGAATCGCAAACAGTTGGCGTGCTCCAGCATCAAACATCTCTATGGATTCTTATGCTCCTCTATCTTAAACAAAAAAGCTTCACTCTGCGCCAATTCGACTATACTATTTGTACAAGAACTTCTGCCACAAAACGTTATACTCGCGAAAACAGTTAACACCTGTGACGAACCTCCCTGTGTGTTCCATCCATATCGGCGCACTCGATCTTGGCGTGAAGTCCAGCATCAGCATAGCAGATTCGACCTAGCGACGGGAGAGTGACGATGGCGGTCGGTACTTGCAAGTTACCTACAAATTTTTTAGCTGCAAAATATTTTACCACCACGACTACCAAGAAACTTCTGGCCTAATTATTGAAAGTGGAATTCTTTTTAAAGTTTCTTTTCACTATTTGATTGAAGATCATCGAACGTATTAGTAAGAAATAGAAATAAAAAAAAAAAAACTAAACTGAAACACATATATGGAGCCTGGCATGAATAAACAACCACAACAATGTTAAAATAATGAGAAAGCGGTGAAATAAGAATCGGCAGCGATAACGAATAATATGAAAATAAAACTAAAACATCCATAAAGTGCAATCTCCCCAATAGCACCACATTGAGGGGAGATGCTTTCAGGAGTTGGAAAAATCACAAGAGACATTCACGCGTTTTAATGGCAAAAGTGTACGTGTTCCCCGTTTGTAAACCAGGAGTATGGGACGAACTGTTCTGGTCACTCAATTTATTCCAAAAAAGAGAATGTTTTTAGCCTAAACGAGGTTGGTACGCCAGGGCCATACACCGGTGTTTCGGGGGTTTCGGCCTCCTCGTCAGTGACCTTAATTTATTATTAGAATCAAAAATGCTGAGCTACACGCAAACTCTGAACGCTGGGCGGAAGCTGCAATCGAGTTTTACTCTTGATGTGACAAAAGAGTGTTAGCAGAACAAAAGCAGCGGTAGTGTAGTGGTTAGCACGAACCGCCGCTGAGGGTGACACGTGAATTCAACTTCCGCCTGAGGTTTCCAGTTTTGCATATCATCCGACATCCTTGGATAAAACTGAGAAAGTCATAACACTGCTATAAAACGGTAAAACCGAAAATTCTTGTAAATTATTCAATGATTGGTTTTCAGCAAAGTAATGTTTTATTTCTACCTTTTTTACCAGCGATAGTTGTTTCGTGTGATGCAAATTATGAAGTTCGTTCCAAATTTTCGCTCCGTATACTTATAATTGGAAATGAGTCATCGACAAATCTCAACATCAATAGGATACAGGGTCGAAAAAAATTTTCAAATGCATTGCATTTATATTTACTGCTATTTATTTGTATGTTTATTTGTTATTATTACTTATTTCAAATTGTTTTTGTTTTATATTATATGCTATTCATTTGTCAGATATCTATCAAAAACTATTTCATTTATATCAGTTTTGTTATATTTTATATATTAAAAATTTGATTAATACTCAATGAACGATGATTTGGACAACGTAGTCATGGAGGATCTGATCTACAAGATGAGGAAGTCGGACGCTCATCTATCATGGAGGAAGTGAATTAAAGGAATTTCTTTCAATACTGCGCTGTTCAAGGACTTAAAAAAGTTTTCACTGTAAGAGCACTATCTCTCGACATGTTTGAAAGATATATGAAGATCGAAGAAGCTCGACAAATGGATCCCACACGACTTGAACGACAACCAAAGAAGTCGCCGCCTCAAAGCACCGGTGGCTTTTCCAAGTAGCCAACAAGGCCGGATTCTCGATCACATTTCTGAAATGCATGCTCTTCGACAACTGGCCACACTGGGCTCAGTGGCTTACGATAAAGTTGTGCAGCATTTCCCAAAGCCGAGACTTTAGCGAAAGAGGACGAAGCTGACTGTTTGATGGTTTCCTGCTCGTTCATTCTATAATAACGGGCTGAAACCTGGAGAAAACAATTATGGCAGGAAAATATGTACATCAAATCGAATAGATTCATCAGAAACTCTAACGGTTGCGCCTTATATTAGTAAACAGAAAGTGATCAATACTCTTTCAGATGACCTGCGCTGGGAAGTATTTTACAGAAGCCGTAAATGGTACCAGCTGGGCTATGATGCTCAGTCTAATTAATCAGACACACTCGTCAGATTTCTTGTATACTGAATACCCCCTCTTCAACCACATGAAAATTCCCAACACGACAAATGCTTAGGAAACTAATTTAAGGTCGAAACTACTTTGAGAAACTTTATCGTCTTCAGAAGACCAGAACTATACGGACGAAAATCTGTAAATCGAAATAGTATTCAGTTACAGGTACCTTCAATCTTGGCTGAGATATGTCACCACTTAAAAAAAAGGTTAACCCTTTCGGATCAAAATGATCCTTCGCCTAGCAAGTTGCGCTGTTGACTACGATAATGTTGTAATTTCCTAAGGATGTTGGGGCTTTTTGTCGTTACTTCAAGAGCTTTGCAATCGGTAAGAGATGAATTTCATTGAGGAAACTTCAATAAAGTTGTTTTTAAATGAAACTGTGCAGTGCTGCCCAATAAACAAAGGCACAGCCAGTTATTTACTGGAAATGATTTTTTGTCAAAAATAAAATCAAATTCTGCGATGCAAATGTACACTGTAAATTCTTTTTCGGAAGTATTCGTATAAATTGTTGTGTTGTTATAAAATGTACTCCGTTATTAAATGTAAATCCCTTGTAAGGCATCGTAAAGCTGTTGATCGTAGATTTTGTAAGGATAATCAAATAAGTATAACATAAGAATAATTAAGTAAGTTTGTCAAAAAAGTACAAAATTTGTGTCGGGGCGAGCACTCATCACACTAAGCCCCAGTAAGCCGTGACGCAGCGCTACAGTGTCCCCTTGTATGGGACACGCAAAACAGAGGGTTGAAATCGGACATTAACTCTAGGAAAAAATTGAGTAGAACACATAATTTAGCAGTTTTCCGCTATCCGCACCCATATATAAAACACGTATTTTTTCTGCTCATTTTAGACATTCTGGTAGTCATGCGACAGCTTATATTGAGAATGTGGACTGTGTATTTTGTTTTCTAATGAGCCTTTATATTACGCTGTAACACTAGAAATGAAATTTTGTCTCACACTCAAGCTTTTCCGCTGAGCAAAGTTTTTCCTCAAAAAACCCAGTGGTTATTCGATAGTACAAATTTCGAAAAGTTCGGAAGTGTTTTTGATTTTCCAAAAAAGCTGTTGATTGCGTTGCAGCATTGAAATTAAGATTACTTTTCACATGTGGCGCATACCTTGCTCAGGTATGTGAGTGAACTTTGGAGCATTGGCATTAAGCCATCGCCTTTCGATGACCAGTCGATGGCTTAAATTTCGAGGATTTCATTGATGTGATTGCTTTTTGAAAATAAATCTCTTGGAGCGTGTAGCAGTAGGAATAAAATCGTGCTGCACATCTAAGTACTTTTCGCTGCACACAGCTTCTGCCTCAGACTTTTGATAACCATTCCATAGCACACATTTCAGCAATTTCAATGATGTGCTTGGTACCAAGGATTTCTTAGTGAGTTATTTCAGTTGGAAGAATATTGGCTTTCGCATTCAGCGAGCATTTTGCTTCGGTATGTGGACGGATTTCAGAACATTGGCATCAAGCCAGCGCGCTTTCGGAACATTCGCTATAACCGGCATCAAGTCACTGCGTCTCAGCCTTCTTCCAAATGTTCCCTGGTTTCCATCGAATCATCTTACTATTGCACTTTACTTGATCCGTCATCACAGTGTCTTTTCCACTGTGCGGATCCCAGTACTAGCATTCATTTCGCTTTTGGCCTTAAAACCTTGAACGACGTAGAATACTGGTTGAGCGAGTCTCCTAGCAATCACGAGGATGGCCTTGCTGTGGCGTTCCATAGCGCGTTATTGATTGCCGGAGAGAAGTGGAGAACGGAGGTGGACTGCACGCGCGCCGTGACCAACATCACGACCAGTCGGCCACGGTGCTCCATCTTAGTATTGAGCAATTATAGTTTACTAACAATTAAAAAAGCAGTCAAGTTCTTATAAAAACATGGCGTGATACAAGCCAAACGTCAGGGTAATAATGAACATGGAGCATAGCTTTACTTCTGCTCACTAATTGCTTGGCAATGCTACAAGTACAGGTTTCGTGACAGGGTCATAATTGGAGTTGCAAATTGGTCAGCATCGATCAGTTGGTGCAGAAGAAATCTCGTCATGAACCACAAAGGAACCGTGGCTTGGAACACTTATATGCGCGAAAAAGTTGCCGAGAGCTTGATTTGACACCGTGACGAGAAGATCGGCGGCGATGGCAAGATCGTAGAAATAGGTGAGTCAATGTTCACAAAGAGGAAAACTAATACTGGCGCGTTCTTCCCCAACAATGCACCTTCGGAAGTTTTTTGCTGTGAAACAACGCAATGTTTCTTTATGGTGGCTCCGGATCGCCAAGCATCAAGCCTTCTGGTTGCCATTGAAGACAACACTGTCAAAGGCCCGACGACCTACTCCGATGGATAGTAAAGGCTAGTTTCACTTACATTTTCGTGGATCCAGACACACTTATTCACACTAAAACGGTGAAAAAATGCGGGGATCTGCAAAATAGTGAAACAAACGGTAACGAGGCACCGATAGTCACTTCTTGGAGTTGTACTCGGCTAAATTCATGTGGCGTCAGATAGTCACAGCTGAGATGTTAGAAATTATTTTTGAAAGCAGTTGAGTTCTTGGCTTTCTGCGTTTTGAGTGCACTCTTCATAGTTGATATAGGTGACGTTTTCATGTCACTGCTGAAAGCAAGGAGAGAATTTTAGCCTCCAGCGTCTTGATTGTTATCTCTATTGTATTGTAGATTTGTCGATATTTGAAACCAATGAATTATCTCTAACAACTTTTTATCTGGGAGCATTCGAAGGTGTAGAGGAGATTTTGAACCACTAGAGTCATATAATCTATGTAGAGCTTTTTGAAAGCGAAGATAAAGTCTCATATTTCATAACAAGAAGAGCACGCCACATGTAAATTGCGTTGTGCGATCGAGACGGCGCCGAGTGCAAAACTTAATATTCTTTGGACTGTTACAGCGCACTTAAAGTCCTTCTTAAAACCAAGCATATCATTGAAATTGTTGAGATTGTGCTACCGAATGGTTAATCAAGGTTTGAAGGAAAAGTTGTTCCCAGTTAAAAATGCTTGAGTAGAAACGAGATTTCACTTTTACTGATAGTGCGTAATATAAAGGCTATTTAGAAAATTATACAAACCGTTCGAATTCTCGATAGTTAAGCTATCGAATGAGCACCAAAAAGTCCAAAAAGAGCTAAAGAATACGTTTTTCTGAATATGGGTGCGGATAGAGTAAAACTACCCCTAATTTATAGGAGCTTCATGAGGAAACGCAATTTCATTAAGTAAACTCAAATTACGCCTGCATGATGAGAGTTTCAACCTAATAAGTTACAAGAAAAGACATTCACGTATAAAATAAATGTATTCAAAATAGAAAAACGTTAAGATTGAAAACCATTAAGTGTATGATTTCTGTACTTGCACAGCTTTTGCAAGAATCATAAGTAGTTCATACAAACCATCAACGATCTTCTTCAGATAGCGTCCATCTGACAAAGCTACATATACAGCGCCAGTGTCGGTGTTTTGAATTGGCTCGCTCATTCGCCGTACTCTTCTGGCCGGTATCTTTAACTCGTCGTTAGAAACCGTGGTGATGAAAATGTTGCTAAAATTATCATTTTGCCAATATCATCTCAATGAATAAATCTTGTTTGGAAAAGTTGAAGTAAAGGTTGTTATCTTTAAGTCTACTTCGCACGCTTTCGTTAAGCAGTGTTGACCTCTAACCCTTACTAACGTTCCAACCAACCTCTATGATCAACCGCTCATGATATGTAATCAAAAAGACTTCTTCTAAATTTACCACTCTTAATGTAAAACTGTGAACCTCAGTCGATAATCTAATACGCATTTCACCCTCTCCAGGTGCGCGTGCTAACCAGTTACACTACCAAGGCTTCTGTTTTTTTTTTTGTTCATTCGGTATGTGCTTAGAAGGTCAAATCGTTAACGGTCGGTTGCCGACACATCTGACACTTTCTACGACACAGGATAAAAAATGTGGTGAATCTGAGAAACTAGTGGCATCAGAAATTCATAAGCTCGCGAGTTTACTTCATCGAAACAGCGGGAAAACGCAAATTACAGATGTTCAACGGAGACTCACTACTACCATAACGGAAATTCTATAACGAATAGTGATTTGAAAAAAAAACATTAATGATAGGAGAGTCGGTACCTATCATATGAATGCCATTTGATATTCAGAATAGGATGACTTAGAGACGAGTTGAAAAGGTATTTTTATTATTAAGCTAAGAAAGTTTATCGTTTTTCATCACGGAACGCAGCATGATTCTCAGTAAAGATATAATCTGTAAAGGATATGACATGTTTTGAGCAGTTGAGTCTACTGTCGGCACCACACCTAACTGCTCAAAACAAGTTATATCCTTATAAGATTATATTATTATGAGCGGTCAAAAGGAGAGCTATGTTTCAGTAAGGAGTTTTACATTTCAAAGTCTTTGAAATTGATAGAATTAATTTCCTGAAGAATTTCGACGACATCATGGCCGTCTGCGTACCCTGTAAGATAGTCGACAGCGATATCAGTTGGTGTTTCGGCCAAAGAGGTGAAGTCGAGATCGAGACGCTGCCCGATGTGTGATTGGTTTCCACGTGGCTCCGATGCCCTGTAGATTAAATGGTTGCTGCCGTCGATCCAGTACTGTAGTTCGCGTCGAGCATCAAACGCTATCGCAACGATGTCATTCCCAGGTTCGGCCTATATACAAAGTAAATTAATGTGAAGTACTCCCATCCCACCATTGTACTATTATTCTGTGTGGAAGCATGGATTGAATACTAATGAAGTGATCTTATAATATGATATCATGTTTTGATCCATTTATTAGGTCTGGTATGGCATTTACACAGTACTAGACAGGTCTGTTTCGCCTTTCCAAGCTCCTCAGTAGAACGGTGCCTTTTGGCTCAGTCGAACCCGGGAGAATATATATCTATTTATAAAGGAACAGACGGCGAATAAGAGATCAAAGCACGTCAGGTATTAGACTCCCTCGACATCGTAGGGACCAAACACCCGAGCTCGTAGCTGCCGAATAACAAATACTGCAAGGATTTGACTTCTTTTGCAAGTAGAGCTATATACCTTGGAAGTGGCTGAACCGAAAGGTCCGTACTACTGATGAGCCTGGAAAGGGAACAGGCCTGTCTAATACTGTCCTGATGTCATTCCAGACCTCATAAAGGGCTAAAACATGTTACCAAATTATCAGATTATTACTATTTTTGAGCGAGGTCTTCAAAAGCAGTCGAATGAGTGGAAGAGATTTTGGATCCGACTTGATTCTTCTATTGACAAAAATGATGTTCCAATCAATAAAGAAAGCTCATTACAACGATAGTAGCAAGTTACCACTTGATTTTAGAAACATTTGATAAGCGAACGCAGTAACGTAAAGTACCTGAGCCGCTGCATGTCGATTCACACCGGCTCCATGTAAGGCTACCTGAATCAGCTGATCATCCGCAGCCACGATAATGTTGGCAGGATCACCCTTAACCAGTGAGAATGAAATAAACAATTCAGCAGTGACAGTAAAACGTCCTAAATATAACGCTTTTGTAGCAAATTTCACGCGAACTACAATATGAGAACGATTCTATTCAAACAGTGTTTTTCAGTTAGTTTCTTGTCAAAGCAAGCAATGTCATTTTTGCCATAAGGTTTATTTATTTCACTGATCTCAAACCACTTAGGGAAATGAAGTGCTTTGGATACTCTCAACTTCACTCATTTGTTTGTAGATTTTTTGAGGTATGTTATACTACAGTGGCACATAGTAGCATTTCAAAATGTTTAACCTTTTTTGGTGATTACTAACTCATTGCACACTCATAGCTGAGCTCTTATCATTCTGTACTCCACAAAAACTGTTGGATCCATGATACAAACTTTTGCTCTTTGAAGAAGAAAAAGCAACAACTTACACTGATTAATAAAAAATCGCCCAATGAATTTTGGGCCCCCCGATGCTATATGACTAGTAACGCAGAACTTGCAGTCCTGACTGATTTTATCTGCTGGAATTTGGATCCACTAAGGATATGTGCCAAGTTTTGTTACTTCACTACTTTACTTGATCCACACTTTTTTCACTGTGCAATCCCACTACTTCCGGCGTGTTGCCTTCTCGCATTCAACTCTTGCTTGCTGCTTCATCGTCCTCGCGAACGTCGTAGTATACTACTTGAGCATATCTCTTTGGAATCGCGAGGACAGCAAGGCTGGGATGATCGTTATCAACTATCGAAAAACATTAAAGGAAGGGGCTAAACCCAGCGTCGAGTCGCACCGAGCATCACTAGTCTGGAAACATTGGAAGGTATAAAAATTATAAGCATCGTTACATTGTAGATGCCTCTGCAATAGATGGTCAAAAATTTAACATGGGAAATTTGCCACTGTCAAAATTCCGCAAGTCATTATCGATTGAGCATTGTAGTTGCTACCCTTATCAAATTGTGTAGAGATAATCCTCCATATGATAGAAAATATCTCTTACTTTTCCAGCTATTTTCATTTATGCTGCGGAGTTGTCCTCAAATTATCTAGTGTACTACGTCCAATTACACACTCAGATATGATCTGCACTTGTGCAGATATGATCAGATCGTCTTTCATGCTCAGGCTTTCTATCAGATTTTCTTTTAGATCAGAACTACACCATATTCGTGTGATGCATTATCACGTCATTGAGTTGGTTCCGTTACTGCACTATGTGGAAACTAAAGGTTTCTGGCACTAACTCCGCTCACACGAGAAAAATAGAAGCGGTAGTCATCATTCCATTCAACTATATGCTGCCCTTACTACTTCCACCTTCTTCCTCCTTCAATAGTTCATGTACTGTAATCCAACTACCGCGTCCACCTTTACGTGAGCAGTACTGAACCCTTTTAATTTTGCACACACTGTAGTGATAATTCATTTATTACGGCTACTTATCACATCACTCAAGCCTATCCTATAATTCTCAATTCCATTAGTATTGTGCTGCCCATATAGGATCAATTACCCAAGTCTGAAGCAGGAACTATTGCATCCACCATAAATATCTGCCATCAAATTACAATAGAGCAACATTCTCTACTAAGCAGATTCAAAACGACAAACTTTAAAAAAGTTGAAATCATTCGACAGTGCGTGTAAGGTGCGTTAGAACACTATATCACACCCGCTTTTCCTCTACCATTCTATAGTGATGCTCTGCCACGAAGTAAGCAAGCAGTAAAACAAAGATATAAGATTCTTCAGCTCACCTTTGCTCTGCAGTCTTTTCCAGTCATAGCTCCTACAACCACGTTGTTCTCGTAGTCCTCATGACATCGGCAAAGATACGATCCTTTGGTGTTCAGGCACATTTGTGTACACGTATTATTACCGACACATTCGTCAATATCGATGCAGTCGAACGGATTCGATGGATCAGGACGGAAGCCGTCTCGGCAGTGACAGTAATAACCGTCGCGTACATCTATACCAAAAAATAATCGTAAAATTACTATTCTATCAATGAAAACAGATTGATGACAAGTTAATGACACAACATTAGACCCAATATGACGATAACGAAATACGAAACTGTAAGTCACGCAACTCTGTAGGCCAAAAAGATGTTTCAGAAGGAAAAAATGTTTCAAGGTTCAGAAGACGTTCACCCGATGCCACTTTCCAATAACTTACAAGATTGTGGAAATTTATTATATATATGCATAATCACGCTCATATATATACATATATACACATGTATATATACATGCATATACATAACTATGTATATATATATATATATATATATGTACACATGTATATACATATATATATAGGCATACGTATACTTATGCATATGTACGCATACATACTTATCAATTATATGCAGATATATAATAAAAAAGTCATTTATGGATCTAGTGATTACTCAAAGTGCTAACCTGTGCAGAGATGTTTGCATCCACCATTATCATTATGCGACTCGCAGGTTTTGCCGCTTTTCTTTGCTGAAATCAAAATTTCTTCTCTGAGAAAACACGAATTTACAAATCAAACTATAAATGATTTTTCTTTATCTCAAAGTACTGCTGCACTCCCATATTCTAATCAAGACATGAAGATGCAGTTGGGGCCGAAGTGAAACAACTAACCGCAGCCGATCTCATCTGATGCATCACCACAATCATCGTTGCGATCACAGGCAAGCGATCCATTAATGCACTTTCCATTGGCACACTAAAGTAAGCACTGTAACGGTAGCGGATGCTGGTCAAGCCGGAAAAACTGATCCTTCTCGAGTTAGCTAATTTACTCGTCAAATGTCATAGTAAGAGGTCCAAAATTTGGTCACTTGGATAAGAAAAATAACGACTAAAGCGAACGGCTTTTTGTGAATGCAACTTTATACAAAACTTTCCCTCATCTCCTCCTGCTTCACTAAAACCTTAAAATACGTGGAAATGACAGCTAAATGTTAACACAGGAAGCTCATCGATGAAATTCACAACCGCTTAGATAATGACCTTGAACTGATCCAATGTGCAGTCGCCGTACTCTGAGAAGCTCGAACACATAGAAAGGTGCTCGTCCGAATAGTCATTTGGACCGCAATCATTGAAACCGTTACAAAGCTAAAATAACATGTGTACGCTTTCTATCAAATTTCCAAGCATATTAAATCACTGATTCTCTATCCACTACTTTCTTGATGAGTAAAAAGGCTGATGATTTATTTGAAGTAATATTTGACGAAGATTAAACGATTTCACTTTATTCAGAGCCTAGAAGACATAAAATGACATGGGGTGTGTCAGGTCAAATTTCTCTACTGAGTTAGAGCAATCCACTAAGTCACCTCTCGTTTTGACTCTTTCAGGCACTATAGGCAGAACCATCAAAAAGTCAGCAAATGTTTAACAAGTGGATCTTCTTAACAACCTCACATTTGTTCGCCAAGATTATGATGATTTACTTGGTCATTGCTGAGGTTAGCATAGACAGCCTGCCTTGGGAGTCGTTTCATTATTATTGTTTATTACACTATATTTGTACGCTGCACAAACCATGTCTTCGGAAATTTTACACTGTCACATCTAAAATCCCCAGAAATTGGCTTCGTACCCAGTGTGTTATGATTTTTTCCTGTATATCATAATATGTTTTTAGTTACAACTGTTAATGGATGCTTTCACACAAGTTTCCTTTTTTTTCTGATCTGTTGCGCTTCCCAAACATGTTGTGGAATTGTTGAACTAGTCATTTTGAAACATATAAACATACGCATTCTCAGAAAACTACAAAAATCAAAGCAGAAGAGGCTGTCTGTCAATATAGGCAAATGAAAAGAATGTGAGAGGAACTCGATTCATGTCGGCCAGTGTGCCCCAATCCCAACGTCTTGAATAAAATTAACTCACGCCGTTGCGAACGAATAAGCTTTAGAAGCAAAAACGATAGGAAAGCATGTGACATAGCTGCATAAATGAAAAAAAAACAAGTTTGATGGAGGAAAAACATGTAAATGTGTCTATATAACAACCAGTGGAAGAATATTAGGAAACTAACACAAATTTTTATCACTTTATCACTTTACTTGACCGATAAACTCAGTTTCTTTTTACTGTGCGGATCCCACTACTTGTAGCATTCAGTTCGTCCCCACACGTTTATCACGGGATTGACGTTTGTCTACTTTATGTACGGCATACAATACTGATTGAGCACATTTCCCTGCAATCTCGAGAAACCAGGCCACGCAGTACCGTAAGGCATTCGATTGCCGGAGAGTGTTCGAGGAAGAGGGTAGGGAAGCAACCTCGCGTCGAGCATCATTATCCACTCGGTTACCGATTCTCATTGTACACCAATTTTTATTGAAGAGCATTTCAACAGTGGAAGTAATACCTGAAGAATATTGAGACAAAGGCGTGAATGAGCACATCGGAATCGCAGAGGCGGATCGCACTGGGCGGAACGGCACTCGCTGGACGTCTCGTCCGAATTGTCCCCACAGTCATTGTCGCCGTCGCACATGAATTTTCGTGAGATGCACACCGAATTCGAGCACTCAAATTCGAATGGCGAGCATGGACGACGATCCTGCAAAGGAATTTTCCAGATTTCTTGCGGTGACGCAGTAAACAAAGAGTTTGGTTGGGGTCAAAAAATATCGATTGCTTTTCAAAACGTTTTTGGACGATTTCTGGATTTATTTCATTTGAGCCAGATTTTATTTTACTCAAGTAAAGTGATGAAACTCGAAAAACATTTATAAACAATTTTTTTGTAAAAGTTAAGACTTGTACTCTTCAATTGTCAAAAACTGACCACGTGAGAACAATTTGTCTCATCAGCAGCATTAGCACAATCCTTACGTCGATCACACCACTTGTGTTCCACAATGCAGGTACCGTCGTCACATTGGCGATGACCAACGGAACACTTTCGCGATGAACATTGCAGTTCGTCCAAGCCGTCGCTACACTGTACAGTCCCGTCGCATACCTTCAATATTAGACCTTCGTGATTATTTCATTCATCATTACCCTGAGCTTCTGACAGCTATGAACAAGATGATAAGGTGTTTGAGGTAAAGTCCCCGTCTATCATCAGCTCCAAACGATATGCCAAGCATTGCATCAAAACATCGCAGTGTTGATAAAAAACACATTTGGCTCATATAACAACTTGCGGCGGTCTACCGATGCGTCAAATCAGCGCAACTATACTCCCAGACAAATATGAAACCATTACTCCAACCCCGAAAGAGCTGATGATTTGGTGGTCTTGTGGTAATGGATCAAACCTTTGACCGGGAATTTTCCAACCATTTCGTTATAAACACCGAGAAGCCGGTAAATATGTTTTTCACCTCTTGTCGACTGGTACAGTAATGTTTCCATGATTTTGTTTCATGTTCAACTCTCACAAACACTAAGAGCAAAGAAGTATTGTAGCACATAAGGTTTTTGAAATAAGTGAACCATGGAGTGGAAAAAAGCTGTGACACCTATATACCTGGTGGAATTCACTAACAAATCATTATGCTTGCAAATCATTGTTACTCATTTATAGAACATTCGAACTAAATAATACATCACAAGCATCATTGAGTCACACCACCTAACCTTGGTTCCAGGAATACATTTGCCGTCACTGCATCTGAATTCGCTCTCGGAGCAAGGTCTAGTTGTGCCACCGCAGCTAGCATCTGTCTCGTCTGAGTTATCACCACAGTCGTTCTCACTATCGCACATCCACCGCCTTGGAATACACTTGCCGCTAGTAGCACAGCGGAATTCACCTTAAACGATTTGTCCTTAGCAAAAGTCTTTTCAACAATGAAGGATGCAAGAAAATACATAACTCCGAAGCTAAGTACAGAATCTTCAAAAATTTAGCAAAACTCTACTGAGGTGGTTCACCGGAAGTAAGCCTAACTCAAGATTCAGTTGAACTAGGTACTAAAGAAAGATTTTCTCTGATATCATGCTGATCTGGCATTAATAAAATACTTATACACTTTTATAGGCAAATATTTGGTATTTAATATGTAACATCAAGCAAACTCTCTAAGCTCTGATGATAGATCTCACGTTTACGGTAGACTTTTGGGTATATTCTCCATTTAGGTATTAATAAAATCTCACCAATGTCATCACAAGTTGGACAGCGCTCTTTGTTCTCATCAGAGTTATCACGACAGTCATCTTGTCCGTTGCAAAACGCCCAATTTGGTATACACCTGGAATTAAGTAGAAGAAGTTTTTAAAAATAAAAAAACTTCGATTTATTCTTCATATTTGTCAATTACAGCGCTCCCATCAATTTCCATGATACCTATTCGTTTCAATGGTTTCGGTAGTTTTTCGTTATCCGTACTTTACTTCAGCTCTTTGGCTTTTTCTCTTAATTTCTGATAATCATTCAATAGCAAAAATCTCGACTTCAATAGTATAATTGGTTCTCAAAGACTTTTTAGTGTACTGCAGCAGCCAAAGAAATATTCGGTTTCGCACTCGGAGTGCATTCTTTGAGCCGGCATGTGGATGGGATTCGCAACACCAGGGCACCGCGCTTTTGCAGCAAAACGGCTACTTGATAGCATAAATTTGAGAAATTTTAAAGCTAAATGCGCAGAAACTTTGTTTGATCGATCTGTAGTCTTAGGCTTTATTATTTTCGCTTTGTATTACCAAATAAACGCGTCAATAAGCTTAAGCTCAAGCCTAAGTCCACGCAGTCTAAGCCTGTCCACGAAAAACATATAGACGTTTAGAGAAACTCTTAAAGCACCAAAGTCATATGTTTTAATCTTTTTCAATGGAAAAAGTACCTCAAATTCAATGACCAAAGTCACACGTCAACGTGAATCGCGCTGCGCGACAAGCTCAATAGAAATGTGCGCCGAGTGCGAAACTCAATCTTTTTCTGGCTGCTACAGCGCATTCTAAATTTCTTCGTGACAATTAAATGAACCTTTCAATTGATTGAAATTTACGTTATCGAACGACTAGCAAAATTTAGGGAAAGAGCTTTTTCAGGAAAAAATCCTTATGTGTGGAACAAAATTTTTTATTGCTACAGTGCATTGAAAAGTCCTTTCAAAAACCGAGTATACCATTGGAATTTCTGTGCACTGAGCTATCAAATAACTGCTAAAAAAGAAGCAAACGCCGCTCCTCCAAGGGGCTGGAGCAGGGTGCGGAAAACGGAATTGATCTGCATTCCATCCAAGTTTTTCATCATGTAAGGTATTGATCAGTGATTACGTTACAATTCTAAAGCATCAGATCGGCGGCGTTATTGCATACCTATATGAGCTTGCGCATCTCGTCCACCCACGTCGGCACTCCATTTGCGCACAATCAGGTGTCTCATCCGAGCCGTCCCCGCAGTCGTCGTCGTTGTCACAACGCCAAGCCTTCGCGATGCACTTGTGATTGGAACAGCGAAACTCCTCAGCAGTGCAATTGCGATCGGGACTCACTGAACGAGGACGATTTGATACTAAAGTCGGCTACTGCGTTTATCCTATATTTTGTTTGAAAAATCCTCATTTGGTTCAAGATGGTCAACGTAAAAAACGATTTTTCGGCAAAAGGCTGTTCAGCATTTAGGATGTCACATACACTAGACGTTTCATATAACGGCAGTATTTCCTCATTTCGCTATTGATATATGTGTAAGCGACCATATCAAACGTCGTGCAACAAACTGCTCACAACTGATGTACAAAACATATTTCATAGAATGCGTAAATCCCTTTGAATGATGTCTCGTGTTGATAATCACTTCCTTAGTTCGTTAAATAGATGAAAAGTTACTGCAAAGGCTGTCAGCTTCATCGGATCTGTCACCGCAATCGTCATCACCGTCACATGTGAACCGTCTCGGAATGCACTTCCCGGTAGCGGTGCACTAAATCAATACTGGTTCATTTGTAAGAGATACGAAATGTAGTTATCTGAGGCCCAAGGTCAGTTTTTCGTTCTTGATCGAACTCAAGCTAGCACTGAGAAGAAAAGCAAGAGAAAAAAAAAGTTAGGACGAAAAAATAACGCAGGCAAGGATACGAGGAATTCTAAAGGATATTAACATCGAGAGAGACGATGAGATAGTACGCAGTCGATAAACATTCCAACACTGATTTCTCCCCTAAAAGTAGTTATATCCAGAATGATCCTCATAACCCACTTTGAACATCCAAGGGTCACAAGGCTTGTCACAATCCACCTCATCGGATCCATCGCCACAGTCATCGTTACCTACATTCACAATGAAAATTCGTGAGAAGATGAATGTATGTGTAAAATCGTTTCATAGATGTTTACCGTCACACAGTTGGAATGGTCTCGTACAGTTGTGATTCGCACATTGGAATTCGCCTACTGGACAAATGCGTATACCTAAAAGAATAACACGATAAAAAACAGAAATAATTTTACACATTTTATATATATAACGCAAACTTTCATGTTGAGGAAAAAAGTTCCTTAACACACGTGAAAAATTCTGACTTTATGTTTGTTTTACACAGTTTCGATTATTATAAAGTCATGAGATGATCTCAAGAATATCTTCATAAGAAGCTCCCGCTGCAACGCTAGTTCTAGTGCATGAGATTTCAATTTATTCTTCGGATATTAAATGATGACAGCAAAGATCGCAACCGCAAAGACGACTGAGGTATAGTTTGATGAACTGGTGGGTGTCGAGCTCTTGCCGCATTTATCCTCAACAGTAAGATGCTGCGCCGTCCGATTATGGTCTTTTTATGATAATTCCAAAAAAGAATGTTTTAAACCTAAACGAGATTGGTACGCCAAGGCCAAACATCGGTGTTTCGGAGGTTTCAGTTCCTCGTGAGTGACCCACGCCCCACATTAAGCTCTGCATTGTAGCAAGGAGGGAAGCGTATGTGGCGATGGCACAGTGTACAATGACGCTGGTCCATTCACCACTTTCAGTCGATGGATTTCGGCTGGTGAACCAAAATTCATCCATAAGATCGACTATTTTTAAGACCTCGTAATAAACATTCATGATAATTCCAAAAAAAAATGTTTTGAGCCTAAACGAGGTTGGTACGCCAGGGCCAAACCCCGATGTCTCCGAGGTTTAACCCTCCTCGTCAGTGACCCTCGCCCCACATTAAGCCCTGCATTGTAGCTAGTAGGGATTTGTATGGTCCTGGCGTACCAACCTCGTTTAGGCTTAAAACATTCTTTTTTGGAATTTTTTTGAATGTTTACTACGAGGTTTTGGAAACAGTTGATCTTATGGATTAATTATGGTCTCTTTTGCTCAGTGGAACTTTTCTACGTGGGACGTCGATTCGAGATCGAGTTTAAGATTCATGTCAGAAGTTTTTTTGAGTAAGAGCCAAAGAATTGGTTATTTTAACCAGGTGCGGAAGCTTAAAGATCGCTGGCAGATCGAGGAAAATGATGGACTATATTTTGAAGAATAATTTTTATTGTTGCTGACTGAATTTATGTATAAACTTTGAATTCTCAGCAGATGTTAAGGAAGTTTTTCGTTAACTTATTGCTCATATTTAATGTGTATGCTTGAATGTTCTTCCGCGTTGAAAGCTTTATAAAGTAGTGAGTTCACATAATCCTTTCTGTGGGAGTAGTTTGATGTTGAAATCTCACCGCAGACGTCTCTTCCCGGCTCATCAGAGCCATCGCGGCAGTCTGGCTCCCCATCACAGTACCACAATTTCGGAATACATTTAGCGTCTTCACCACCACATGCAAATTGTCGATCCGTGCAGTTTGGCTCACACGTCTGGAAATGTCATTTTCAGTCCGAAAGAGAATTTCAATGTAGGTGAAAAAAGACAGTTGATATGCTTATAAAAAAACGTTTTTGTAGGAAATAGGGTGAAATCAGTTCATAAACGTCCTGGTACGCATTTATCTGAGTACAACTAGTCGTACCTTACTATCGACTGAGCAGTACGAATTGGTCAGGGCAAGAGCAAGTGTAACCATTGCCACCAGCACCAATCAGACATAGATGAGAACAACCACCGTTATTTGTGCCGCAAGGATTCGGATAGTTTGGTTGACGAAGAGGATGGATTACCTACAATAAATGAAACGTGTAAAATAGATCTTCTAACATTATCAAACTAGCACCTCTGTTTAGAAATCATTCTAAGAGTTGCAGGACAATTCCTAGCTTCACAAATACGATGCTCTCCAAAAAATCCTTCACCACCGACCCTCTAGAGTTCATTCATTATCTCCAATGGAGACTCTCAGAACCTCGAGAACATCTCCATTGAGGTCAGGTGATTTTGTAAGTTGATTTAATTATATAAACTCTACTTCGAACACCTCTCATATCTGAACCAAGACAGCAAATGCAATCGAAGAAGTCAAGTATTTTTTAGAAGTCTTTTTCCATGGCATGGAAAACTACTAACTCCAGAATCAGTATTTTGAGAAGCATAAGCTTGATACTATTCTGGTCATAAGTTATGTTTCTTGGATGACAATAATTATGAGCAGCAAAATCTCTTGATGTCGCTCTTCTAAAGCTCAAGAGGCAAGTGATGCTAAAAGAAAAAGAGATGGCCAAAAAAGTTCAGCAGCTAAAGTTGTCTTTCGAAACAAAAAGATTACCCTGAGATCATTGGGTAGTTGAATAGTTTTCTTGAGCACAGTCTCATTCTTGCCGGTCCACTTGTCACAGCGAACAACCTCACGAAGATTCCAATCTGACCAGTAAAGATAGTCATCGAATACAACCTGTAAAATGATTCCTAACAAGGAAAAATCGGAAGATGGATTGCTCTCAAAGTTGTAAAATGCTCTCATTTCGCAACTGACCATACTCGACACATGGCTGGTTCGTCGTGCAGGAATATGTCGTCGCCCGCCACCGTCAAGATCCATAAATCCTATTTCATTCAGATGGGCATCTCCCCAGAACAACCTAAAATTGTTAATAGAAATAAGAATTATGTGAGTTCCTTTCTTTGATCCTCAACTGTTGCTTGTGATATTTAATGAACTTAAATCTATTAAATACTTATGTAATTGATATTTCTAGCAAGATACAGTTAAAAACATTATCAAATAAGTCACGTAAATAGCTCTAATCCTATTACGCAAGTTTGTAAGATAATGTTGGCCAAAATTAATGAGTACTGAACGCAAACCCTCGTTCCTTTACAAAACTTATCGTTTCTACCGAATCAGTATATCAGTTTACAAAATCCAGATCTCGATAAAAGCATCGCAATAAAAGTGAAGGATAAAACTGTACCGATTCGAATAGTAGTCGATTGTAAGGGCGTTCGGCCAACCAAGATCGTTCTCGGCCAGCTTTACTATCGGATCAGCAAGTTCTGGTGACCCGTCTAGCGCCATACGACCGATATAAGGTTGAAGACTCCACTCGGTGAAGAAAAGATATCCCTTTCCTGGATGGATTGCGATTGCCTAAAACACACTGCCTCATAAAGATTACAGTTGAACTACAAATTTATTCAGATTATTTGGCATGAGTACACAATTTATGCAGCTCTTTCTGCACAACTATTTCAATTTCAAATCCTGGTTCCATAGATGACAACGAAAACCACCCACCTTCGGTTGAGCAATGCGATCCCTGATCAGAGTTCTGCAGTATCGACCATCAAGTTCACAAACGCGAATTGATTTTTCTTGTCGATTCAACGTGTAGATTTTTCGACCAACCCAATCGATAGCGAACCCTAGACGATATGCCCATCCTGATCACATGTATGCAAGCAAACGCCTATCAAAAGGCTTCAGCTTTTCTATGCCCATCTACATGACCAAATCGATTTCGATCGTACTATGAGTTCAAAACCCCTCTATACGAAGTAAGCAACCCAAATCACTTCATTTTCACGGTACAGATACAAAAAAATTTTGAATTAGGTTGCAACTACTCTATTTATATACGATAACTTCATTGTATGACTGAGTTAGTCGGAGTGACAAAATTTTATCTCGTATCAGTGATTTTCTAGAGAAACGCACAAGCGTCAGCCAAAAAGTGTACCTTCAATTCCAAATATATTGTGCCGAATAACGGTCTCGTAGCTTGTTATCGGACTTTGCATTTCGTCCAAATCAACACGCAACAAACGTAATTTTCCCTGGTCCACCAGGTAGACCTAAACTCACCATATTGCCTGTGAATACGGATAGATCAAATTGAGAGGTACATCTTAATCCCTAGTAGCATTTTTAAACTTTTAAAAATCAATGTCTAATAATCGTTGCCATTATGATATTGTGACACACCTTTTTTTCCGTCATATCAACATCCAGCGACACCACATTATCAAACCCTTGAGCCGCCATTTTCGTAATAATTACCATCAATGGATAGCTTACGGATGTAATGCTTATTTGCTAGCATAAGCCATGGTACCGGCTCCTAAATTCGTGATGTTATTGAAGGAAAATGATAACTGTAGCATTATATAGTAGTTTAGGCTCCAATTTAAGAAGAAAAAAAGGAGCCTCTAAAAGAAACGATGAGCTCGTAGCATACAAAGTCAACGAAACAGAATTTTTTTGTGAGTACAACTAAAGACGTTAAAATTGAAACACATTAAAAATACATATTCCTACTGGCTGCGTCCTTTTACAGCTATGATCATCTTTTCCAAGTTGGTATCCGTCCACACAACCACACTTATATGTGCCAATTTTGTCTTCGCATGTTTGGCTACATCCCGAAATGCCTTCTGAAAAGCTAAAATCTAGTTCACCTGACTTCGTTTCAATGCCCACAAGCTGGCTAAAAAATTCTTATGCGCAAACTGATTTCTTTAAATTTGATTAGCGAGAGAAAAGTTGTAATATTAATGAAAAGCAGGTGGAAGGAATATGGGATTGTTTAGTGGTATATGCAATCCATTAATGAGCAAGCCCTTGTTTATCTGCCCCCCATAGCTCTTCTAAACGCGATGTGGGAACGCCTTAGTTGGGTAGTCCCCAAGATTGCAAAGAGAATCGGCTTGATCAACATTCCAAAGCTTCCCTAAACCTGATAGAGTTCTCGAGAGTGGCCAAAAGAAAACGAGAAAAATTTGATGACTTTTGTGTATGATGTATGAGAGGTAACGGTTTGAATGTAAGAAGTTCTAGGGGTCCGCGCAGCAGATGTGCAGAGCCGTGTGATAAAGCAAAATAATAATAAATTCGTGAAAAGCCACAGTAGGACTTAAACTTAAGAAAGCTAAATGCGTTCTGAGTTGATCTAATCTACAGCAATGGGCTGTAAACGCGACACCTTTAGGGATTGCAAAGGGAATTGAAATTTTATTTGGTTGATCGAATGACTTTGAGAGGCTTACAGCTGTGTTGATTTAGTATTTTCTTTCTGATAGATAAGATCGGTATGATTTCGCTGACAAACAGCGTAGGGAAGGAGTGGTCAGCCTAGTGTGTGGGGGTTGTAACAGTAACTCTTTATGAGATGGGTCTCTCAACCACTGCAGGAAAAGCGCTTACGGTAGCATAGCGACAACCACCAGGTTTCAGTACAATGAAAGGTCCGTAGATTAGAATGAGAAGTTCAGCTGGAATCGAATAAGTTCAGAGGATACATTTACTGATGCAGAAATAAACTCATAGGGCTGAAAGTATTTCTGCCTCTAAAATTCATTTAGAGAAAGATATCAAGATTTTGATAGGCACTTTTCTCTGAGACGGGGACAAATGAATAACCGATCTCATTCACTGCACAGAAACTTTTCATAGGAGTGTTAGTAATCACGCAAAAGCTTAGATCTCTGACCAGAGCTGTACTTGGCCGTTTGAAAAAAAAAAACTTTGTTGTATTGCTGTAAAGCTCAAAAAGAGAACTACGCTTTACACGCGTAAATTTCTCGCTCTTTCTTTAAACTATAATAATCATTCAATAGCATAATGTTTGCTGATTCCAACACTGTGCTTATATCCTGAAAAGACCATTTCTCTGCGACACAACAGAGAAAATAAAATTGATTCATTTGCGCGAGCAAGGTGGACTTTGGCCAATACACGAGTCCCTGGGTGAGGCGGCAACGTGGGCTGACGCGATGATCGACCGACTTCTTACCATACGAACGTGCAGAGAAAATATCGTAGTGTCTGGATGTCTAAGAGTCACTGTTGGATGTAATTAGGACGTTCTGGCTTCCAAAATTCCATCCAAGTGATCATAGTGATCATCGATTTATCCGTATCCATGGCAAAACATGAGTATTTGAGATCTTTTTCTAACATCCATGCGTTTAATCCGCAATTCTCTTTCAGAGCGGTGAAACAATTCCTAATTGAATAAAAGATAGTATTTCATAACACCGGTCGAAAAATCAATCGATAACTGCGCAACCCCTATTGCATCATGTCCAGCGGCCCGTGAATTTACCAGAAAGATTTTTCTGCGTATGTGAATTCGAATTATTTTCTCTACTGCATGATTAATGATGCGCTGCATCGAAAGCAAAGTGCTGGTTTATCCCTTCCTTGAAATTCTCTTGCAATCACCAGTTCAGTCCCGTTCCTCAACACTCTCTCGCAATCAGCCAACTGGGAACGCCTTAGCTCGGCTACCTCGAGAATCTTATGAAGGATGACCTCGACTACCAGCGTTATACGTGATTCAAAAGGAAGACAACATCCTCAGTTAGCAGCCTGAGCAGAGCAGCACGTGAAGTTTCCGCAGGTGTCCAAAGAGGAAACGGATCGAATGCAAGAGGATCTGATATCTGATATCCGCACAATGAATTGCGATAAGGAGTTGTGTGTAATGTGGAAGAACACAAATAGTTTAGTCAAGCTGAGAATATGGAGAATAAACGCAAAAATTGTGTGGATGATAAACAAACCATAGCATTCGTTAACATTATGACAGCTCTTCTTATCGTCCATATCGATAGCAAATCCATCAAAACAATCACAACGATAGCCGATCGCCAAATCGACGCACTTCTGTTCACATAAACGGTTTATCTGCTTTCGCACATTCGTCAATGACTGAAAAAGTCATAGCCTCGAAAAACGCACATGATTCTTTGGAAAAATTTTAGCATATCAGAATTATTTGAAGTTTTCAACTGACAATTGCTACAACTGTATTAACAAGTTTCATTTTATTGATAAATATTGAGAAGTGAGAGTTGTTTATGCTGTCTTCGAAATCAAAAACAAAACTCACAACATTCTGTGGATTCGTCGCTGCGATCTGGACAGTCGTATGCGCGATCGCAAACCTGAGTAAGTTACTGTAACATTACCATGCGCTTATTGAAAACCAAACCACTTTGATCTATCTTAGTAACGATCCATTTATTTTGATCCACTCTTTTATCATGAATAAATTTTGCAACGAATGAACATAGATAGAAACGACTAATTCGATAATGTTAAGGTCAAATCTGCCATTTCGATTTGAGGAATATGTAGTTTAAAGCAGCTGTTGTCTCGCCTTTTGCGAATTCCAAAACAAAACAAACACATCGTTACCTTTCTTTCGTCGATACATTCCCCAGAAAGACACTGATATTGACCCTTCTGGCAGGAAGCATGCTGACTACCCGCATCCTGAAAATGAGTATATTGAAAGCTGGTTGATAACTAACACTCTTGAATATTTTATACAATTGTACATATTGGGTGTGTTCTGCACCATAACATAAGGGTGTGGAACGCTAGCAGACGGCAGAACGCTTACCATATTGCATCAGAATTACGTTTCATACTTACATAGTTCGTTTAGGAGGTCTCACCTAATAAACCCAATGATGTAGCAGTGGTGTGCAAAAATCACAGTCATCTCAATAGCAACCTAGTGATAATGCGGCAAATGTTATTCTGACTTCACATTAAAACATTGTTGGATTGACGGTTGCCCCAATAGATGAAATCGCATAGCATATTCATAACTAAAAGAGTTGATCTGTAAGGAAAAAAACTGATGTTCCATCAGCAACACATCGTCACACATATGCGGCAGTAGATCTTATATAGAGATTGCTCACACAGGAAGCGAAATACAACGACAGCGAAATACAACGACAGCGAAGAAAATATAGATATTGAGTGTCTCAAGCAAATTATAACGGAGAGATTATTCAAAACGAGATAAAACTATTAGAATCACCTCCGAAACATACCGGTACAAAATTGCAATCGGAGCATGCCCGGATATAATGTTAGCCTTGATTAGAACACTGCTAGTCCTGGTGCAGGAAGATGAGACAATTGCTCTTTTTCTAACATTATATGCAGTTAATAAAGTAAATTTCTATTTCAATCTTTGGCGCTTAGCACACTCCAAAGCAAGCTCTAAAACCGCTCAAGTCGAAACCTAACCAACCTCTTACACATGAAGTTCAAGGAGGATCAAGAGCGTTGGGACAAAACAGTATCGCAGGACCACACAACATCTCAGTCAATTTTCTTCAAGATTCAACTCATCAAGTTCACGATTTTCGAGCTCGACGAATTGAACACAAATTTTCCACAAGGGTTCCACTGCGAAAATCGGGTCAAACCTTAGTTGAGCTCATAAGAAGTTAATCAGGAGCACGATTAATTTTCTACAAAACTTATTTACATTAACAAGGGGTTCAACGGCGTTGATATTGATGGTACTACAAAATACGTTCGCTAAACAAGAACTCCACCCTGCTGACTCGCGACTTTTTGCTGATGCAACTCTAGCATATAAATGCATCTCTTTCAGCTATGTTTTATCATTCCTACGGAGGATGGGGTGTACAGAATCTCTCACGAGCTGTTTACGGCCGCACTTCAATGGTTAGTGAAGCACATTTTTCGCGCCCAAGGGACATCATTGAATTGGCACTAACGTGATATTGGCAAGATGTGAAGAGGGGATTGTTCAGAGGAAAAACACTGTTGCGTGTCTTTCCAACTCCCAAAGAACCGTCGGCTGGTTCACTTAAATGCCATACAGATATATGATTCTGATTTTCTGAACTGATACGATTGTGTCGTTTAATTGTCCTTCAATGAACTGAATACCATCTATTTTCATGTAATAGATGATCAGAAGTTGCTCGGTAGCGACTTATTCTGTTGTGTTATAAATGCGCCACATCGCGAAGATATTGGCTCGAATGTGTGGGAAGACATTGATTATACTAAGCCATAAGAAAGCCTTTCTAGTACTTTGTGAAAATTTCTCATACATTTGCAAAGGATAGGCCTTTTTTCTATGCTCTATAACATATTACAAAATGGGGAAGAGATAAAGCTCCAAAAGTGGTCAATCGGTTGAGAATGCACCATGAATTCGACTTCGCCAAGATTCGATTGACGAGACTAAATTCATGTTCGGCGTAAGTATTCAATTGCGGTGGACTACCGATGTATTAAATCAGTGCCTATTTCACCAACATGATAACAATATGCCGATCATGGACGGATGGCGATGTTACTTATCCGAAGAGGCCCGATATACATTTATTACGTTTCTACAAGTAGAACGTCTTTAACCACCGCAATACAGGAGCCAACATAGGGGCATCGATAAAGAGCAACAACTTACCCATGTCATTCTAAATTCCATTTATATATTAAGGAATAATCGGCAAAACAGAACCTTTTGACTTTGAGCGCAATCCTTTTCGTCAGACCCGTCATCACAGTCGTCGTTTCCATCACAACGCCATGAATTCGGAATACATTTGTGGTTTGCACATTGCCAGAACTCGGCTTGACAAGAGGAATAAGCTTCAAAAGCAAAATATCATTTGGTAACAACGACTTCAATCAATCATAAAGACGACTACTAATTTTGAATCCTCTAATCATCGTGTAAGTCCAATCTAAAAAGTCCCATAGCAGACTTCATGAAAGGCTCAAGACGTGTTGTCAGATTATATATTGTTTTGAGCGAAGTCTTCAAAAACAATCAAATGTAAAGGTAATCTAAGAAAGTTTAATACTAGTATAAAGAATCTGCAAGAGTTTTACTGAGCCGCTCCAGTCATTGTTATAATGCATTATTGTATGTACAGGAATGCTAAGTGATTTGCAAATCCTTAGGCCTCAGGCGGGAGTTGTACCCACAATCGATCCATACCGGGAGAGCATGTTACCACTAACTCACGCCTTAGGCTGGTGAAATGATCTCAAAGTTATTTGCTGTCACAGCAACCACTACCTTAATGGAAGGTTTGGGCTGATGAAGCATCAAACCTCGCTCCTATCATAAAAGTTCAACGTGTCGGTAGAATTTCTTAGGTTGTGGTCAACTCAACGCGTGAACCAGCCCTTTCAAAGCGGGACGATTGCGAAATAGAGGTACGATTGGAAGAAGTGCTAGGCACCCACGACGTACGAAGCCGAATCAAAGTGATTAAACACTTAATTCAGTGACACCTTCCAGAAAGGTTAGCGCGTATTGTGCATAAAACATCTAAGAAAAAGGTATAGATGATGCAAAAAACTTTTAGTTGGCATTCTTATAATTTCGAATCCATATATCATCGTATACTCACTACAGTTCGCATGCTCATCAGATCCATCCAGACAGTCATTGTCGCCATCGCACTCCCAACTTTGATGAATGCAGTGCTGATTCTGGCATCGAAACTCGCCCTTGTTACATTCCTGAAATTCGTATAAAGGTATAGCCAAATAATGCAACAGAGAGACTGATTTATTTTGAATCCAAGATATAGAATCACAAGAGTGCTGCAATACGAGCAAAACTTGGAAGATGAAGACGTCGATGTTGTAGTGGATAGCACAAGAACTCTCAAATGACTAATCAGAACCTCAAGTCACCTTACGTTAGTAGTTTATATCCGTGTCGCAGCACTCTTGTGGTTATCTTTCACGCCGTATTCTGTCACAATAAGATTAACCAAGCAGTAAATGAAACTAAAAACTATGATTTCGAGGAGTTAAGAATGTTCGATGGCCAGATTAGGGATGTCACAGACAATATGGAGGAAAAACCTCACTTAACTGGTAAAACAAAATATATTGAAGAATTATTATCGATAGCAAATAAAATATTTCTATTTTCAGGCCAAAGAGAACGCACCGCCCAATGTATTTACAGGCCTGATGGTAAGAAAATTACACTTTATTACCAAAATTTCTATTTATTTCTAACTTATTCATTAGTGCCGATACCTTCTTTTCAGTCTTGCACAAATCAGCTGCTTCATCCTCTCCTCCTGCGCACGTCACATCACCATCGCAAAGCCATGCCTTTGGAATGCATTCGTATTTCGGTTGAGCGAGTTTCGCATTTGAAGCACAATGGAATTCTTGATCATTGCATGTACGATTGCCTAGATAGATTTTCCTTTCAAATAACACTTGCTGTCTAAATTATCGCTTGAATGTCTTAAAGATTTATGTCTTAGCTATCAAAAAACTGCAGTAAATGCGAAATGATCGTTTGATCATCGAATGATGGCAACAATGGTGGCTGATGACGTAGCTCATGTTGATAACCACCTTTGAATTGATCCAGAATTCAAAACATACAACTTATCAGCACTCCAACAACACGGACCTGTTTCCTAAGTTCTTATACAAAGCTAGGCCACAATTATTTACCTTATAAATTATGTCGTAATCATAAAAATAAAAAGGAGGATAGAAGGATAGAGCTCTCGGCGCTCAATGTGATTTACATAAGAACTCAGTAGGAAGCGTAGCGCAGTGCTAGATATGCCGCTCAACACGACTACGGTGCTAGTCCAATGGTGACCTGCTTTTAACAGTCTCTCATTCTTCCCGAATCGCAAAATTGGCATCAGACTTGTCTGAGAGTAATTCATTCCCGTATATCTCAGTGAGAGACTCTGATCCAACTGCCCTACGATTTCATGGAGAAGAATAAATCAACATTCAACAACATTTGTGACAAAGGCAGAGAATTCTCAAGCAGCAGCTTTAGTCACATGTATAAAGTTCGGAAATCTTCGCGAGTTATTGACGAGAGGAAACGACCACAGTGTAGACGTAAAGATGATTTGGGTGAATGTGAAACAAAAAACGAACAGCTCACCACAGCTGTGTCTGGTATGCTCGTCAGAACTGTCACCACAGTCATCTTCGCCATCGCAGATAAACGCCCGTGAGATACATTTGCCATTGTCGCACTGGAATGAATACACATTTGAAAGCTCACAGGAACCGTCAGCCATATCACAAGGTCATCTTGAATGTGAAAAGCAAAAATTAATGTCACCATCATGTTATGGTCATCTTCAAATTTTCAATCATGAAGTCAATAAACATTGCGCTCGATCTGAACTGTGTTTTATGAAAGCCAACGATTTTAGTTAAGTGTCTTCGCAATTATAACCGAGCATGCTGCCAATTTCACAAATAAAAGGTCATAAATTTTCGCGTTTTATTTGTGCTATACTCCAAGTTTTTGGTGAATACAATCTTAGTAGCGGGGAAAAACCATTCTTATCAGCCATCATGTAATATGAACTGCAGTGCAAAATAGCAATAATAAGGCAAAATTTTAACTTATACAGCAAACTATAGCTAAAAAATCCAAATTGAAGTACCTAAAAAAAGATTTCAAACCGGTTATTCAAAAATTAAATCTTTCAATAAATGGAACAGAACTAACAGGACGCTCTAATTTCACTGACTCGACCCGATTACACAGCATTTTATTGGGTTGCTCCATCATTTCCTTCGTATTTCGGCACTTTTGTTATTCATTCGCTTTCTATTCTATTCTATTCTATTCAGACGACTGAAGTGATTAGCAATATAATAACCATCATGATCAGTAATATGAAACCATTTGCTGGGCAGATATTGTCTTCCTTCCAGAAGGAATGAGGTAGGCGAACAAGGAAGTCTGACGTCTTATTTGAGCCGGCTATAATAATTGGATTTTTTCCAGCGAATGGTGCTTCAGGTTGAGGAAGAAGTGACATTGCGATGGAGCAAAATCAGAGCTATATGGTGGATGTGGTATTGTAGCCCAGCCCACTTATTCCAAAATGTGTAGAGTCCACTTTGCAATCTGGCTCATTTCATTCACTTGGCAAGCGACGGTGCTACAGCCGTATCCAATCAAGTGTCTGCCTAAGCTACTAGAATGTCCTTTAACATATCACACCCTTTTGACAATGACTCGATTTGAAATAGAAAAAAAAACACGATGAAATCCTGCACAGGAAGTTGTGAGAGAAGCCAATAGTTATGTTCTGATAGTAAATCAAAATCTCTCAAATAAAATACTTGCAGTGCATCTATATTGATCATGATAAGTAAGATAAGTAAACAAACACACAGACAAGCACCTGAAATAGATACTCTCCGACACAAATTCGTTTTCCGTTCTCATCCGTACAATTAGTGTGTGTGTCTCGTCCCAACCGTCTGAGCAGTCGTTGTCACCGTCGCACTGCCATGTCTCTGGGATACATCTGCCAGACGGGCAGCGAACGCTGAAGATACTCAACTCCTATACTCATTAAGCATTTTCTTGGAGAAATGCCACTCTTGGCTCCCTATATTGGTTCTTTTAGTTCAGTTCGCAACATCATGCACTTACATTTCTACATCGTGATGATCTCCATTTCTTGCAAAGTTTTTCTTCGTGCTCACACAAAATACTGCCTATTTCTTTCAATTCCATACATATACCACATTCTTATGCTTTTTACCCTACCAAACATCTCTTATGCTTTTTACCCTACCAAAATTTGCAGTGATAGTTCATGCATGTTGAAAGAATATATGTCGAAACTGCAGAAACTCTGGGTCGTTTAGCTAAGTAATCCATAAATAATGATGCTCGATACTCGATTGGCGCAATTATACGAGGAATCACGATGGCTTCAACCCCATTTTAACGTGACTGTTCCTTTTGTTGTCACGCAAGCTGTTTCTCTCTACAGTGCACAGAAAATAATGAAAGGGTTTCGATCGGGTGTTTTTCACATCTGCCCATCTCCGTTAAAGGAATAAAGAAAGGTTTGTCAAGCAACGAAGTTTCTTAGTCTTAGTTCGTTTCGCGGATGCCACTGTTCTTGTTTGAATGGCGTTGATGGGAGAAAGAAACTTCGTTCTTACTTTTCAGGTAGACGGACAAAAACCCTTGCAAAGGTGGGATGATGAACTACTAATGAAGGAGTTTGCTAGCGTAATGAGAAAGCTAGGAAGGCCAATGATTGTAGTATACCATGTCTCGCAAATGAGAGGAAGGAACCAAAGTTCTGACTTGCGTCAAGGATCAAAAATCAAATACGCCACTCCACACAGCAGGCAGTATAAGGTGGGTCGCACTTAATGCGCTCTCATGACACCTGATGGACGGAAGCCGTTACCGACTGGATTCTTGGAATGTCAGACGCACCACAAAAAGAAAGAACATTGACTTGATGGTCTGATTTCTCCAAAAGGTTCAGAAGAGAAATAAATCGACGAACTTTTGAAGCGGAGAAAAATCGTTAGTTAACCCTTCCACCGCGGCAAAGGAAAATGGAAGTTTTACTGGTGTTCGCTTGAGTCAGTCGACCATCAGTTTGGCGACAGGTGATAGAGGTCAATGAGAAAGCTCCCGCGATAGGAACTGCTCGCAGTAGCGTGACGTGACGCAGTATTACTTGCAGGATTTGTAACAAAGTGGTACACATTATGAACTTGATGTGAGTTAGGTCTTTCAGTTTTAACCCGCTGTCAAATTTGTATCGGCTTCTTTGTTAATACTTCAACAAGCATAGAACACATACTAATGTTGGGCACATTGTTGATTCATACAAAATAGCTTGTTCTCGTCAGCCTTGTCACCACAATCGTCGTAGCCATCGCAGAGATCAGCTGGTTGTATGCAAATGTTCGTATTTGGGCACCTAAATTTTGACCCTTCCAGACATTCAAAGTAGATAAAAAAAACTATCAAAAAATCACATAAAAACGTAGAAAATTCTTGAGAAAATTTATAGCCAAGAATAAATCCAAAACTTGAGACAAATTTGTACATTCTTTTCAATGAATGCACTGTTGGACATTGACTTATAGAACAAGGAAATGTTGTATAGACGCTAGATTTACGATCACTGTCAAAGGTTTTCCAGCAGCTAGAGTACTTTGGTAATTAAGTTCATTCAAAAATCGAGATGTTAAATGGTAACAACAAAATTTAAATGTGAACACTGCAAATGTACGTACGGCGGTAGCCGGGAACGTTTTACACTGAGTTAAGCAGATCGAGATAGCATGGCAAATTTTCGTACTGTGATAATCTAGATGCTTTTTCTCTGAAAGGAGTTTATTCCTTCAGGGTTTAATAATCACTTGATAGCTTGTACTTGTTTGTAAATTCACTCTGCTAGGCTACGTGAATGGCTTTTGCTAAATTTTAAAGGCTTTTAATAATGCAAATGATTAGAATTTTGCAACTGAATTTGGTTTTTTTAAAAAGGGCCTCCATGCTCCCCATAAAGCGTTGTAAAAGGAAAAAGAAGGAAACGTCTTACACCTAAAATCATTGGCAACGTCGCTTGAACGACGTAGAGGGTTCTTTATAATTTTCATAGCAAAAAAGTAACTAGAGTTTACAGATTAGTATAGCAAAGTTTCCTTCATAATTCCAACACGAGAAATCTAATTATTTCTTAGAAACGCGTGAAAAATCCTGAATAAATGACGAAGTCGCGCTGCGCATCGATCTCAACTGCCGCCCTGAGAAGGCGCAATTTTCACTATTCATTCAAGGTATCTTCTGATTTATCAGGAGTTAAATTTTTTCATGTTCATACAATTTGAAGCATACGTCATAGTAAGCGAAACGTATAACTTTTTCGCTGCATGAGGATCTTTGCAAAAAGATTCAAAAATCAATTTTGAAACCACCACTTCCAAGTTATCAATTAAGTACCATTACTCTGTTGAAAAGCCATTGAGAAATATCAACAAAGCAATAATTGCGCGTTAAGTGTAAAATTGATCAGTTTCGCTTCCATAATGCATCAAAAAGATGTCGACCAGATCATTGCTGAAATCGTCGAAATATGAGCTATCGAATGATCACTGAAAGTCTAAGGGAAAGCGATAAAGACCGTGTCCTAATTGGGTTGAACTAACCATTCCCTTAGAACTAAAGCTAATATCTGAATTCTTTCGCTGTTTGAGTATTAGCCTTGATGACAAAAAATGATGGAAACATGTCTTGTTGGCTTCAACCAAACGGATTTCATCTTAGTGATGTACTGGAACTTCTTATCTTTTGCCAACGATTTACAGATTTCAACTGTTCTCATCTGAACAGCATATCTCCCATTACGTAATAAGAATATTCGATTTGAGCAGAAAGCAGTAGAAGGTGTGTACAAGACACAAGCTTCCTTATTCGACAAAAATAGAACGGCGACTTTCTATGACCAGTAGAACTTCGATTGTCACTTTTTGATGAGGAGCTCACTTCGAATTGCTATATCACGAAATAAGCTGAGTTCTGCTGCGGCAAAAGTCGACAATACTCAAACTTTCGCTTCTCCGTAACCGCATTTCTCTTTAACGTTCATTTTTTGCGTCGACAATTCATAAGATTTTGATATAGGAACGAGATTCTCAACAAAATATCAACAACTTTGGACTTGTGACCTGGCCCAGCTGTTGATTAGCCAGTGTAACTTGGTCAATAAAGACAGGTCTTCAAACGACTGAGAAAAAAATTGAAGACTCACCGTAGTCCTTGAAAATTTAAAGTTTGAAATGAATGATTGCAAGAGTATAAATTAGATTATGACCTTACAAAAAAAATCGTATTCTAAAAGAAGTGGCGCAAGCTACCGTATTTTCACTCCACGACAGTCAATTGGCAGTCCAGGACACGTCTCTTTGGACTCATCAGAAAACACCTTCATCATGGCAGTCATTATGACCATCACATACCTATGAACAATATCACTTCTGGATACAGTATCTCAATGCTAAGAGAAATACTTTTTTTCCAGGAGTAAATAGCGCAATGGTAATCATGTCGTTCATCATGAGCACTGTTTTGGTTCGACCTTGCCCGCATTCTACAGGACTCTCATTCCTTCGGGTTTAGGAAATTGCTGCCAAAGTTGTTTGGGTCTGCCCCACCCCTTCTGATCCATGAACGAACGCTCTAGCACAGCTATTTCAGGTTTCTAGACGGAATTACTAGGCCAATTCAAGAAAAATCATGATGAAGGCAGCAATCCCTGAAATCAGTCGAAACCTCACATGAAGAGTTCGGAGATGTTCATGTATGACGAATTCAAGTGAAGTCATAGAATGCTGAAAGTGCCGTTTTACGTATATTGGTGATGAAGATGGATCATAGAAAATCTGATTTTTAGAGTAAATTTATGCTTTCTTCAATCCGCTCCTGCTAAACAAATTCTGAGAAAATTTTATCATACAAATAGCTTAACAGCCTGTCTTAAGCAAAGGTAACCTCCTCCTAATGCGATACTTGACATGCAATCATGCGCCATGACCGTATGGTTACACGACTCGTCTTCATATTTACTATACAATTTTCAGAAATTCTTCCATTCAATTTGTTTCCTCACATTCATCACCCTCGAAATCCTCCGTACAATTCTCGTGTAATTCCGGTTGCTGCATAAGAATTTTCATCTTCCACAAGAATGCTGAGATATGAGCGAAATTCGAAGTCCAATCTCTGAGTGCCTATAGGCTCGAATCAGAGCATCAAAAAGATTGTCACCATTGTTCATTAATGCCACTGGATGCAAGCTGGAGTCAATTTATCTTGGAGTCCTGAGACAGCCAGTCTACTTTGTTTACACTCGGATTGCAAAAAAGAACTGTTTGCAGTCAGGTCTGACACAATTTTGACCCTATAAGGACGAGAAACCTGATGAGCCCGTAACCGGATCGAACCAGAACCCTGCTCGCAATGAACGATGCATTCTAATAGAAGGATCGTAATAGTGAAAAACGGAAACTATGATATAGGAGAAGTCGATTATGGAGTGAAAAGAAAACCATGAAAAGATGATTGAAATACCTTCGTCTGATTGACACAGTGTCCATTTGCACAAGCAAACGATCCGGCAGCACATGTGACAGCTGCGGCGGCAGTCTAATTCGTCTGAAGCGTCACCACAGTCATCAATATGATTGCAACTAAATAAGACATCTTACAAATAAGCAGGAAAAAACAGCTAGAACTATGTTCTCTGCAGAAGATATAAATTTCAGCCGCTAACCGCTTTATGTCTTCGATACATCTTCTATTAGTGCACAAAAAGTAGTTCTCAGGACACGATCTGGTGTCTAAAATGGAAAATAAAAGATAGACAAAAAATTTGGAACCCATTTTGTATTACGTATGTGAACGATTGCTTATCAGGTGTTGGTCTCATTATCACTAAGTCGTTATAGTGATTTGTTGAGTAAAATTGACCGACTATGTAGCAAGAAGACCCAGACACATTTCTTTACAGTTACGACTAATAAATTTAGATCTCTTGCGACATTTTGATTCGATCGGTCGGAGCAGAACCCTCACGTAATTTTTATTGAGAGTTGTTTTCCAAATCAAGTAGGGAAGCAAGTCAAACAACCCTTCACCTCGCTAATTATACCCAAATAATTATTAGCTAAGCTTCTAAAGACTCAACATGTAGATGGTTGAAGGGTACCGTGAAAACTCATATTCTAGAAGTATTTCATAATATGCTAGATGTTGCACAGTTTATTTATTCCTATTTCGTTTCGTCCGACTTACCATGACACTTTTATTGTGTAGATTTAAGCACCCTACATTCAACTCGTGTCCTCATATTCATTCTTCCCAAAGGTTTTCAAATATATCACGTGTTCTCTCAGCTGCTGCTCGAAAAGTTCGTCTTCCATGATTATTGTATAATGCTGCACAAGACGATTCTCCTTACAATCTTGGAGCTAACCGAGTTATGGCGTTTGGTGATTGATTGCAAGGGAGTATGTGTGAAACAGACTGAACTAGCGTCTTGTTTGTCATCCTTATGCCTTCCTTTACTAACCATTGCGCTACCTCATCCAGTGCTCTGCCTAGTATATCATGTTATAATCTTGTAACTTATCGTAGTGTAAACAGCAGGCAAATGCCCGTGACTCGAATATCCCCACTTTGTCTTAAATAGTAGTAAAGATAGTATTGACAATACTCAACGTATGGTGAAACACTCACCGTGGCGTTCTTGAGTGTTTTGATCTTTTACTACACATGCTCACGTAACAGCCATACGCCATGCAATCGACAAATGTTCATTCAAGTCATTCAAGAACGCCACGGTGATTGTTCCAACGTAAGCAGAGAGTAAACAGTTCCTTGTCGATGCCTCTATGTAAGGGTAGATCCTTAAGGAACCGAGCGCACGACAAGGCACTGTGCAACTGACGAGGCTGGAAGGCCGAGATACGTGCTTGGCACTGTATATGTGCCCATAACGGACATCGTGAAAGGCTTAAAAAACATTCACAAATCAAACGGCTTCCTTTATTTAACCACTTCTGGAGATGGTATGAATTTTCAAATACACCCGTTGCTGTAGAGTAAACGTACAAAATTCTCGCGTCACGCGAGACTCGAACCCGCATGTCACTCTGTCCGGAAGCGCGTGCTCTAACCCGTTGCAGTAAGGACGCTCACTTTGCATGCCACTCTCTCTACGCTACAACGCATCTTTCTGCTAGACGGCAACAGTCAGCGGCCCGGCCCGGATAGTCGGTATCAACATTTAACCCAGATATGCTGACAGATATTGGGTTTTGATGATCAAATGTAATCTTTTTATTTAACCGCTTCTAGCGGTGGTATGAATTTTCAAATATACCCTACGTAGAGTGATGTGCAGAAATTTCCACATCACCACTCTACAACATTGCCAGATTATATTGCTCTTGAGCGGAAATAGTCGATTTCAGTGTTTTCTACATAAAGATAGTGCT
The DNA here is from genome assembly GCA_019055375.1 of Parelaphostrongylus tenuis. Lineage (NCBI taxonomy): Eukaryota > Metazoa > Nematoda > Chromadorea > Rhabditida > Metastrongylidae > Parelaphostrongylus > Parelaphostrongylus tenuis. The sequence continues at coordinate 30,745 of JAHQIW010006786.1, read as the reverse complement.
TACTGCAGTAATTTGGATTCTCGTCGGACGCGTCAGAGCAGTCAGGTCTCCCATTACAGGTGACGCCAAGTGAGACGCAAGCACCATCACTGCACTGGAAGTTGTACGGTGGCTGACAATCCTTTGCCATGGTGGACGGCATACCAGTGCGCAGGACGCACTGTGTCGGAGTATCCTACAATCGTAGGCGATTAACAAACAAATTTGTAAATATTGCTATACTCTTCAGGGTTTGACAACGTTTGAACAATGCATCTATACTACGAGAAAAAAAAAGCCGGAAACATGTGTTCATTAGTAAACTTTAGCACCTTCGTGAGTGTTTCGAAAGAAAAAAATTTCCAAGTCAAGCACAGTTTTGATTTTAGAAAATGTAAGCAATTTAGTTATCGCAAGTGCTATAAGCGCTGTTTTGAATAATTGAATCCCAAAAAGCAGCAAAGTTTCACCTGAATTTGAGAAAAAATGTATATCAAAATTAATATGACTCTGCAAAATTTTATTTTGGCCTTTGAGCTTCTCTCTTCGAATATGATATATAATAATTTCAATGATATAATGATGTAAATTAAAGAAAGGGTGGATAGACATAGTTTCTACATAGCTCGCATGCATAGATATACATGGGTACATGTATATATATATACATACATGTTTATATATGTTTATATATAAGAATATATATATCCCCACCTCAGCTTCTCAACTTAACCGATTGGTACTTCTCTTTCAATGAAAACTCTGATGCACATCAACAATTCATAGTGCAACTAGAGTCTCGCCAGCTACGGAGCTTGGTATTGCTCAGTTTTCGAGGGTGGGCTTAATTATAAGCAAATGATGGTGATTCGGAACTCTTTCGAGACTTTTACCGCAATATTGAAAAGAAAGAACGGGAGACCTCAATGGAATTATGCTACACTGTAAGTTGGCGTTACCAATCCCAGATCAGACTAAGCGGTAAAGCAGCACTGTACTTGTTATAGATTACAAGTAAATCTACTCTACAATTTATTACCTTTCCTGGCTCCTGCACCAGTTCATACGTTGTCGTTACACGAGCACTGCACTTTGGTAGCAGCCAAGCCAACATCGTCAGCGACCACATTGCAGATCTGAAGCATGCTTTGTCACAATGCTCCGTTTCATTATTAGATACAAAAGAGTCAAAGTCTCCATTAGTAAACGTCGTTCTATGCGCATAAACTTTTTGTGCGCAGTTTCAAATATACTGTAAAAAAAATGAAGAAGGAATTTTTGACTTCATCGAAATATGGTAGATCTTTTGATTTCCATTCATAAATTCGATGTAAATTACATAAGGTTTTGGATTCAAGTCTTCGATAACGATTCTTTGGGAAAAAACAGATTTAGTCGAAATTATAGAAAGAGCTATTAGCGATTAGCAAAAAAAAAAAGCTCATGTGTCAAGTAAACTAGCCCCACGGGAAGAATTATTCAGAGGCTTTCTTGATTTTCTTATAAAATCACTACACAATTAGAAAACAAACTTGATCACATCCTCCGTTGTCCGTCTTGCAAAGCGACGAAGTGAGTGCATTGCAAATCTGATTTCTTGTTTTCATATCGTTCTCCGAGGCGAACACTCTCACCGTTCCCGGCACCCGACGATCTCCGACCACTGTCTCGGTGGCACCTCCATAATCCTAAGAATGGTGCTGATTAGATAGAAATTTATCTCAACCAATTTCTTCTAAGAAAAAGCACACAAAGTTAGAAATAATTATTGAAGGAAACATGAGCAAGAATAAAAGACCAAAAAGAAGAATTCATCATAGTTGTCGAAAGCTTTTTTTTTTGACATGACAACAAAGCAGTGATTCCTGTGCTTGCGCTAGATAGAGAGATCGAACCAACCTTGTTCAACCGGAACACCCCATTACTTAGAGGATCACTCATATACAGCCAGTTGTTCCAGAGATCTAGAGACTTCGCACGATAACCGGTTCCAATCACCTAATATAAAAATATTTCATGGAGTACTACAATAAGAAAAATAAAAACAATTATTACCTTCCTGTTATTACCGTCGTAGTCGCAACTTTCGATATCTAAACGATTTACATCTGCCCAATAAATTCGCATATCTCTGAAAACCGAAAATTGTAATAAAAAAAAAACAAAATAGGTGTAATAATGCTCTAGGATCAATTATCGCTGAAGTTGAATAAAGCAAACACATCCGTAAGAACAGAAACAACTCGCCTGAAATCTACTGCAATAGCCGCTGGTAGAGAAATTCCTTCATTTACGATGACTTTTCTACTACCTCCGGCCATATTCGAACGTTCAATACGAGGTTCATAGAGTCCTTAAATGGACATTTATTGCAACTTATTGGAAAGTGAGAAAAAAAAAATTCAAAACCTCCAGACGCTTTGTAGCCGCTGTCACTCCAAAAGACCAAACCACTACATGGGTCTAAGGCCAGTGCGTAGGTCCAATCGCCTGAGGCGATCTGTAACATAGAGTATCTCGTTTCAAAGCTAAGTATTGCCTTTGATGTGGCATCGTCTACTATTCCTCGTTTACGTGAGATAACATGTGATATTCAGCTTGGAAAGGGAAAGCATTACTAGTATTTTCTTGCTTGATTTAGAGTAATTGAAACCTACTGTACTAAGATGTTCTCCTTGTGAATCGATCGACATAATTTTCCCTGCACGGCCAGTGGTAAAGTAGACCTTCTGGGTGAGCCAGTCGAGCTTCATGTCTGAGACATGACGAATCTCAGCGGCATGCTGTATAAATTGATGTTGCGATTTTATAAGGAGGTATCGGTTTGTTTTCGTTGCAATGTAAATGGTCAACGCAAAAATATAATGGCGGATTTCCTCTTAATGGACATCAGTAGAATATTTTTGATTGTTTCTCGCCTACATCATTTATGTAGACCACCTTACAGTTTATATTCTCCCATACAATTAGGCACTTCATCGAAAACATCTCATATTATTTTCAAGCTCTAATTGTTATGGAGAGGATAGCGCGATCTCAAGTGATCGCGACTAACTGGGACGGTCCAACCTTTTAGGCGCTGTTTTGACCCTCAACAAAAACTATCTATATCTCCCGTCTCTCCAAAGTTAAGAAAACGGTACGAATTTTTTGTATCAAATTCAATCTCTCCGAACGTAAGAACACTAGCACGGCGGTCTCCAGATTCCACAAAAGACTTGTCGCAACCATCATTCAATGATTTTCGTGAATGAGACGAAAAATTATTATACAGCAGGTGAACCTATACAAAATCTTCAAAGATCTTGGTGAATGGTCTGCACGAAGAGTCGAGTCGAATGGAAGAATGCTGGATTCCACACCATGTGATGAATGTGATGATGGCTTATATTAGGTCGTTTAATAAGTTTTATAACTAAAAAAATGAACACAGTTTAAGCAACCGGAAGTAACCAAAATTGCCAAATTGATTTTGATATCGTTTAATTGCACATTTTCTTGCGAATATTTTAGTATAAAACTTGCCTACATTTGATTTAAGATGTATCTGTCGTGGAAACAATTTCACTTGCTACTGTTACATCATGAATGGCGCGTAGGGGAATATGCTAGTGAAACGGCGCGCAAGATAATGGCGCTCTCTGTGGACGGCGCAAGCGAGACTGATCCTTCAGACTGTTCCCTTCGGCTTTAAATTTCGCAAACTACTCCTAGCCGTCCTTCTGTAACCACAAGCTGCAATAATCTTACGCGCCACTTCACTAGCCTTTTCTCCTACGTGCCATTCGTGTACGAATAGCAAGCGAATGTGATCCCAAGACAGCTCCATCTTAGAACAAGTATGGGCAAGTTGCACAGCAAAATGTTTGCAAGAAAATGCGCACATAAACGGAACCACAAGCATTCAGTTTTCATTACTTCTGATCAATGGTATTTATTGCTCTAAAGCTGAAACTAGTGGAACGACTTATAAAACAGATACGACTTTTTGTATACCAATAGCTTTTTTATGCACAGTGATGTAGTGGCAGCTGTATAATTGCGTAGGTAAAGGACTAAAGCGAAGCCATCACTACACAGTTGCAGCAACTACAACTTGTTTCGAATCTTGAGAATCTCAGGTCCGATGAAAGTTGTCGAAAATTGTTGGTAATCATGGAAAACTAGTATACTTATAGATACCTGAATAAAATATTCTATAAAGACCGAACTCTATAAGAGCTTTTAATTGCTGTTGCATTGATTTAGAGGAGACGGTCCTAGGATTTGATCTCTATCTCCCAAGCTCGAAATAATTCTACATTGAAGGAGTGTCAGGTTTCTTCGACTTTGTTTATTGCTCAATGTAACTAAAGCTAGTAGTGCAAAGATGGACTTGACTGTTGGAAAGAATATTCTGTGATTGGTTCTGGCTCAAAAAGTGATTATCTGGCATATTGAAATTTGAGCGAAGTCTTGAGAAAACACTCGAAACGAAAGGTATGATATTGTTTGATTGTTATTATCTCACAGTGTTACAGTAGCAAACGTCTAAGGAAGCACCAAATTCATTCTACCATGTGAAAAGCTATATATTGTTTATAAGCGAGCAAAACGGCTACCTTCTGTTTATTGGCTCCAAGAATCAACCGCGGATTTCCAGCGTTGTTCATGCTGAACCAGCTGATATTAACTCCTGCCGGAGATTCGACGACGTAATATACACGTCTGAGGTTGACGTCCACATCGAACACTTGTAAATTATCAATAGGTGGGAATGGCTCCTGAACAAAAGCCAGCTCAACGTTTATACCCTTTATGTAAAATTTTGTGAGAAAAGCGATGAGTTTCGTGAATATTCAATAACAGACAAAGTGCTTTTGTTGAATTTTGTTCAGTATTCATTTAAAACTATAGCACGTAGGACTGACTTTGAGTGGGCGACTAGACTTAACGTCGGGCTCGATCGAAGCATCAACTATTCGGTCACCATCAGCGAACATCAGGTAAGTGTCCGGTTCCTCACATGAACGTCCTTTCAGTATGCCTTAGTAATAAATTACGATTTAGAAAAGATCCTTTCATTTGAAACTGAAAATGTACCGCTAATTTATACAGCAAGAAAGCTAAGGAGAAAGCAATCAAATATGCCTACTCCGTGATTTTCTTTGCTTCAACATATACGAGGTTTTTAATACTAGTTTATTTTGTACAAAGTAGCACAATAGAGATCGTATCCGTGGCTAACGTTTGGGCAGTCTTGCCTTCTTCATCTGAGTCTGGCACACATCTTCTCCATGTAAGACTCAGTGCGGCTGGTCGACATATGTAGTGGATACAGAAACAACAAAGCGGTTTATTGCACTACTTTTTACAAGATAAACTTGCATTAAACAACTCGTGTGTGCTGAAGCAAAGTTCATCACGGAATATTTCATTCAATGCCGAGGTTAATCAATAGTCGGTCTTGAGAAGTGCTTAAATTTGCATTCTGCGAAATCAGTATATACAACATTTTCTTTCCGGTCTAGAGATCATTTTTGGACGCAGAGCAATTAGTAAGCTTTAGTAACCTTTGAGGCGGCATCTTTTTATGATACAGTCACAGTTGTGAACAACATTTCCAAGGCCCACGGTATCACATTATTTCTTGATAATGGAAAATCTGTCTTAATTCTATGCTGGAATAATGAACATTAAAAAAGACGAACCTCTGGCGCAAGAGCAGCTCGGACTTTGTGTTCCCGGAGCAGAAAAGCACAACTGTGGACATGGGCTCTTGCGAAGGTTGTCGGTGATCTGACAAGGAGATGATCCTTTTGGTTGGTTGTGCGAACAGAATACTATCACATCGCCAAGGTCCTTCAATCCTGCTGCCACTGTAGTTGGTGACAGCAGTAATGAGGTCTGGTTTGGTTTGCTGAATAGAAAATGTTTAGAAAACCGCATATGCACAACCAATATCGCACCGGGTGTGGCTTGACGGAGGGTTCATCTAATATGCAACACTCTAGAGACCCCTGTTCTGCCTTTGTTCCAGTCATTTTTGAAGAAGAAAGAGGTGATGGAAGGTTTAAATGTACAAGAAGGCAGCGATTGGTATTGTGGATAGCACGTCGGCTCTTTCACGAGTGTTCGAGGCATCGAAAGACAACTTCCGAGTTTTGATCATATCTTAACACTTTTGTGGATGGTTTCTCACTAAAGTTTTGCCCCTGTGTCTAATATTCAAATTAGTGTAAGAATGAAGGAGATTTTAGATTTCTAAAAATTTCGATGCTAGCTCACTAACATATTTATGGTCGGTCTATCACCCATATCTGTCCTTATAAAATGCTGGGACTACTGTATTTTGATGAATATGCCTTGTATCAAATCGCCTCATTATTCGAAATAAGAGTATTCTTGAAGATGAAGGAAACATTTCATAGGCCGCAGAACATGAAAATTAAGAACAGTGAAACAGATTAACCTTTTTAGCAATGAGTTTTGAACTCTAATCGTCTTCACACGAATCAAAAGAGCTTTGAACAACGCACAACACTCGGAGATTATCTCTTACTCTGCGCGATAATATCACAGCATTACCTTTATACGCTTATTTTCACGCTTTTTTGAGTACACAAGCCAAACGAAATTCCATGAAATCGTCCCACAAGAAGTAAAAAAAGCAAGAAAACCAACATATGTCAACTAAGCATCGGAACTCTTGTTATCAGCGATGTAAGTTCGTCACAAAGATGGTGGCGCAAGCTTTGTCGCTTAACCGTCAATTGTCCGTCTTATTCACTCTTGTAAGCTTCTCTTCCTCGCTTAGCAATTCTCCATCGTCAATCAACGCACCATAAGAAGACCATTGTCATCAACTTTTGCTCACTGCTCGAGCAGCCGATGAGTAAGAATTAGACGTGTCTTGGTGTCAGATGGATTAAGTTATCAACAATGACAAATCGCATTGAGAAATTGCTCTCAAAGATTGCGACGCCAAAATAGGAAAAGCGAGGGAAGCGAATATACGATCAGAAAATTTGAATTATGAGAAAGAAACAGAATGTGAACTATCTTGTATGACTCTCCTCTACTACGCCTTTTCGACAAAACTACATTTTTCGAGAGGAAGGAAAGTCGCCAACGCACACGGGAGTCTTCTGAGGATTTGACACATATGGGAATCGATTACAATCCTATAAACAAAAGATGGCTTCCATTCGATACATCAGTGTTCCCGTCACTCTCTACCGGAACCAATCACCGCCTCTGAATCATCATGAAGATTCAAACTAGTTACAAGTCGGAAAAGAATTGAAATCGTCAGTAAAAAAAAAATCAATGTGCATGTTATAGAAAAATTCTAAGCGGGATAATATACTGTATCACCTGTATCACCTGTCGCCCCTTGATCGTCGAGTGACTCGAGCGGGTACCAGCAACTCTTCCGTTTTTCCTATCGCGTACAAGAGCAGCCCAGTGGGTCCCTCTCGCTCGAAGGATTCGCTGAACATCATATCTTTCTCCTATCGCTTTCGTGAAGAAATCGGAGCAACGGGTCAGTGGTCTTCCTTGAGAGCGCTTGACGTCCCGAGGAATCCAGTCAGTAACGGCTCTCGTCCATCGGTTGTCGTTGAAGCGCATCACGTGTCCGACCCACCTTATTTTCGATATACTGGCGTGTAGAACGGCGTCTCTGACTTTTGATCGTTGACGTAGGTCGGAACTTTGGATTCTTTCTCTCATTTGTAAGATACGGGATACTCCTAGCATCGACCTTTCGACTGCGCGTTCGATAACTCCAAGTGATCTTTCATCCTGCTTACGTAGCGACCAGGTCTCTGCTGCATACGTAAGGGCAGGGATAATTGTCGAGTCGAAAAGGTGGGCACGGAGTCGGATGTTTTTTGTCCTCTTCACTACATCTTCGATGCTCTTAAACGTTCCCCAAGCCGCTCGTTTCCTCCTGCTCAACTCGGGAGCTAGGTCGTTCATCATGTTGATTTCACGACCTAGATAGACGTAACTAAAGCATTCGGAGATTGTCGCTCCGTTGAGCGTGAATGGAGCATTAGAAACCCATCCGTTCCTCATGAACAATGTTTTCGCTAGATACGGTTGAAGACCAATCTTTCCACAGGCGTTATCGCAATCGATCAACATTCGTTCCGCTTGGCTGATGTTAGGTGTAATCAGAACGATATCGTCAGCAAAGCGAAGATGGTTTGATTGTCAACCGTCAATTTTCACTCCCATTTAGTCCCATTCTAATGCTCGCATGACGTTTCGTATGGTGGCAATTTAGTTTTGGCGAAATTGTATCGCCTTGTCGAACCCCTCTTCTTACGTCAATGGTGATATTGTTGTAGAATGGAAATATTTTGGTCGTGAAATCTTTATCAAGCTCACGAAGGATCATTATGTATCGAGTAGGGACGCCCTGGTTATCCAGAGCCTCTATAACCGCTTCTGTTTTCACTGAATCAAAGGCTTTCTTCAGATCGATGAAAGTGAGATAGAGTGGTTGTTAGTACTCTCGTGAAACTTCAGTGAGTCTTGCAATCGTGGATGCGGTCTATGGTACTAAATCCTTTTCGGAACTCTGCTTGTTCGTATGGCTGTCCTTCGTCCAGTGTTCTGTCAGTACTGTTTAGGATGACTCGAGTAAAGAGTTTGTAGACAACGGACAGCAAGCAGATTGGTTGATGATTGCCTATATCGTGGTCTCCCTTTTTGAACAACAATACGGTCTTGCTGGTTTTCCATTGAACAGGGACCCTGCAATCTGACAGGTAGCGAGTGAAGAGCTGAGCCAGGGTGCTGATGAGAAATGGCGGCAAATTCTTCAGGTGCTCTGGTCTAATCCTGTCTGGACCGGGTGTTGTTCCGTCCTTCACCGACGATATAGCATGTCGGATTTCGAAAGGAGGACCGATGGGACGACATATTCGTCCTCTTTATTTATATGACGGTAAGAGGACATGGCTAGCGAAGAGATCCGAGTAGAATGGTGGATGATTTTCTCCACAGCCCTTCTCGAAGCTGTAAGTGTCTCGTCAGGGTATCGGAGTGCATTCATCTTGGTCTTAAGTTGGCGAAGCCTCGCTGGGCTTTGCGAATGTTCTTCCCAGCATCTGCAGCTTCTACCATAACTGCTGCTCTTCTCTCTTTGAGGTCTTCTTTTATCGCATCTCTGTAGCGTTTCGCAAGTTCGCACGTAAGGGTTCGGTTGCCTGCAGCTTGTGCGATTCCGCGTTGACATATCAGCTCGAGTGTCTGCGGAGATAAGCGTCTCTTCGTGACCTTAGGACTCTCGGCTTTCATAGCTCTAACGTGAAGATATTCAACGAGTCGATCGCATTCTTCATCGATGTTGTCGACAAAGGAATCTTTCCAAGATCCGACTAATGATTTGAATACATTCCAGTTGATGGTAGTTCTGGGAAGTTCTTGTTTGAATTTAGTTGCTTTCTCTCCTCTCCTCGAACAACGGAACGTTGCGCGAAGGAGGCGATGGTCTGATCCGGTGTAGAACTTAGGAACAACAGCGACATCGATCAGGCAAAACCTTCGATTTACTAAAATGTGATCTATTTCGTTATGTTACTCTCCATTGGGAATCTCCTACATCCATCGCTGAGCAAGAGGCTTTTGGATTGCAAGTTACCATGGATGTTTCGGGTCGTCATGATAAACTCAGATAGCCCTTCACACTGTTCATTCCATTCTAGTCCGTGGGTCCCTTTGTGACGTTCTTCAGACGTTCTTCTAGGTCCAATTTTTGCGTTGAAATAAATGTATGATCTTTTCTGTAAAATTTTCGAGGTCCCTTTAGAACGTTTTGACTTCGTCTTCGTCATAGCTTGATGTTGGTGCGTAAGCAAAGAAGATGGTCAAAGCCGGCATAGAACCACATCGTTTCAACCGTAATCGTCCGATACGGGTTGTTAGATGTTCAAACGAATCAATGCTCACGGTCAAATTCGATTTGACGAGGGTGCCAACGCCGTCGACACCTCTGCGATCGCATGTACCAAGGAATAGTTCTTCTCCGGTGTCATAAACGCGTGAAAAGGATGGCGCCGTCTCGTCTCAGCCAAGCCAATGACGTCGTACCTTGTTCTTCTTGCTTGAATCAATAGATCTTCTACAGCGGATTCGTGAGCAAGGGTTCTTGCGTTGTAGGTACAGATCGTCATTTTAGTCCTTTTCGATCTTGGCAGCCTAGTTCGGCCCTGAGATTTTAGCAGCCTCTCCGTACTCGTCCTACCTGGCGCTGCCGTACCAGGGGCTCCTTCGGGGTCAGGAGAATGAGGCCCATATTTGTTACTGTTTTTGGCATTTTGATACCCAACGTATAGCTTGCCAGGCTCTAAACGTGGGGCTGAATACTCACGAGTAGCTTGCCAGTCTCTCTCGGAGGAGCGGAAGGAGTTTATTTGTTGGAGGCGACTTCTAACCGCCTCCCACGTACTTCCCAACCACTTGATTGCAGGCTTTTGGCCGATTTGACTCGTAGAATTACAGTTTTTGTCAAGTCGGCGCTGCAGAAGCAGGGAGCTCATTCCATGAATCCACCTGCGTCTCTGGAAAGCACACGGTCGCTTTTGGTTCGCGTTTTATTCCCCTATCCACCACCTGGGGACGCGCCACGTGCCCTCGCGACTAACCGGGCGGATCCCTCAAAGAGGGAGGTCCGCAAGGATAATATACTAACGCGGATCATATATAGATGCTGGAAACAGATTTTGTATTGGCAGTTGTAAAAAGAAAACCGCGAGTTCTAAGATATGCACTGAGTCGTACAGACAAGTGGATCCAAGTCGATTTTTCAATTAAAGAAGAAAGCATGCAGGAACAGTCATCCCTTTGTGAAGTCTCCGTAGGGTATGGTTTTCAAACATACGAAACTCTTTCTATGGAGTAACTGGAGGAACAATTATTCTCAACCCAGAATAACCAAGGTGAGGCAGACAGTATAGAGGAAGCATCATAGAACGTTTCATGTGATCTGTGATTACATTGGGTAGTCTTAAAATTTCTTCCGCATTTCACCACTTTTGTTAATTCGAATTTTAATTATCCGAGAAATCAATTAACCAACAATATAAACACCATCACGATGAATAATATGCAGCCATTTGATCGGGGAAACTAAGATGCCTTCCTTTCAGAAAGATTTTGGCTGGTGAACAAGGAAGCCGGTGACGTCATCTTTGAGCTGGTTATAATCTTTGAATAATTTCTCCGCTGCTTCAAGACACGGATGAGATGATTATTCGATAAAACACTATCACAGCGATACGTTGGATGTGGTATGTGGTCCAGCTCAATTTCTTCAACATGTGGCGCAGTCGACTTTGCAATGTGAGGTGCTCGGTCAATGCATTACGTATCTATCGATACATCACTTGGCGGTTGCCCATTTCATTCAGATGATGAGCGATGATGTTATGACCGTATCCATCTCACTACCCAAGCTACTAGCATAGTGTCCAACGTATCACACCTTTCTGGTATAGTCCAGCGTAAGATAAATAAAAACAATAAGACATAAGTGCGGAAGAAATTATGGTACAATTCAATAACTCATTCTAATTTAATACACTGGCTGACGATTCTCACATAGGATGAGTCCCAATAGGACGAAATAGGCGCCTATATAGCACTAGACCTATGGCTCAAAATATGCATATCCTTATCAGATTAAATCATTTTGAGCGGGTCTGTAAAAAAAGCAGTCGATAGCAGAAGTATAGTTCATTTTAAAAGCCGTAAGCTCGACTGCCGGTCACCACAAAGTCAGGTAATAACATCATCCTACTTTGGGTGCTAAATTTTACTCGGCGTCGGTTCCTTTGGAGGATTGTTTCACCTCAAGGGATCGACGGAACCGAGGGAGGGTGCTACTGATGAGTCCCAATAGGACGAAATAGGCGCCTATATAGCACTAGACCTATGGCTCAAAATATGCATATCCTTATCAGATTAAATCATTTTGAGCGGGTCTGTAAAAAAAAAGCAGTCGATAGCAGATTCTCACATAGGTGCGCAGCCAATGCACAGACCACTGTCTTCATCCTAACTAGCCTACCTGCATTAAGGTGAGCGAGATGCGGCTATATAAATGAATTGTGTACAGCAGGGAAATAAACTATATCACCACCTAGGAAGATGACAAACTTACTCCACTGTAGTTGCTGGGAGTGACTTCGATATTATTGTTTACTAATATTCGAAATTTCTAGTAATTTTACTGAATTTTTTGCAGTGTTATGACATTTCGTATATACCTAAGATAATTGAGTGGTGTGTAAAAAAACGACCTCAGACAGGACTCGAACCAGCGTTTCATCCATACCGGGAACGCGTGCTACCACTACACCACGAGATACATTCGCGCCACCACTCATTCTTTCACTCATTATTGCTTAAACTTCATATTAACTTGAGATTCCGTTAAATTTCCTATTATGTCCCGTAAAGCGCTGTAGTTGTTTTTATGAAGTTGAAAACCAATCGCAATAGCTTCGACGCTGTTGCCATCACCAGCTCTTTTCCTTTATCACATGTATGAGGCTAAGGATACAGTCACATTAATTGAGAGGATTCACTCACCTGGACGCTCTGAAGACTTTTTCGAGCCGATTGTCCGTCCAGAACATTTGTTGGCCAAATAATGATATTCCAGCAGCAGAAGCAATATCCGATCTTACCAGCTCCGGAAGACCACCGTTGGGACGGATTCTAAACAACAGTGTTGCAATGAGCTTACGACTTTCTCGATGATCTTTCACCTGTAGATGCCATCTTTCTTGGAATCAGACCAGTAGACCATACGGCTGGCCGGATCAACGATCAAGTCTGTAGGTTCGGCGACGAATTCAGCTCCGATGACAAGTTCACGATGACTTCCGTCGAGATGTGAGCGCTAAAAAACAAAGACTGCTTTCTGTCTAAGTTTGAGTGGAATATGGACAGACCTCAACCGCAAAACATGCGCTCTTATTTTCAAAAAATCACTCATCGCTATATAAATTTTTATTGTTCAGTTAATCAGCGCATTCCTGTGTAAGACCAGTGACGCTTGTTTCCACCTGAAGAGTGATCTGCGTGCCAATTTTTTTCAAGAATTTATGCACACACTGAGTACACAATGGATATTGAAATACTCAAAATATATTCCTAAACACAAAAATGAAGTGTGAATCATAGCTGCTCTCCCCGTTTATTTCACTATCTCGCATTCGTCACCCATCAAGATAAGTAGGTTTGTGTGAGGCTTTGTCTGAGGATTTGGAGTAAGATTTTGTAGTCATACTGGTTACTGAAACTATGGAAGTAGGAGTACAATAATTGAGACTACCACATCTTAACGAATCAAAGGTTTTGCCTAAACAATGACACTATAATCTCACAATTCCATACAGAATCGAACCATCGTAGACTTAACGCAAGACTCCACTTTTGACGGAAAAGGGATAAGGCAGTTTAATTCATAGGAATTTTCAAAACCATCATGAACTACGATCCGTCAAAAATACTCGGAAGCTTCCAGAACGATGCGGTCATTGACAACGTTGTCGAGAAAACGATCGGCTCCTCTATTACTTTCCCGCAGGAGCTATGTAAATTAACAGTGCGTAAGTCATCAGCACACGTCTGTCTCCAAAAAAAAACTTCTGGTGATGCATTAACATGGAATGGCACGAGTCACAGGCAACTGATAAGTCGCATCTAGACTCGGTAATCACTGCAGAAAGGTTATAAGAAATACACTGAGAAGGAAAGAAATGTACTCCAGGCCAAAGCTGCAAAAGCTGGAAAGAGCATTATTAAAGGCCATTAAAATTTCACAAAATACAAATCCGAGACGATGAACTCCGCCTCCTAGACAGATCATTTATAGCTTCCAGAAAAATGGTGAAATTCATTCATGATTACCAACTAAATCCTCCAATAGGCACCTTCTCCTGCCTATACATCAAATAAGAAAAATGCTTGCTTGTCGTCCCGTAAGTTTTCCGTTCCAAAATCCGACGTGCTATTCAGTTATTAGGACATGCAACATGTTATGCACAGGATAAGATCTGAACACCTAAAGAACCTTCCAGCAGTTCTTAACAGCAATCTGGCTCGACTTTTTATACATCACCTTTCACAATGCTAGGTTTCTATTCAATGAAAAACAGCAGACTGCGTTATTAATCAAAAAGGAAGACCTAAACAACATTGGCAATATCACAAAATGCCTGCTCTTTGTTGTCTTCTTCACTTCACTTCACTTGAGTCATTCTGAACATAATTCACAGAAAACTGAAAGAAGAACAGTCATGCGAGCAAGCAGGATTTCGATAAGGCTTTTATACTGCCGACTACATCCACATGATATCAAGGCTCACTGAAGTTCCACACTACAAAAGATCGCATTATCTCACTTCCGTCAATCTGAAGTAGGCCTCTAATTCATTTGGAACAGAAGCAGTTACAAAAGCTCTAGACAACTAATATATCACTGCTCGTCGATAGGGACTCTTCGTGAGCTATGGACCAAGCGTTTAATGAGAAAGGTTATTAAGGTGCTAGTTCGATCCCTCCTCAAAATACTCGTTAGCAATCAGCTAAGAACACCTTATATTAGCCTATCTTCAAATTGCATGGAGATTTAGAAACCACTATAATTTGCTGAAAGTCTTCTATAGTTAAAAGCACCTCTTTATAACGGCAAGTAGGTAGTTTTCTTTTTGCTCAACTGTACTGAAAGTCAAGACAGTGCTATACCAGTGAGACTTATGTCACTCTTTTTATCATACTATAGCTCTTACAATATTGAACAATGAAAATAACTGCCACGCTTTTCGATAGGAAACAATTCACTCAACTAAACAGCGTCATGAGTCTGTCTATGCTGCATGAACGTTGACGCTATTGGAAAGTTACAAATAGACAAATACGAGTAAGTTAGAGAACAATGACGGAATTAAACAGATAGATATCCTTTTTAAGAACGCTGGAACAAAAAATGGCGCTAAAGTTTGACTTGCAAAAGAGTTTCCGAAATGTGAAAGTTCATCTGTGTCAGTAGAAAAACATATGTCGGCTATGACATATTTCAACAACGTTACTCAAATTCATGGTTTGCCGTCCAGTTTGCAAAGCCCGTGAATTTTGACGTTCAAAGAACGTGCTAGAATGCGAAATCATAATAATAGTGCATTTGTGCTGGTAAACAGTCTCATAGTTTCTCTTTTACGGTTATCGCGTACGTGGGCTGATTAGAAGATTAGCATTTCTGGCTTGAAAAACGCGAAATTTGATAAAACGTGAAATGTTGTAGCTGAATAGTCTTTTGAAAAGCTCGTGCTTGCTCATTAAGCCAAACAGTTAATACCTAAAAGAACCTGATATACGATTACAACTCGAAAGTAGCGTGTCACCGAACACACAAGTGCCGTTTACGGGGCCTCATGTGTCACTTACTACATGGTCGAAGCTCTTGTTCTTCTTTCTTTCCAGTTATAGCTTCACCCTACTTTGAACAATCTTTACACAAGCAAATATTAACACTGAACTATTCAAAATTTTCAACAGACTTTGCTAATATAAGGCGAACCTGAATACTTGGTTTTTGTCCCCGGTCAGCCCAGTAGATATAGCGGCCCAATTGGATCTACCGCTATCGAAGTAGGAGTTTTCGGTCTTAGTTGTGAATAAAGTTTTTCTGTAATATACTTCTCAAATATCTCCTAAAATATCTCCCAAATTGGTATACCACAGAAGAATACACCGTTTTGTTGTATCATATGAAATACTGAGGGTATATGTCAGCAGCTTTTTTCAACTGCTATCGCTCAGGATGCATTATACTCAGTTCATAAGTGAGAACAGAAAAGAAGAAACAGTGGACTACTAATAAATATTACTGCACTAGTGATCCACTTTGTCTCACTTTATAAATTCAGACAATTACGTTTATATTATCCGTCTTCACAGTGTTTCCTTTTTTTCACTGTGTAAATCCCGGTAATTCTAGAACTCAGTCGTTTACCGTCTTCTTTTCAAACGTTGTAGAATACTATTTGAGCGTGCCTTCTTGCAATCTCAACGATAGCTTACTTGTAGCTTGTGGCGTTCCATAAAGCCTTCGTTGTTGACTACCGGAGAGTGTGGAGAACGGGGTTCGGCCCCACGCGCGCCACGATGAATATGACAACCAGTTAGCCACAACCCCCCCCCCCCCTCCCACCCCCCCTCACTTACTTGCTCAACGATTAACGCTTTAATGCATGCATAGCCATAAGTCATTCTGTACGTTTGATGATACAGCTGTATTGACCCATTAGGCACGAAATGTACTCTATAGAGTACAGCGACTGCTGCGCCGACAAAAATCTAACATTCATTTAAAAACTATCAGATAACGCGGTGCACTGGCCACATGAAAAGCCTAACGCTCAATGGGCCATTGACTGCAGCAGAACGACTTATTTTAGGCCCTACAGCTTTCTATGCTTGAATGTATAAATATACATACAAAAAAGTCAGATTCGGGTACTATCCAGTTATAAGGAGACAAATGAAAAACCAGCCTCATTCGCTGGACAGAAACTTTTTAGAGAAATGTGTAACCATTAGAAAGCTGAGACTTCAGGCTACAAACTCACGTCGCCCCATTTTTCGAAAAAACCTTTTTTTGGAAGTTGCTATAGGAGGAGATTTCTTGCAATGCAGACGCGCACATTTCTCGCCGCACAGAGCTCTTTGTTCGCACTATTAGTAAATATTCGTAGCGTAATCGTTTCTGATTCCAACGCAGTGCTTATATCCCAAAAAGACCGTTTCTTTGAAACGCAGCAGGAAAAATTAATTAGATTCCGATCTGCGATCAAAGGGTCTTTAGCCAATTCACATGCATGTGCCTGAGGCGACCACGTGAGCTGCTGACGCAATACTTCTCTACGCGTCCATAAAGGATAAAAGGATAAAGCTCTCAGCGTTGATCAATTCCCAAGGGATGCGCCATGCATTCGATTTGAATTTTTAACTTCGTTTGAGGTGATTGAATGCATATCTGGCCTTTACAATGACTCGCGGAGACCTCCCGCTGAACCGAGTCAGTGCTGCTTATCCTCCCAGACAAGTCTGAGACCTGTCTGGTACCAATTTACCGACCCCGGAGGGATGGATGGCTTGGTGAGCCATGAGCGCGAGATCGAACCATTGACCTCGTGTGAGACGCAGAGCACCTCTAACCACTGCGACACATGCGCTCCTTTACTAATCGATAGAATAGAATAACTGTAACGTTCACATTTTTGAGATTCGTTGACGTTTGAAATTAAGTAAGGCATTGTGCACACACCACTTCCTATTTTCAGCTTCTCTGATGTCAGTAATCATGATGAGCCGATCGATACGTTCACCAAGTTCTCAAAAGTCCTTTCTCCTTTGTTTCAAGCATGAGATGAATGTACAAGGAAGTATCTCTCGGATAGCACTTTAGAATTCATTTTCATTTGGTCGCTTATTCGATATCTTATCAATCATACATTGCCTGTCTACGTATGTGGTTGATCTATGAGAGATGAAAAGCAGGAAACCCGGCATACGCGAATAAGTAATGGGATCCTTGTTGTTCGCGGGAGGAAAATTTCGTCATGTCATTAGGTAATCAGCTCGACAAGAGCACGTCAGCTGAAATACCATTATGCTGCGCCATAACATTGAACACTTCACAACAAATATGCGCGGCATTATTAGTAATTATTTCGTTCGTTCAGAGAATGCTATTACAATGTCCTTGTTCCTTTCCTTCAAATGGTATACTGTTTTCTTTTGCTGAACTTGCTGAGCCTTCATTCACAGAAGCAGTTATATAAAATGATGCATGTTTTACACACTCCTCATCACTGATGCTATTTCTCTCATTATGCAGGTCAGCACTTGTCAATCTCGTTATGTTGCCGCTTTTGCACTTTTCAGACAAAGGTTTAATTACCCAAGTTTTAACATGTATCTTTCACTCCACTGACTTAAATAATCGAACAAATTTTCAATTTCTCATAATTGGATAGAGAGGCGAGGGAAACGAGCCGTGGTCCTGTAGTTGTGGTGCTCGTACCGGCGCGGCGTGGGGCTGGTCCTCAAACTTAAAGCTCTCAGGCAGTCGACAAAAAACGCCTTGTGCGATTCCACATCCAGGCCATCCTCGAAATTGCAGGGAGACATGCTTCAATCACTATTCTAAATGTTCAAGAAGAAGACGAGAAACTAAACGTATACTAGAGGAACTGGGATCCGAACAGTCAAAATAAAGAATTGTGAGACGGATTGAACAAAATAAAAAAACACTTGCACGATAGTTTCCACTTAGCTAGCTTTTACTGATATTCGTCACCTATGGCACGTATAATTGCCTACAAAAAACTCACCTGAAACTGCCCATCCAATTTGCACACCTCAATGTTGGTTCTCTCAGAATCCTGTACGATGAAGTACAGATTAAAGTTTATCCAGTCCACTGCGATGCTACGGACAGTCATCGAGCCAAACATATCGCGAACTATTGGCCGAGGTAACGATTCTCCAATAGTGTAACTGAAAGAAAAGTTTGCTTGATTTCGTTCATTGGAGTCACTCATTGCGCGCGGACAAATAAAGGTTTGAGAAACAACCACCATAAGCCAATCGTATGTTTGAGCTCAACGGTTATATGACACCTATTGTGATATTTAACTAACGCTGTTATGCCTTTATTGATGCCAGATGATTCAGCCACGTAAATTGTTCTGCTCTCGTGTTCAAAATCAATCGAGACAATAGAGGTTCCGCCAATCGGTTCCATAGCCATGCCCTTCTGGGCTGATTCGTCCAGACTAAAATAATATTATATACGAGTTCGTTAACGGCTGCATATAAAAAGAATATTGAGGTAACTTACGGGTAAGCAACAACTTTGTTTTTTGTGGCGACCAAAACAAAGGACTCATTAATCACTCGGCACTCCGTTTGACCATCCTGAATTTAGAACTCATTGGCGAAAAATCGAATTTGAAATTCTTGTGTGGCTCTAACTCTCTGAAAGTTAATTGCTGGATGGAAAGTTCTAAAACGTTGTTGATTGCCTTTATTTAGAGTTTTCGCAAAGTTGGTATATTTTTTTCAAAATCTATGGCTGATATTTTGGCAGTTTCGCCGTCCGTAGAGCTTAGAGAGCACTGCATCATAACATACTTAGGCATCACTTATAAGGTTCCATGCATCTAATGAGAATCTAATGCAAGAATTTATGAAATGTCTACTTATTATATAAAACCTAGCCTTACATAAATAAGTTCTCTTCAACAGTCAAAAGGAATAGAAGGAGAGTTCTTAACGCCGCAAACTACATGACCCTTTTGTCACATCAATTTTCTAGTTTGAGAAAAAAATATTAGTCATAGTGAGTGACAATACACCTACCACATTCACCCGTAATTAGTTAAACGTTGGATCATATATAGCAGGTGAATAATTAGACTTCTCCTATATATAGAAATTATTAACTGGATATTTAGGTATGGTACATTACAGTACATCTAGGCTCTAAGAAAAGCGTAGTCGACAAAACGCTAGCCACCGATTTTGAAGATGGTACATCATTTTTGCGCAAGTTCCCAACGGCCACTCTACAAGATAGTTTTCATTACTCATGTCGAAGTTTAGCAAAAAGCTGTCCTTCGATTCACTGCGAATAATGGATAAAGTTCTTATGATTATATACTAGTAGGTCTTCTCACGAGTTTTAAAACTAGAGCGAATCGCGCCGATTCACGCCAAAGGCGATGATCATCATCTTTTGGGACCGGACCGACCGATTCATTGGAACTTCCTACCAGCCAGAGAGACGAGCAACGCCAAGCACTACTGTGAACACCTGGACCACTGAAATCGGGCACTGTCACGTCGACGTCGCCCAGTCTCATCCTGCTTCGAGACAACGCCAGGGTTGCATGTTGCAAATGACAACGAGGAAGTTGACCGAATTGGGCTGAGAGTTGCTGGATCTCCCGCCCAACACTCCTGACTTCTCGCCGTCTGACCATAGCCTCTTCTGGTAGCTCGAGCACTTCCTGAGCAAGAAGTCCCGAGACATCAATCACTTGCTCGAGGATTGACAACTTTCCTTGAATGCAAGGATGACGAGTTCTTTGAGCGCGGTATCGATATATTGCCTAAGAGATGGCAGAAATGTGTTTAGGCTGACGGCGCATACTTTGAACAGTGTTGGCAAGCAATTTGATTACTTATGATTGATAAATTAAGTGTCTGACGCTCTAACACAAAAAACTTATGAGAAAAGCTAATATAAGCATCTAATATTCTAAATTCTCGCCGCGTAAAACTCCACAGTCAATAACTCGATGTTGTTCCCGACTAAGTACTGGAAACAGTACTTTCTACCGGCAAGAAGTTTCTATGACCTAAAAAGATAGTGTGGAAATATGCGATGATTGGAGAGCACGCTGCTAAGTAAGAACGTCAACTCCAAACGGAGTCATTGTTTACCCAGCAACACATGTAACGCATAAAAGATCGATGTCCTATAAGCTCTAAATATACTCGCGCTTCAAACACCTTCGCACGGCCTCAACCATTCGAAGTTCGAAAAAAGTAAAACGGCTGTAGTTATGGAAGCTTTTGTTGAAAGAGGATGACAAATTGCTTTCAAAGTTCAGTAATTGGCAGTTTTCAGGTGCGGTCTTATCCAAAAAGTGTGTTTTGTAGAGTTTGAGGAGAAATGCAAAGATGGCTGCTTCGTTTGCCTTCGTCGAACATTTGATAGAAGCTGATCCTTGAGAGAACCGTCGCTTGCTTGGAAGTGTTTGAACACTTCATGAACGATGTGATAGCGATTGACGTCATATATGATCACATGAACTTGTATCTAAAGCAAACTGCAAGCTGGATCTACGAGCATCTGCAGGAGGAGAGTCGAGCTTCAGTAAACGTAATTGAAAGAGAACGTGAGTTGTTTCAGAACTTTCTAACCATACTGGCAGAAGAATTTGTTAGAAAGACGAAAAATTTGATATCTTGTGGGAAGAAAGTTTTACTTCCACATCGCTGGCAAAAGTGATTAGCAACTGATAATTATCAGAAAAAAAATGGACTAACATTCGTGTAACCAGTGGCACAGATGCATTTGTGTTGACTGAATTGTTGTGGAACACAGATGTGTTTGCAATTTCCATTATTAGTACGACATGGATGACTGATCGAAGCTGAATATAGCAAATTGTGAAGCGCTACACAGATCTAACTTTCAGTAATAATATCTTAATAAGAACGTCAGCTAATTTTGGGACATAATGTGACCTACTCTGCTCTAGGCTCAACTAAACGACTTTACATCCCGAATAATAATCGTCTACCCTACATAATACTTCTCTTTCAAATTTTTCATTTGATGAGATTGTTAGAAAAAAGAATAAGATTAAGAGGAACACTATACTCCTTACGTAGGAGTATTTCGCAATGAAAGTATTACAAAGGCTAGCTAATTGCACTATATACGACACTCTGCTATTTTCCTATTTCATGCCGCTGTCTTTTGATCAAAGATCACTGTATCGCCAAGTAAAAAGATATCGCTTGATATCAAAATTACTGAGAAACTATCCTAGTAAAAATCCCCAGGTTTTCCTTTCCAAACTCATAATTCACTGGTTTAGATTAAGCTTCCTTTCAAACAGTACACTACTGTGACTAATAACAAACATGGCCTTGGCTGAAGTACTTTGATGTTAACTAGGTTCTCGACATCCTTCTTGAAATGAGTGAATTGTGGCGGTTGCCCGTCCCCGATCACCGTCGCGACGTCAATTGAATCGAACGCAGAATCGGCGTAGAACAAGCTGTAAGTGGCAAAAGAAATAATCTCCCTGAATAGTTGGCCCTATTCTATCTCTTATACATAGCTAAGGACACATCTTCAAATTTTTTTCCTCAACTGATGGCTGAAATAGTCATAAACTAACCGATCGCTGAAGAACGCGAGCCCGCTCGGTTGTTTTCCCGCGTCGTTCAATATATAATGTCGATCTTGACCGTCATAAGTAACTGACGAAATCTGGAATAAAACAGACTTTTACACGTATCTACTAATCAGTCATTACAATCACTGGCAAAATTGAACGGTGAGGTTTATGTGTTTGCAACCAATGAGCTATGCAACTCTATCCAAAGCTATGCACACAATTTAATACTACGCACCCGTCCGGCTTTTGCCTCACTGAAATACACCCTTTGATTGGTGACATCTAGAGCAATATGGTCCAGTTCCGCGAGGTCATTGCTGGCAATCACGAGTGCGTTTGAGCCGTCCAGGTTTGCTCGAGCAACTTTCACATTGGCTGCACCGCCACCTCTACAATACGCGAATAAATGAGCAATAAAGAAAGGAACTTTGGTAGTAAAGGAATCACTGCATCTAAGAATTTAAGACGGAGAGAATGTGCGAGTATTTCAAAGATCAAAAAGAATGTTTTGAAAAAGTACGCTAGGGAAAGATTACGGAAGTGCAGGGTGAACCAAAAACTACCAAGTGAAACTGCCTCTGCACGTGCACGTTTCCATGCATGTGGTACCGTCTGTCTAGATCTTCTAACTTTAGTTTACATAGTGTCAAGCAGCTTGATTATCTTTAAATTCAAAAACACATATTTCAAACTATTATCTGTTGTGCTAGTTTTCTCAACGCTATGATTAGGATATCGGATATGTATAAATATACCCGTACTTACAACAATAGTTCCCTTCTAAACTAAACTGGCCCAAACCAGGAATGCTGAGTTATGAGCATAGCTCGGAGCCTGAGCTGGGCTTCAAAACATGCGATAACTTCTTCCGGGGGTCACGCGCTATGCACCACACCAACCGAGACCTTTGTTTTGCCTTTCTCTCACTCTGTTGATGTTTCACTCTGTTGTGCTAGCATCAATCAGTTGTCAGCGCAACTGATCTAATGTGCTTAAATTGCCATTACACCTAGTTAAGATGAAAGCACAATTAATGTCGGGTTATTCATAGCTTCCGAATTGTACCCATACATCTCAGCAGTCTTATGGTTCAATTTCAAATTGTACTTTACCATGGAAAAAGAATGTCAACAGATAAAAGTTGAAACATTCGGACAAAGTTCAAGAAATTCTTGAAACCAAAAAAATACTACGGTTGAAAATATCAAAGCTAATTTCGTCTATGCCAGTCTTATCGCTTAAAATAGTCGGCTCGACTACGCTGTGTTTTATCATTCATTGAGCAGCACTTTCGGTAATCCTACAACAATTACTTGTTGCTCATGCACACTCTGAGGTTCGATATGTGAAGGATTTCTAGCGACCAAAATGAAACGGAATTGAGCTTTTTGTATGTTAATGTCACCTGTCCAGCCAAAACAATAGGCCTCTATCCGAATCGACTGCTATTGCCACCGGCATCACTACAGCTGTTGGCGTCTGGTCATTGGATAAGACAACAGCGCGGTACTAGAAAAAAATAACTGAGCTCAAAATTGCTCAAAGGAGTCTTTTTGAGCACAAAACAGTGGATTTTCAGTGAATTAATCGCCTACTCTTTCGTTCTTTGCTTCTGATCCAGTTGTTTTACCCTGTTGTTTGATTACCAATAAATTACTATACGTATTAGAAAGGAAAGTTTGGAAAAAAAAGTAAGAAGAAAAAAGCAACTAATGAAAGCACACAGCTTTTTTAGATGCAAGCTTTGCTGAAATGCAAATAATTCGCTACTAAGCACTTTCCAAACACGATAACTAATTTATTTGTTGATAGAAGGATTTATAGTTGCTCTTACCTCGGTACCGACAGTACGAACCACTTCGATTGTTTGGGAGATTTTATTTCCGACATAGAGATTTCGACCATTCCAATCGAATGCCATACAGTACGGATCGTCAGGTATTTGAGAAGCGTAAAATTTGAGTCTACAACTTATAAGCTCTAGTGGTTTTCAAAACAAAAAAAAAAACATTGAGCTAGCTAGTCAAAAAATTAATAATTATCTCCGAAATGTTTATATTAGACATTTTTCCAATCAATGTTACAAGGACGTTAAATGACTTGCTTAGATATTATCTAAGCAACGTATGTATGTTTTCTGAGTGAAATTTACAATTCAGTGATGGGATTGGAATTGGTCAACAATACTCCGATGAGTTAACCTCTGATGGTATCGTAACTTCCCAATTATTTTTCCGAACTTTAGAAATCCATCTATAACAACTGTGGCAGAATTCAAAAGGAAACACTATGGATAAGCTAAAGTGAATAACAGCCACAAGCTCGAATGCTAATCTCTGCAGTGTCAGAGGATTCTGTCACCTCACTTGTGGTGATTTATTACTGGGCGTCGATTCCTTTATAAGGAGTACAGCCTCAAAGGATTGGCTGAACCGGTGCTACTGAGGAGTCCACGCAGAACGGAACAGGCGCCCGTCTAGCACTTAAACCTTAACGGCTCAAAACATGTTATATCACTAGGTTTAAGATCTTTCGTTGACTTTTGGGCTTTGAGACAGTGTCGCTTGCTATCATGCCATATCATATAATTTATAACGCTAGGCATTTTTGTACTGAAATGCGATCCATCATCAAGATTCTCTACAAAATTAACTTGGAAAAATTCTCGTTTTTACATAAAAAACAAAAATTGCATAATTCATGTTATTCTTTCACTCGCTCTGGACTTCAGTATGTTCTATTAATGAAAAACTGAAGCCAGTGGAGAAAATGAAAAAAAGATACAATGGGCTTTTCTTTGCAGAGAGCCCTAAGTAAAACTCGGTGGTTTGGTCTATGAATGGGTGGACCATAAACAACGAAACGGCTCTGAAGAAAGCGATACCGTCGAAGCGCTAGCCATCGTAGTATTTGTACTATAATACTACCTTATTCAATAAATGCTAATATTAACAGTCTCAGATCTGCAATTTGGGTAACTATTCAGCTATTAAATCAACACCTGTGTAAACAGATAGTTGGTTCTGGGATGTAAACACTAGTTCCCACGAAAGAAAATGTTTGCAGAAGACAATTCAACGAGAAAGCTTACGCAAATACGCAATGATTTTTGCCATTTTCCCAGAAAAAGAAGAAATATAGTATTTTTGAGACACGCATGCACAATGCACAATTACCAGCTTTTTGTATGAGCTTGAAAACACTGACAAATTTCTGCAAACTTTATAAAGATTAGAAGCGGTTTGTAAATCACCTTATTTGAGGAGACCATAGATGACCGATGAATGACAGCATTCGTCGAGATCTGCGTTAGTGAGCGAGGGATATTACTGTGTTCCAGCACGAATACCTGAATAACTTTGGATGAATATGCTTATGACTAAGATAAGTGTGTACCAGTTGTAATGCTTTTGATCCTCACAAATCTTAGTAACCACATAAGATGATGACGTTAGACAATTAGGAATAATTGATATTGAATGAAAACGAAACATTGCGCTTAAAGATACGACAAAAAAACTAGAATTTATGATGCGACTATAATCTATTTTACATGAAGCTAAGTCTCTAGACATTATCTCCGACTTACGTCTCCAGAATCGGAGTCATATGCAGCGTCGAAGGCATTCGCCAAGCCAGCAAGTGGTATCATACCGGCTAGAGAAGGTGTACCATTGCCTCTAAAAAATAAACGCCAAATTCGAAAGCAGTATTCATGAGAAGAGAGAAGTGGTTCCTCTTTTATAACAACTGATAAGATTTAAAACAACACCTGTTGGTCATTTCCACGCCGAAAACGTTCGTCTTTGGACTATTAACAAGAACGGCCTCTGATCGACGACACAATTCGTTCTAGATTCATCAAGAGATTTGCCCATCGGACAAGCACACGAGAAACCCTGAAATAATTCAAAATATGTTTTGAAATTTAGGATTAACCTCTCATAGCCAGTCAGAGTAAGCCCTGACTGATATTCATGGAGCTTTTATGAACAGTTCCTACTGAGCATTCGTACTATACCGAGGTTTCAGGTGGTTTCAGTGATTTCATTCTAATGTTACACTATATTATGCTTCTCCTAGGTTAGGGATGGAAATGTATGTGGTTCCAATTCCCATCTTTATGCAATTCAGCAGTTTCATTACAGTACTTTTTTCGAATATCCCATAACGTATTGTCTAATAACACCGTTGCATTGGAATCAGTATTGATTTAGTAATAAATAATCGACTTCGATGAACAGATTTTGAGATTACATTTCTATTGCTCAACTCAGAAAAAATGAAAAAACGGATATAACGGGTTTAGCGGTTCAAAAACAGTTTTAAAGGCTATGATTGCTGTACCAACGTAAACCCCAACGCGCGTGTAGTACGATATTTATATATGTACACATATATGTACATTATATGCATATATTGCACCTGTATATGAAGCTCTACGAATCCCTAGAGCAAGGAGGACCCACTGGACCACTCTTGCACGCAGTAGGGAAAAATCGAAGTATTGCTGGTGCCCGCTTGGAGTCACTGGATAGTCAACGGGATGACAGGTGATACAGGTGATATATATGTACCATGATACATACCTGCGTATATGTGCATATACAAACGTGTATATATTATGCACACATATATGCATACATACATACATATATATATATATATATATATCGTTTACACAGGAGTTGTGGATCGTTTCGCATTATGTATTCGCATGTGAGACGATAATGTACATGTTGCTTATAAGCTTATGAATACAGCTATTCATGGAGGATATTAGGTTAGAAAGAAAATTTCCATCAATTTGATGGGAATATCGTTTTTTTCGTATGAATCGTGTGTGATTTTTAGATCATTTGAAAAGTTAGCTTCTCGTGCATCTAGTGATATATAATTTGTCTATATCTGCTGCAGAATGGAATTGTCCAGAGAAGTACCCAGAAACTTATTCGCCGAAAGCGAGCTTTGTTTCAGCAAGACAACGCAAAACAACACACGGCCAAAGAGACCAAGGCAAAGTTTGAGGAATTGGATGGAGTTGAAATTCCACCGCATACACGCTATAGTTCAAACGTTGCTCCATCTGATTACGGCCTTTCCCGATCAATGCAACACTTTTTGGAAGGTCGCCGATTTGAATCTTCCGATGAGGTTGAAGAAGCATGTCAAGAGTTCTTTGATTCAAAGCCGAAGGAGTGGTACTTCGATCAGATCCGAAACTGGCGGACCAATGGCAAAAAGTGGTGTATAATGATGGCCTGTTTTTTCAGGAATAGTTGTTGTTGTCTGTGGTCTGAATATGTGCTTAAATTTTGGATGTTTTATCGAACGATGGAAACTTTCTTTCCACCTAGTAGTTACAGCGAGTAATAGTCGTAGTATTTGGAAAACAAATAACTTTAACAAACCGCAGAAGTCAGAAGACAAATGTGTGAACACGAATTATGTTCACAAGGATTTGTTGTGACCTTCGGCTGAAGTACGGGATGAACAGCAACGACTCCAAGAGCCTGAATGTGCAAATCGTGAATCAAAACAGAGACAACGCACAATATTGAAAAAAGCTTTAGGTACAGATAATTTACTAACCCATGAAGTATTTATTACTTTGTATAAGCTGTTCACATATCTAACATTTGTTGTTCAAGTAGGGAAAAGATCAACCCAAGATTTCCAGCTCAACAGGAATTTTTTTCTCCGGCCACATTTTGTAGCATCAAAGTAGTCGCCGTCACAGAAATATGCACGAGAAGAAATTTACCTTACTGAACGTATGATTCGGGTAATCAGTGCTTGTTCCATTTGGATATTTCGGGTAGACTTGTAATCGTTGAAGACGACGATCAGAATAGTACATATGGTCCTCGAAAATTGCCAAAGCATGTGGATGCTGGACGAATTTCGGGGATGACAGCACCAGAGTGCGACCTAGAAGATAAAGAATATTAAATACAAGTATAATTTGATACCTATGCTTCTCTCAATTAAATTCTCAAGGATTTTAGTTGCTTAAAAAGTGAATTTCGTTTAGATCAAAAGATCTTTCGTTCCCCACACTAATTATACTCAATTGCTCTGAGCCATTGTCAGAAGTTTGTAGCACTAGAGGTACTGCCATGATTACATTTCAGGGGCGAATGATTGAACCAGAAAGCCTCTCACAGAATTCTAAGCATATTTATCACACGTAAATAACAGCCGTTACTTTGACTATAGGCTAAAAGTCAGTAAAATAGTTCAATAGTAATGCAGCACCGTTTGACAGGTTTCCAAGCATTCTATATAGAATGAATGGTCTTATCTATGAAATTTCCATTACTTTTGTGAGATAACATCATGTCTACTCACTAAAAGCCTGCAAGAGATAACTTTATTCAAAGCTTTAAAGTAAGCAAAAGCCGTTTTTGAAAGAATTGATTCCAAAAATAAAGTGCGACACAAAATCGCAGTAGCCATTAATCATTATTTCAAGAAATATGAATAATCTTTTGTATGGAATCCGCCTAATGCTATCTGTGTTCTTTCATGTTATCTGGGGACAAGAGAAGGAACAACCCCTTTCGCTGGACAAAAATTTTCATAACGTTTAGTAAACATTTGAAAGTTTAATTTTTTAGTTACGCGTTCCTTTTATCGAAAATACCAGCATTCAATATAAGATTATGTTTTGCACCAATTGCATGCTTTTACCATTACTCCGCTGGAAGCATGAAAAGCTTATGCACGTTTAGAGGATATTTTGTAATATTAGAACCATACGTTTTATCCGGAAAATCACTCAAACCAGAGAAAAAATCTCTAATCAAATAACAAAAACTGCACTCCACATGTGCAACGTGTCAACATGATCGATCGATCGCCGTATGAAATCCACAGTCAGCATCCTCTCACCCCCTGCCTACTCCAGACCCATACACTAGCCAAAACACAATGCCCGCACATGTAGAACTCAATCTTACTGCACTGCACAAATACTTACACTGCAGGGAAACGGTCATTCCAGAGATAAGCACAGCATTGGAACTGCGGAAACTTGCCCTATCAAATGGTTAGTTGAAGTTCCAAGGAGCAGTTCAATCATGCGAGAAATATACACGTATGAATACAAATGTTTTTTTCTGCTACAACGTTATGAAAAAGCTTATCGAAAAAAGGCTGAGTAGAGCAGTAGCCAAAGATTCAAGCTTCTGAATGATTATCAACACCTTTATGAAAAATTCTTGGCCAGCAAAGAGGTCGTTCCTCACTTACCCGCAGATAACATAGAAGAACCACTATCTGAATTAGATTTACTAAGATTCAAGAAAATGTGCATCATCTCGTACTTGGACAGTCCGAATTCAAGAATGTAACTTTCAGAATATTTTCAATTCACATTATTTTGATGGTAATTTGGCCATGGTGCTTAACTATGTTAAGCATGATGACGTTTGCAACCCTTGAGTAATACTTCATGAACCGTAACATTATCTGCGAGTGCAGCTTGACGACAAACGCGACTGTCCATCACATATGTGGTCGTCCCAAAGAACATTTGATTCTCTTGAAATCTACTCCACTGTCCTTTTGTCTACCCATTATCTTGCTTTTTTTTATTATCTGTGGGGTGAAACCATTCCCATATCCGAATGTATTGAGTAGTCCCATAATTTCTTTCGCGATATTGTTTTGTCAATAGAGTTACTGCCGAAAGGCTATGGTCTGTTGAAGAGACTCCAGTAGCTCAGGGACACATGGATATGGCCGTAGCACCATCGCTCGCTATTTGTTTGAAATGGGCTATTGCATTGATGTCACGATGAACACCTCACGCATTGCCCAACCGCCTCATATTGCCAAGTTAACTCGCCATATTTTGGAGACACTGGGATGAACCACGGCACTACATCCACCTACAGTCCTAATATTGCTCCATCAAATTATTATCTCTTTCGCGTCCTGAAGCAGCATGTGAGGGAGAAGAAATACAAAAACTACAGCCACCTCTAAATGATCTCATCTACTTCTTTGATTTTCCGCCTCATTGTTTGTTGGAGGAAGACATGTAGTCTTCGCCTTGTAAATGACTGGATATCACTGGTCTTGATGATGATCATATCTTTGATTGGATGATTTCTTTGAATGAACAACAACCGAATCAAAAATAGTGTCGAAATGCGAAGAAAATTCTAGGACAAGCCAATGAATAATTCACTGATTTTACAAGATGGGATTTTTGATGGTCCAAACTAAGCTTCATTCATGAGTCCTATTAATGGGTTTGTAAAATCTTTGAAATGGTCATCAACTCGCGGATCTCTTGCATAGCAGAGAGTTACTAAATCGAAAAGATAAGAATAAAGTTTTAGGCAGTGTTTGCTATTCTGGAAAAGCCAAAAAAGATCATGTTACTATTCATAGTCAGAAAATTATCCACTCTAATTCCATTACTTTCGCGACAGAAAAATTTCAAAAAATGTTTCTCTTCCAAATATTTTCATATCCCAATAGATTATTCCATCTTGTGGAGCCTTTTGAGTATCGTTTCTGATCTGCTGATGCTTGACGAATAGATGACAATGTTACCCGCAAAAGGTGCAGCGCAAAGTTTCATCGATGGATGCATTTTTCGTTCCAACCGAGTAATCTCATTATTCATCCAATCACTGTTACATTATAGAGTTCAGTGAGAATTTTCCGTCTTGCTAAGCCCCTCTCATATGCGGTAAGAAGCTATCGGTGGAAAGGTAATCGTGTAATGCAGTTTCGATAACAACCAAAAGAATTTGTTTTACATT